>OY998169.1:27322881-27772955 GCA_963921995.1 Oxystoma pomonae
TCACACAGCATTTGATTAAATCAGGAGTATTGAGCTTTTTTGTTTTAATTGTCCTCAATATAATCAAGTCACCGGCTACAAAAGAAGAAAAACTAGATCTCGCAAATCGATTTAAGTGAGTAAGTAAAAATATTTGATATTTTAATCTCCAACTACAATGTACTGGAAAAGTCAACTCTTCCACTGTTTGAAAACTATTACCGGAAAAGTCAACTCTCTCACTGTTTGAAAACCCGTGGAGTGTATTTTGAAAAGCATAAAACATTAAAATGTGTAATTGGATATTTTTTCATTGGTGATTTTAATTTTTAAAGCACTCAGTTACTACGTTTATACGCGCCTATTAGCGGTTTTATATAAGGACGGTTTTAAATAAAATCGCTTTCTTCGAGGGTTTATACGTCATTTATTAAATTTCATTAAATGTCTTTAAAAAAAAAACAAATAAAACAACTAAATTAACAACAGATTTTTCGGTAAAACCAGAGTTTTAAAGTGTTTATTCCTGCCTTATCTTACTAATATTATCCATATCTGGTTAAGAGAGTAATTTGTTCCCGATCAGTTGAAAGTTGCAAAGGTTTTTTCCCTGCCAAAAAAATATTTATCAATTTGTTGAAACAGAAAAATGTATATCTACAATAGAATTGGTTCCGGGTGGAGTCCCTTAGGGTTCAATATTAGGACCTATTTTTTATAGCATATAGATACATTTGTCAGATTGCTTAGAGTTTAGCTCAGCTCTTTATTATGCGGATGGTACACAACCCTTGCATACTTTTGATGCAGAGGATCATAAATAAGCTGTTTTTAAAATTAATAAAGATCTGCAAAATAATGTCGAGTTTTTCGATAACTACAAGTTTCATATAGATACTAGCAAATTGTGCCTATTAATTTTTGGAAAAGAAGCAAAATAGTTTGTGGTATTTGGGAAGAACATTATGCCTTATGCCAATTTGAATATGTTGTATCCGCATAGGGGTGTTCTGAGCACAACTATTAAGTTGAACTTGACTAAATCTCTCATTTTAAGTCATTTTAAATGTGCTGAGGCCATCTGTATTCCATGCCTAGATCAAAAAGATGTAAACGGTATGTATGTATTCAGTATCACAAAATTATTCAAAATGAATGCTTCTCTTACTTATTCCAGAGAGCTTCTTAAAGAACGGATGTGCTTAATTTGAATCTTGAGGTTTAGAGGTCTCATGTCTAATGTCTTAAAACGCTTCAGTTTACATACGTACTTTTAAAAATAAATGCAAATCTTTATTACTAGGAGGAGTGCAAAAAAAGTAGTTTTGGTTTGTGGAAAACAATCATAACTTTGTTATAGTGCAACCAAAGGTTTCAAATTCCCAACATAGTTTACTCTTTTTGTGTAACACTTTAATTAATCTTATTATGATGCAATACTTTACAGGGTCAGAACCTTGATCTTCTTTTAAATTATTTTCTGATCCTTTTTGCAACTATGTGTGCAATCTTAGATTTTAAAATATGTTCTATGATATCTTTGCAAATAAACCCTATATTTATTTCTACTGACCCTAAAATCGATAAAACGGTATTTTAAATCGCTTTAAAATTAAAATTGATTTATTGCTTAAAACAATAACATTTTCAAACCGTTTTGACATAAAAGCGCCTTACGAGGCATGTATAAACAAAGCAAATGTTGTTGCTTCCGAAAAGTGAATACTAGGAAACAAGTAGATAGTATACCCGGAAACTGCATTAAATGGAACACAAAAGATATACTGGTACCAAGAGGATACATGTCAATCCAGGCAAACTTCGTTTGCCTCAATATTAGTTGGTCGTCGAGAACAAGTATGCACATCTACTAGGATGGATATTTAGGCTCTTCTTAAGGAAAGTACAGGTTATTTAAAGCAAATCTAAGTAATACTTAGGGGAAAGTAAAGACACTATTTAAATCAACAACTGTAATATTTAATCCAACACGCAATTCATAATACTCCAACCATAAAAACGAAATACTTGAATGAAAGAAAACTTAACCTAAACTATGACATACAACCTAAATTAAACGACCTAACCCCTAATATAATGACACGTTGGACTTGCACAAGCTTTACATATCCAATAGAAAATTGTTCTCGAATAAGTACTTATTAGTCGCCAGAGTCTGGGAAGAGGTGTTGCTTTATGAGATTTAATTCGTTTTTATTTGGATAATAATTAAGAGCATAATTGACAGATAATTATTCCTTAACTTCGGATAAACTACTAACTTAAAAAGAATTATTCTTGAAATTTAAGAATAAGCAAATAGTTCTTTGAAGTATTAAATAATGTACATAGAAGAATTATATTCTTGCACCAACTATATTTCTTAAATATAGGGTTATTCTTAAATACAAAATTTTGAATAATTTTCTCTCCAAATTACATTTAGACTACTAAAATTTAGATAATTTAAAGAAACTTCATTTGCTCCTTCACAAGCAGAACATCTCAATAAATAGTTATCTTTAAAAGCTATTTCCTAATGGTTTCCAATACGTGATTTTTAAAATCTAATTTATTGTCAATCCAAATTCCTAAATATTTAAACTTTGTTACCCTTTCAATAACGTTTTGCCTCAATATTAACATAAAATCTGCAGATGATAATTCTGTACAAATGGAATCCTTTTCTATTATCATATATTTTGTTTTCAATATGTTAACTTTTAAGTCATTGCAATTACACCACTGGTATATTGTCTCTAATGTATCGTTAACTATTGTTTTAAGTTGTGTCAAGTCAGAAGAAGCGAAATAAAATAATGCATCATCTGCAAATAAATAAATAATACAGTTTTTTACATTGTGGATTAAATCATTAATATAAATAATAAATAGTAAGGGATCCAACACACTGCACTGGGGGACACCAAAATCAATAGCTATGTCCTCTGATATGATATAATTTACTTTTAATCTCTGTTTTCTGTCTCTCAAGTAACTTTCAAACCATTTCAAATCTATTCCTCTTATACATATATTTTTTAGTTTAATAATCAGACGTTTCCTATTTACTGTGTCGAAAGCTCTTCTGAGGTCAATAAAAATCGCACCAGTCGCCAGATTTCTATCAATATTTCTTATCAAGTCCTCCAGTACACCCTGAATTGCCGTCTCACAGCTAAATTTTGCCCTAAAACCCGACTAGTCAATAATTATTTTATTTTTGTCAATGTAAACTGTAAATATAAATTTTTTTCAAAAATTTTATCTATAGCTTATGACATGTTAATGGGCCTTAAGTCAGTTTGACTTATTTTCTTTAAGAATTGGGACTATCGTGAAAACTTTCATTAAATCTAAAACTTCACCTACTTCCAGTGAAAAGTTTATTAAATTTAAAAGTAGTTGTTTCATATTTTCAAAAGTATTTTTTTAAAGATTTATATTTGTATCGCCTGGACTTTCCATTTCCATTTCCAACAAAATTTCTTTTAAGCTTTTGTAGTCTATAATCTTAAAATCTGTACAATCATTATCCCGATTGTATTGGGGAAGAAAATCTATACAGTTAGTTTTGACTATATCATGCAGAATATCTTTCACACTATCAACGAAAAATGTATGAAGTTTGTCAGATATCCCTTCTATTTAATAAATAATTGATGATGGAATGATGAGCAGATTTTTTTGGCTCGTTTTTGGTGCAGATCTAAAAGCAACTTTTAAAAATTAGTAAGGGCCATTTATAAACTACGTAACACCATTTGGGCTAAACTTTAACCGCCCCTTTCGCTTGTGTGACACTTTTGCAATTTGAATATTCCCGCTAAAAACATGAAAAGTACTTATGTTTTTAAACACTGTTTATTTTATTTTTTGTCCTTATATTTCATTAGGCACTTGCTGACTTCCCCCTCTTTATAACAAGTTTATTTACCCCTCCGTCTGTTTCCATGTTACATAAATTGATCGATGGCCTTTAATGAATAACCCTTAGTTTTCTCCCTTTTTTATTCTCATTTCTTAGCCGTCCATTTTTTCTTAATGTCTTCTTTCTTTATTGTCCTCCTTTTCTTTGTGAATAGTAAGTATGTAATTATTTCCTCTTTTTGGGTCCTTCTTTTCTTTGGCGGAGAGTAATTTTCCATAGATGGCTTGTTACGTTTCTTTATTATTTATTTTAATATTATTTCAACTGATTACAACTTAAGGAAGGTTTTGCTGTCAGCTATAGATTTCATTTTAGCAATTTTATCCTCAAAATCGACAGGTGTTCGGACCTCCCCTGATATTTTATTTTATTTAGCGTGTTGAGTCTTACGTTTTATAACGCCTGATTCACAGTTTCACTTCTTTGAGCTTACTTCTATTTTCCTTTTCGTCGTTTAGAGAAAAGAATGAAAAGAATTTTCTATTTCCATCTTACTTTTTTCAATAAAGAAAGAAATAGAAGTAGCGGCTAGAAGTGAAACTGTGGATCAGGCATTATGTTGAAAGCCCATAATTCTTTTTTCTAAATTTCTTGACGGGTCCAACATTGCCCAATCCCTTACGATATGTTAAGTAACAGTCTTGTATTATTTTCCCCTCATTCAAATTTAGCAAGTAAAATAAATACTTCCTCGGGTGGTGCAGTTATTTCTTATTTTTGAGTTGCTTCATATTCTGGGTGCTCTTCTGTAACCACTTTACACTCCTTTAACATATCTTCACTAATTACTTTTAGGCTCTTTACACCTGTAATGAAATAATAGTATATTACATATTTAGGTGAAAAGTGTTCATCTTTGCGAATAGATGAGGTGGTATACATTACGAGACATGGTAATAATGGCATTTTTTCAAAAAATACGATAGAAAGCAGCACTTGGGTACTGGGTGGGTTATTGTGGTGTACATACAAATGAAGAACAATGCAAAAGTTTATAATTAACTGCCCGAAACACAGAGTTAATTTCGAACACATCATTGTCTCAAACTTTCAAACAAATGCAAAAGTTGTTAAGCTTTGGGCCTATAATCTTCAACAAACCAACTCACATTAACGAACACATCTGTAGTAAACAAATTTATCAAGAAATATGAAGATTAGACACCCCCCTAAAAATACTTGCCGTTTTCAAAATCTTATTACCTTTGATGAGTTGACCTGCCTCGTCCTGCATGGGACTTAGGGTGATAATAATGATTTAATTTTGCCCCGCAAAAATATATCCTGAAAAGTGAAAAAAAAAAATGGGAATTTTAGAGCATAAACGAGTTCGATTTACGATCGCAGGTCGAGTGCTCGTATTTGGATTCAGAATCGCCCTCAGATCACTCTCAATTTTGACGTCGCTGCTCCGGCTAGGAATGATCTGAGAACAGTGTATATCGACAACGTTTTTAATTTCGACCCTTTTTTTGTACATTTGCGAAACCTTCCCCTCCCCCTCCTTAAGTTAGGGAACAAATATATTTTTTATACCTTCATCAAAAACATGATTTTAGTAACTGTCTGCAGATAACTAAAGCATGGCTTTTTTAGTTACCGATGCAAAAAAAACTTTTTTTTATATCTTCATCAAAAACATGATTTTAGTAACTGTCTGCAGATAACTAAAGCATGGCTTTTTTGGTTACCTATGCAAAAAAGCTTTTTTTTTTGATCACGGGTGCAAAAAAATATTTCTGTCCGCTTTTTACCAAAAGTTAAAGAGAAATAGCGGAAAATAGTAATATTGAAAAAATCTAATTATTCTTGCCTAGAATTAAGCCATTTCCGCCAGTTTTCACCAAGTATTTACGAAAAAACTATTTAAAAATATCGTCAAAATATCAAATTGTCAAAGATTAAAATGTCGCAACAATAAACGTCACCGAGTAAAAAGACACATCGCTATGGAAACGATTGTTATTTCATTTAGCAGCCGCATTGATTTATAGTGTAAAGATGGTGTGTTGCGAAAAGTTCTCTTCGTTCGAGATTTTTAAAAGTAGTTTCCTGTTTTTCTTGGATTTTCTGATACAGGTATTAAAAAAAATAGTGTTCACAAGTCGATGCTAAACTGTGCTTTTTTTTCTCGCGTTTTTAAATACCTCGCTGTGCTCGTTATTTAAACCAACGCTTTTAAAAGAAGCACTATTTTAGCCACTGGTTGTGAGAACTACTATAAAGTATTAGTTATTTGTTTTTTTTTATCATTTTTCAGATAAAACACATGTCACCTAATTTACGGACGTCAACAAGAAGTTGTAATGTGGACTGCAAAAAAGGAGGAGTGTGGGCGTTTGCTCTCCTTCTTTTACGGCTCCTGCAAAAAATCTGCGAGTTTTCATAAAAATTTAGTAAAATTGCTAAAATGACACGTAACAACCGGTTCCCACCTACGACTTTTTTTGTGCGTGCCCGATCACGCGTCAGATGACTGTCATAAATTTTCATATTGATATCATGTGACGCGTGAGTGAGCACGAGAAAGTCGCAGCTAGGAACCGGGTGTTACTTTTCCCGTAACTAGTTAGCAAGAGCTTACCGCGAAAGACTTTTACCGACGCACAATTTGACATCACCGCCAAAATCACAGTATAAAAACAAAACAAAAATTGGCACAAGATATACATTTGAATGAGGCGAATCCCTAACAATTCGAAAATGCATTTTTTACTCGCGCGATAAACTGCGCGGTTAAAGCCGCGGACCTTTTATTCTACCATAAATTATCACGGCATGCGTGGTGTTTGCTTGCCAAACAGCGAAAGCATTAATGGTATTTTACAGCAAAAAAATTAACGCGAATTTTTTACAGTGCGGTTTTTTACCGCTCTAGCATATTGAGCGCAATTTGTTTCCTTTTAATTACTTTAAAATTATTTATAATTTTATATGTAAAAGGTTTTTTTCTTAATTTAAGAGGGCAGTGATCTCCTTGAATCAACTTAAAGTGATATCTAATACGTTCTGATACATTGACTTAAGGAACGGTCTGGAATAGGCAACTAAAGCAGACAAAAGCGTGAATTTGTTTTTATTTTCTAATTAAAAATAGTTCCAAATTAACATTTTGAACAAAAAACAATCAACAAAATCGTGATTGTTTTAAAATTAAAAGTGAATTAGCCGCCTTTTGGCGGTGTCTACAATATAAGAAGATTTTATTAGAAATACGACATCCTGTGTCACTAGATTTTATTCATTTTTACGGATTATTTACAGTGTATGCTGACGTTCATCCAGGTAAAAATATATTATCAATGGCGGTTTGATTCGGCTTAATTTTTAGATACCTATGTATACGTCCGCCTTTAAACCTAACTTTCCTTAAACTATAGTCCTGTAAATATCGCCCGAAATGTTTACACCAAATTAATATACTCTCTGTTTTGCGTTGCCATTACCGTCCATCACTACGACGCGTAGCCCATTTTCGTTGACAAGATGGAAGAAGACTGTTTTGTAGTGATATCTGGAGTTAATGTACAGTGCCGGTGTTTTGTAATTTTTCAATTTAAAAAAAGAAAGATATCGGTATTTAATGGACCAGGAGACCCGTGATACGGGTTTGTTGTAAACAGCTGGCATTAAATATAAAATTGGGCCATCTCCAACGGCGGCCGATGCTAACGGTAACGGTAGACATCCATCCTCCTATTGGATAAAAGATTGATAAACGTAGTAAATACCCATTTAATGTAAAGCAATATTGAATCAATAATCTTGCAACCAAGCCTTACTTCCCGCAAAAAAATGTTTTTTTATATTTTTAGTATGGCTACACCTTCAAAATAGGTAAAGTGTCTATTCGTCATATCTCATAGAAAAATACTTCTTAGCTCTCTGCTGTATAATACCAATTATTTTTGTTAATAGTTATTTGTAACAAAAGAACGTGATTTTTAGGAAATATTTAATTTCCGAACCAACCAAAATAGAAACATGCAAAATAATCTCAGGGAGTTTAGATAAAAAGGATATTATTCAGAACTCTGATAAAATCAATGATACACAACACAAAATCATGTGTAGAATATGTTCTAAAACCTTTAGAACCAAGGAACTATTTAGGAAACACAAAAAAAATCACAAATCTTTACCTTTTGAAGAATCTCCTTCATTCAAGTTTGACCAACTCCAAGATCTTTATATTTGTAACACTTGTTCGGCTGAATTTCAAACTCAAATAGAGGCAAATATTCATGTGGACATGCATATTAAGAAATTGCAATGTATACTTTGTAATGACACTTTTAAAACACTTTATGAATTAGGAGTGCATTCAGTCAAACATGATAAGGAAGGAAAGTTACATTGTCCTCTATGCCCATATATTACCAACAAGTCTCATAACTTTAAGACTCATCTGAATACTCAACATCTTAAAAAATTTATTTTTTATTGCAAAACTGCAGGTTGCGGTAAAGGATTTAACCAATATTTACGACTGCTTGAGCACGAAAATACACATACTGGCCAACGACCTCACATCTGCATAGTATGTAATAAAGGGTTTACTTCAGAAAGGCATCTTTTGCGACATCAGATCTACTCCCATCAAGTGGAAATTGAGGGACAAAAGAACTGTTGCATATTTTGCAACCGTTACTTTTATAAGCCAACTAGTTTAGAAAAACATCAGAAAATGTGTTTAGAAAATAAACGTATTATAAAAGAAAAAAATCATTTATGTATTTACTGTGGCAGGGTTTTTAGACATCAAAACGTGTTGGTTGAACATATTAGGTCACATACTGGTGAACACCCTTTTGTTTGTTTTCGCTGTGGAAAAAGTTTTACAAAGAAAATTTATTTGAAAGACCATGAAAGAGTTCACACTGGAGAAAAGCCTTACTCCTGTGAATATTGTGGAAAAAGGTTTGCTAGGCCTACTGCTTTACGTTACCACAGAAGAACACATACTGGCGAACGACCTTATATGTGTGGTTCCTGTAATAAGGGCTTTACAACAAATCAAGCTTTAAAAGTTCATCAAAAAAATTGCAATGCGATTAAAACTATCAATCTTTTAAATTACGAATGTATATAAGGCGGATTAGATTTTTAGGAGATAAATAATATATCTAATATTGTCTAATACCAAACTATTTCTTTTTTATGTTTAACCTGTATTTCTTGTAAAAAATTACTTCATTAAATAAAATATTAATTTCTGTTTTGTATATTTTTAGAAAACGTAAAAGGCGACAAAAATCTCTATCGCTAAAGGTTACAATAAAAAAAAACAAATCCAATGTAAACCAAAATAATATGCGACAAACACGAAAAAAATTAAAGGAAATACCAGACCAGAAATCTAAAAAAAGTAAGGAAATTTGGAAATGTGATATTTGTGACAAAAAGTACAAGAATGAAAAAGTATGGCGTCGACATTTAGACAAATGTGAAATTATTTTAGCGACTATTAAAAAGGACGGTTGCTTACCTAAACCTGTGAAAAGAAAAATAATAAAAAATGAGGCAAAATCATGGGATTGTAAAGTGTGTAATGAAGTATTCACGAGTATGAGAGATTTTAAGGAGCACATGAAAACTCATCAAATAAGCACTCTACCAAACTCGTCATACAAATTCGATGAATTACAAAATCTATACGTTTGTAACGAATGTTCGATAGAATTTCAAGACAAGTTGGAAGCGGATGAGCATATAAAAGTTCATAAATTATCTTGCTCCACTTGCAACAGACACTTTGAATCCTGCTTTGAGTTAGGTATTCACACAAGTACACATGAAACCAACAAGAAGATCAAGTGCCCTTTGTGCTCATATACAAGCTTTAAACCAGAAAAATTTGAGGACCACGTTGATAAAGTTCATTTAAAAGGAAAGATGTTCTACTGTCCGACATGTGCTAAAACTTTTATTGATTTCCGTAGGTTTCAAGAACATCAAAATATTCATGTTGGTCTCACTTGGTCCTGCACGGTTTGTGGTAGTAAGTACCATTCAGAAAAGTTTCTTGTTGTGCACCAACAACAAAAACATTATGTAGCTATTTTTGAACAAGGAAACAATTGTGTACGATGTAACAAGTATTTTTACCATCCAGAATCCGTAAAAAAACACGAAATACAATGCCTCGTAAAAGCACCTCAGAAAAAAGAGCGTACACATCTATGTACGTTCTGCGGTCACAGTTTCACTGATACCTTTAAACTCCGAGAACATACACGCATTCATACAGGTGAAGCACCTTACGTCTGTACAGATTGTGGAAAAACATTCAGAAAAAAAGAATCTTTTAAATGTCACGAAAGAATTCACACGGAAGAAAAACCCTATGCTTGCGAATATTGTGGAAAAGCTTTTAGGGTGCATCAGCACCTGCGCACCCACAAAAGAATTCATACGGGTGAGCGACCATATGTCTGCTCATTTTGCGGACAAGGATTTATAACTAATCAAGTCCTAAAGTTTCATAAGCAAAAGTGCGAGAATTACAGCCTTGGCTATTAGTATATTGAAAAATGCACAATTTTTTAGAGAATTTTTTTTTAGTTTTGAAAATGCTTGTAAATCTTTAATATATTTCTTAACATCCTTTAACTAAACTTTTTTTATTTTTTATATTAATAAGTTCATTTTATAATTTTATTTGTTTATTTTAAATAGTTTGAACATAAGTCACATAAGGAATCATTTGTATATATAGTGAATTAGTTAAAAGAAATATAATTTTTTTAATCTTGAAATTTCAATCCCAGAATTCTTTTTTGACATACAGTGTGATTCAAAATTCCCTAGAAAGATTTTAACAGCAAGTAGAATTTGTTCTCCTGAACAAGAACTAGTACTCTTTGGTTTCAGAAATATTTGCCTTTAAAAATTGTTCATTTTATTTAAGAAGCACCGCTTACCTACATATCAGTTTCTAACCACCAGCAAGATTAATTGTTAAAAACATAACTTTTGACAATTTCAAAATTCTGGACAAAAGGCGTGCAATAAAGGTAAGAATTTTAGAGGTTTCTCCAGAAAAACGGGAATTTTAGACCCAAATTTAGAATAAAAAAAATATGAAATGAAGAAAAAAAAAAATATGAATCCAACCCCTGTTATAATCTTTCTAGGGAATTTTGAGTGACTCTGTATAATAAAAAAAAGTGATAGCCATTTTACGTTAATTTTATAATTTTATGAAAAAATTAAAATCTTTCCTAGTTGACTTTTTGATTACAGGGTAATTAGTTTAGTCATGTTAGGATGGTTTTAAAAAAGCCACATTATTAAATGTATCTTTTTGTATTTTGAAAGTAGAATTTTCAAATTAATGTAGTTATGAGACGTTTTAATACTACTTATTTCCTTTTTTTTGCATAGATGGTACTACATTAAAAAATTATATTTCATACAATAATTTATTAGGTATAGCTGATGTGTTTAGATTTGAAAAAAAAATCTACTAGCGTGCGTAAAATGCTCTTTTCCGTCCGCATTTTAGTTTTTGTAAAAGTCTCTTTCCCGAACTGGTGTGGAAAAGTAAATGTGCTTAGTTTTTGGGAAGTACATTGACATTTGTATATTTATATGATTGTGGTGTATAAAATGAATTCAAAATATTTATTTATTGGAAATGTTGACGAAAATGTTACGAAAATGATGGTCCTGGTACAAGCCTGTTCTAATAAAGTCGATGTTAAACAATAGCGAAAACGTGATATTTTTGATTTTGCGGTTTGAATCGCCATAGCCACAAAGTAGACACGCGCGTAAAGTGACTTTTCCACAATTGATTGCTGGCCGAACTTCGCTCACGCCTCCTTCGATTATTTGCAATTGCACTTTCCGCACGCGGCGGCAGTTGCACGAACGACACGGAGCGGAGTTCGGGCAAGCCATCAGGGGCGGGAAGGAAAATTTTCGCACGTGTCAGGCGCAAAATTTTTCCTATTTTCATAAAAAACATCTAGGCAACATTATATTTTCATTTTTAGGTATTAAAATAGCAAAAAAAATTTCTTTTCTTTATTTTCTTTACATTTAAGTTGAAAAATATGTAAAAAGTCGAATTGGATTTAAAAAATTGGTCAAAAAAGAGCGTGCGTAAAATAGTTTCTACGCACGCCGTGGGAAATACACGAGGTAAATCGATTCCCGCGTGGCGTGCGGGAAATGCAACTTTCCGCACGTAAATGCGTGCGTAAAAGTGCACTTTTACTCACGCTAATAGGAAATAGTTATTTGCCTAAAGTGCGGAAAGTGATACTTTTCCACTTGCATCGACGGAAAATACGCTTTCCGCATGCGTTAGCTAGAGCATTTTTCCTACGAGCGCGGCGTGAGGAAAATTAAAAACATCTCTTGTATTACATGATTTTGTAAAAAAAATGCTCACCGAAAAAAAATGGACGAAACTTACCTCAAACCAGAAAAATTACGTTGCTATCGTAAAGCTCCTCGTAAATGTTTTCTATATTTTAATAATAATAATTTTGGTAACTAAAACTGTCAGAAATAGCAAAATTTAAGGGGTAACGTTTTTGTTTAAGCATTTTTTACTATGTTTTTCACATTTTTCTGCCATGGTTTTGTTCAGATTTTAAAGCTTTCTTTCCAAACTTTCGATTTCTAGAATAAAACACTCACTTTTTTCAAGTTTTCACTGTTTTTTTAGCATTCAAAAAAAATACTGCCGAAAAACATTTTTTCTCTGTTAAAATGAAAAATATTAAGAGAGAGAGAGGGCAGAATTTTAGAGGTAGATGGAGAGATAATTTAGTAAAGAGCAAAAATGTTTTGGAGAAAGGTGAAACCAGTGACGAAAAACACAAAAAATTATTTTCAGCAGCATTATGAATCCGCCACAAACATATAGATTTTATTTAAAAAAAGGTCCTTTTTGAGAACTCCCTGTAAAGAAAAATTTTTGGGGCTAAAAATACGACCGGAAAGTATTTTCCCGTCTGTTAAAAAAAATAATTGTTCCTAACGCTTACGGAAATTATTTTTTCCGCTCACCGACTGGATATAAATATAGATGGCTTCTTATGAGGGAAGAAGCTCTATTAAATCTATTTATGTGTAAAATTCAAAAATGGATCGACCTTTTTTTTAATTATTTCGATTATAATATAATAGAACTAGCAGTGCCGCTACTGCCTTGCTAGCAGTGTAAACAATAAAAAATAAAATAATGCAAATTTGGCACAAAAATTCTTTGTCACCAGACGCAGAGCTGATAATTTTTTGATGGGGGTTGGGGGTTCACAAGAGGGTAGGAGGGGGGGTTAAACTATTTAAAAAAATGTTACTCACGAACCGTAGCAGATAAGCGACACGAGGTTTTCACATTAGGATAGATAATTGCATTTTCAACAAAAAATGTTTTGAAAAAAATTCCTGATTTTTTTGTTTTTTTTTAAGATTTTATGGATGGCTATACCAACACCGTACTCAACTAAAAAGCCAGTTAACTCCTACCGCCTCAGTGCCCTTTAGCCTACTGTGGCTGCCATTTTTATAACCAAATTGACAAATAAAACATGGATTTTCTGTCAGTTTGGTGTCAATATGGCACCGATCATAGGACCAAAGGATATTAAAATGAAAATGAGCTAACTGGCTTTTTACTTGAGAACGGTGTTGGCTATACGTGCCTGCTGGCGCCATTTTTTTCCATTTTGGTCGGGGATATCCGCCACCTATTTAAAACCTCGTAACACATATTTTGACATAATGGGGCCGATTCTTAGAGAAAACGACGAAATTTCGGCGCGTCAAAATTTCTGATGTTTCAAAAGATATTAAGGTATTTCACAGTAGTAATAAATTACCTGAGATATATGTAGCTTAATTTCATTCCTTGTACTTGATTACACATTTTTTCATCGAGCACAAATGACTTTAGTGCAACTTTAAGGGGTTTAATAAAGATTTTCAAATGAAAACATTTTCACTTGCCATTTTCTAGTCAGTTTGTGACAACAAATGTCATCTATTTGGGATATGTTCCTGCAGTCCCCAAATTGTCGACTGCTTTTTAATTAAGATAGGTGTTAAAAATAGTTTACTGCCCATACAAAAATTAGAAAAAAAGCTAAATGATGCTAGAGATGATTAAATACTTAAATTTGTGATTTACTAGAATTTTTATAAATGAAATTTGCGTAATATTTTGAGCCCACGAGAAGCCGGTCGGATTTTTGAACGGTATCATGACGATTTTCGGCCCTTTCCGGTGTTGCCATATTTTGTTCGTAGAGGTTCAAACTGGCAGAATTTTGGAATCTAGTAGGCCGTTTTCGTCAAATATTTTGTCGTTTATTTTTGGCGACAAAGTTTTGACGCGACGTTTCGTTGAGTATTGGGAATTCCTGCAAGTTTATAACGAGTAAAGAACTATGACCTAATAGCTTCTCAAATTTTTCTCCTAAACGCATGGAAAACGAAATAGCTTAATTTCAAGCTACACCTTCACCTGATATTTTTCAAGGACAAAATTAGTAGCTATTCTAGGTATCAGAGAGCAAGCAAATTTAGGTTTTTATTTAAATTTTAAGTAAATCTCATTTGTTTTGTTTTGGAATTAGAATAAAAAAATTAGGGAGGAAGTTTGAACCATGCATAAAAATTGGGTAAATTAGTTAAGCAAATGCCAATGCAGGACTTTTGGACTCTGGACATTTAAGCGCCGACCGTTTGGGCGCCACCAAAGGAAAAATTTAGAAATTTATCAATATTTCACCGCGTTGGTAGATTCGCTTTATTTTTCTTTATTTTAGTGCGTAAGGTTCAAAAAAATAATAAGGTTGGGTTGGTTCCTTCCTAATTTTTTTTTTGCCGGAGTCAAAAGTATACAAAATTTTGCACGGTAAATGATATTCATGGGTACTTTTTTACCCCTTTCCTTATCATTATTTTTCTTGTGTGGCACACACTTTTAAAATTCTATTACCAAAAATGCACAAAAAAAGATATATTAAAACTTTGATTTTTACCTACTTTTGCTTGAATGTTTGCAAAATTCACGTAAATGATTTTTAAGTGGCAAAAATTATACTTCATTAATAAATTATTTGGGTGAAAATAATAATTAGGTGAAACTATCAGTTAGTGACCAAAATTTATAACAATCTCAAAAACACAATATTTATTTTATTTATTGCCAACTCTTTACATATATTTTTATTAAAATTTAGAAGTAAATTTACTTTAAGTTACATTTTGATGGTCATCAATTGCTTGCATATTTGCTAAACAGCTTGGGCACCGCTAATCTGAAACAAAAAAAAGAAATGGTGTTAAATTTTAGGGTTTAAACCTTACAGAAATTTAACTTTCTTAATTTATAATACATTTAAGTTTTACGAAAGAATTACCCATTTCACCAATTTTTTTGACTACCTGTTATATTAATTTTTTAAATGGTGCAGGGACCAATTTATTAACCTTCTACTTTTTAACATTTTTTAAAAATATATTAAAAGTGCTACTATTTAAATTTAAAAAAGTAAAAATGTCTACTTTGATTTCATAATAAAACTTTCGCCATGATGGTTTAAAGAAATTATGTAACCAGTAGTCAAACAAATTGTCAATATGGAATATTGATATCAGTCTTTCCACGTGTTTTTAAAAATTTTATCTTGTGTGGTGTAGTTAACCACGGGTCAAACTAAAGTTACCGTGGTCATTAGTGATCACATGGTCACTAAGTAATTAACGTAAAAATCGGACGATTGAATAACATTTTTGATTTGTATCTTCTACACTACACTACTACGCAAATAGGTAGGTAGGCTTGTTTGAAAGTGGTTAAAACTCACTTTTATTAAAAGCATCAAAATATGACGATTTGCAAAAATTTAAGACGATGCTTTAAACTTTAACTAAACATTAAAAATACGTTGGCAATTTTTGGTTTCACCCTATATATTTTTTTTGCAAAATTAAAGTTCTGTTATGTATATGGTTGGCCCCGAGATATATGGACGCCGCAAAACAATCTTCATTATCACTACCGGTTAGCTTCTATAATACCTATTATGAAGAAAATAATCCCGAAACCAAAAAAGGGTCTGTAGTAGTAATAGGTAGGCAGAGGCGATTTTTAAATATCTATTATTGTTGTATTAATAAATACGACTTGCATGTTATGCAGAATGCTTAACGAAAAGTCCAATCCTGGTCACGAATATTTTGTATGCACCAGCGATCCCTTGGGGGGGGGGGGCGAGACATCCCCCCAATGTTGCTTTCCAGTTACTTGCTGTTGGGAAATATGAAGGTTTCATTTCAGAAATTTAAGTACATGTTACAAAACATTTTGTATTTCCAATTTCTTCAAACAACAATAAAAATAAATCTCAAAGTTTCAGGTTACTTGGGAGTCGCTTTTAATATTAGTTGGGAAAATGGCTTTTATCCCTCCCCCTTCCCAATCAAATGCCTTCGGATCGCCGGTGTTTGTTTGTCCAGCCCAACTACTGAGGATTAAGTGATTTGTGATTTTCATATATCTCGTTGCCAACTATAATTATTTTTGTCGATATTTTTTTACTCACCCTGTATATTTTATAAAAAAGGCGAAGCCTCATTCTTTTTTAAATTATGTGATTTTCTCAAGTTTTTTTTAACGAATTACCGATATAACTGTTGAGAAATAAATCAGCTTTTATTATCTAGTTGTTTTTTTTTAATCGATTTTTTTTATTACAAAACATTGTATCGCAGGCGGCAATGTTTTTTAAAAGTGAGCTTTATTTTTTTTTGCGATACAAAATTAGCACCAAATTGCTCCAATTAGCTATACTTACAGTTTTGAGTAAAAAAATCAAGAGATGGGCTGCTATAGCTTTATGGCCCCTATTATTTTACGAATTTAGTTTTCAAAATGATTAAAAAAATAAATGATTTAATTCCTATAGAAAATATTGCAAAAAACAGCAGATTATACTTCATTAACAGCAAATGAGACTTTTTCCTTTTGGTTAAAAAAATATACAAACACCTTCATTGGGATACAAATGCAATCTTGGGTTTGTGCAAAACATCATGAAGTCTGAAAGGGATGTCTTTGCCCGGGGAGTATCATTTTCCTCTTAACACTGCAGCAATTATTCCACTTTTTTAAATTTATCCAGTATCTGCAAGAAAAAAATCGGATAAAATCAACGGTAGATAATAAATTTCCAACGAGCATTCAAACGTCTTGTGTACAAATGTAAAAAAATAAAAACTAAAAATTTCATAAAAATAAGGGAGCAGAAAAAAAATATGGTGATCAAGTTTTTCTACCGAAAAAATTAGTTTGGGAGCTTCAGATATTTTTTAGAAAATTCATTGACTTTTCCCTAACAACGTGTTTATGCACTTTAGAGATTAAAAGTAGATTTTTATTTCCTGTTCTTAAGGAGTTAAGTGGGGTATTTAATCCCCGGGATAAAATTTTTACTGTATTTTCTGGAGATTAAATTTTTACTTTATTTCTCCGGGATTATATTTTACTACTATAAATCTTTTCTAAAGCATAAAATAGTGTGTACAGCTCAGGACTCATGAAGTGGTTTTTAATCCCTCGACAAATTAAATTACACATTTTTTAATTGGGACACAGTTTTGCTTGGCTAAAAACTAAAATTTCAAACAAAATATTGATACTACACCGTAATCCGAAATGACATATGCCTACTATTTTTCCTCCTTATAGTTGCCTTTAAATATAGTAGGTAATTGTTGTCGAAGAGGTCAAGTTCAGTAGTTTTCCTAAAAATGTATAAAAAAAACTTAAACGCGCGGGAGGAGGGGGGATGTTTAGTAGGTTTTAGGGTTTAGTAAGTTTTTATAAACAAATCTTAATTTTAGATTTTTTGCCAAAATATGCGTCCGATCTTCTTCGAGTTTTTAAAAAAATATTTTAAGAAAAGTGGGTCGGGTTAGCTGGAAAAGTTTTTTTTAAGTAATGGTCAAGCCATGATGGTAATTTAAGGCTTAAAATATTTTAGGATAATTTATGGGGTAACGTTTTTGATTAAGAAATTTTTACTATGTTTTTCACATTTTTATGCCATGATATTGCTCACATTTTAAAGCTTTCTTTCCAAACTTTCGATTTCTAGAATAAAACACTCACATTTTTCAAGTTTTCACTGTTTTTTTGGGGTTAAAAAAAAGTACTGCCAAAAAACATTTTTTCTCTGTTAAAATAAAAAATATTTAGAGAGAGAGGGCAGAATTTTAGAGGTAGATGGAGAGATAATTTAGTGACGTGCAAAAAAATTTAAGGTTGTTGCAGAGAGACAGCAGGCTATAACAATTATTTTAGAGAAAAATGAACATAATTTAAGGCAATTGTTTACTAAAAATTTCTGCTATGTCATCTGTCTGTCATCTTGAGTGGTGTCGTGCATATGATTTTTATTTTCCCATTTTTATCCAAAAAGCATCAAAAATTGTAATTCAAAGCGTAAAGACACCACTCAAGATGACAGACAGATGACATAACATAAATCTTCTCTTCTCTAACATTCTCTTCAACAACCTTAAATATTTTTGCACGTCACTAAAATATCTCTCCATCTACCTCTAAAATTCTGGCCTCTCTCTCTAAATATTTTTCATTTTAACAGAGAAAAAATATTTTTTGGCAGTACTTTTTTTTAACGCTTAAAAAAACAGTGAAAACTTGAAAAATGTGAGTGTTTTATTCTAGAAATCGAAAGTTTGGGAAGAAAACTTTAAATGTAAGCAAAAAAAACTACCCCTTCACTTATGCTAAAATATTTTAAGCCTTAAATTTTACCATCATGGCTTGACCATTACCATAAGAAAATTATGGCTTTACCATAAAAAAAAACTATGACTGTGATCAGCTAAATAAAATATTTGCTTCTGCCGAGAGAACGATAAAAAATCAAAAAAATAAACGTGCTTTAATTTTTTAAATTGGCTAATAAAAAACAGCTCATTTGACT
The DNA here is from genome assembly GCA_963921995.1 of Oxystoma pomonae. Classification (NCBI taxonomy): domain Eukaryota; kingdom Metazoa; phylum Arthropoda; class Insecta; order Coleoptera; family Brentidae; genus Oxystoma; species Oxystoma pomonae. The sequence continues at coordinate 27,341,770 of OY998169.1, forward strand.
TAGGTACCAAACCCCGGACGCCCCGCTTTTATTTTTACTCATGCTAAAATTATTTACCTAGGTCCCTCTAAAATTTTAATAAAAATGCACAAACTAAAATTAATGGCATACTTTCGTAATGAAAAAGGCTAAGAAGCGCTCTCCAAAACAAATCACAGAACACCCTGCAATAGCTTGCGGTTCTCCATTTGCTTTGAGAAGCGCGTACCTTTTTCACAAAACATCTACCAACCACTTGCTGTTTTGCCTATAGTTCTTGAAAACGCTTAGCGTTTTTCTAACTAAGAGAATACGGGCCCAGGTACAACTGTAAAAGGCTTTTATTTAAGACTTATGTAACCTGCGACTTACTGTAAATATGGCTGGCATTCCCAAAATCATTGTATATTCTTTATACAATGCCAAAATATTTCTTTGTGATTTTTGTTGGTCTATCTGTGTCTTCTTCAAATCTACGCCTAGTCTGGTCTCTTTCTCAACACATTTTCTTTAAAAATGGACAAAAAATATTCCAATGATATCAAAACAAAATTTTTTATAAAAATATAACCTAAAAGTGACTTTCACATTTAGGAGTCAGCGGTTTCGGTCATGGCCAACTTGATGGTTTCACCTTCGATATGATAGGCGCATTTGGCAGAGCCGGCGTTGCCACATAATTGACGCGACGAAATTTCGTCGTTTTGCCTAAGAATCGGCCCCATTGATGCAATGTCTTCAACGCCTTTCTCCCCACCCTAATTTAAAAAATCAAAAAATTAACTGTTGCCACATCCAGCTTTGGTTTCATACCCCGAACCTCCGGACATACCTCCAACCCCCTTCCCCCACACTAAATTATTACTTTAAAAGAATAATCATTGTTTTAAATTTTAAGCTCTATTTCCTTTAGTTCGATACTTCACAAAAGAAATTTTGACAGACACACCTTCAACCCTCTTCCCCCCTTTAAATTATCATTTTTGGAAACACAAACAAAACAGTGTTTCATATTCCACACTCTATTTGCTTTGGTTTGTGGGGTAACTCATATTTTAATCGGATGTAGGGGGTGGTTTTACCCTCCCTGCTCAAATTTTCCAATAATTTATAAATACCTATCGACTAACTGAAATAGAAAGTTAAATGTGAATATTTAGATCTTATTGATTTGGAACTTCAAACAACTAAAATTTTAAAACAGAATCATGCCTATTTCTGAACAAGCAGTCGACCCTCGGCACTGCTATACTGCTTTTAACAGACTAAAAAAATAAAAATTGTGAATGCGTTTGCTGTAATTAGCATTGAGCGGGACTTAATTTTTATTTTAAAGTTAACATATTATACGTTATATCAGGGTTAAAACTGGTCAGGGAAACCTGAAAAACCTGGAAAAGTCACCCACTAAACAAAAATGAACTAAACAAAACTAAAAAAAAATACGCGTATCAATTTACTGTTCAAAAAAAAAACGTTTACTTATTTAGCGGATATTCAGCGTTTTTTTTTTTGCTTATTGGAACTTAACCAGGAAAATAACCTGGATTTTTTTAATTTTTGGTCAGGGAAACCCTGGAAAAGTCAGGGAATTCAAAAATTTAAAATCAGGTAGGTACCAACAACCGTCGCGCCCTTTTGAGCCTTGCCCCCCCCCCTGCCCGTTAAGTCACGCTACGCCGCTGCTCGAAACATAGCTCAGTTTACTAAATTTTTTTGTTGTGTTTTGCAAAGATTAAAAACGGTTTTTTCTTTTTAGTTTTGTTTAGCGGACAGGGAATTTAAAAAGTGACCTGGAAAGGTCGGGGGATGGGTTCCAAGTCATGGAAATCAGGGAATTTGTACAGTATGCGGTTTTTATCTTTTATGCTTTCCTCAATCTGTTCTTCAATGCTAAAAACACAGCATTTTTTCTTCGATGTTTATTTTTGTTTTTATTTCAAGAAATTTCTTTCTTAAATTGCAAAAATTGTTGCTTTCGGCGCGATGACATAGTTAGTTAATAGAATTTTATTTTAATTCAACAGTCTTTCAAGTTCGTCACATTTACGTCATGGTTTTAGAAACACATAAAAAGCTGCGACTACCCCTGAATAATATTTCACAGAAACGGGAAAAATATCAGCACTTTTGAAGAATTTACTGCTATATTGCAAAAAAATTTTGCCTGCGGCGCGATAACATCATTGAAAACGTGTCAAAAATTACATTTTTTTTACTCGCGTTTTTAAATAACTCGCTGCGCTCGTTATTTAAACCAACGCTTGTAAAAAAAGCACTATTTTAGCCACTAGTTGTGAAAACTACTATTTCAGTATAGTTTTTGCCTACGGTACATTTAGGACATAATTTTGGTAACAAGTCCAGAATTGGCACTAGATCCCACCCCAACCCACTTTTTTTCAATACGTAAATTTTTGTGTTCTGCTTAAATCGCAAGAAATTGACGAAGTATTTATAGGTCCCGAAGCTTGTGAACATTTAAATAAAAATTATTTTTTGCTTATTGGAACTTAACCAGGAAAATAACCTGGATTTTTTTAATTTTTGGTCAGGGAAACCCTGGAAAAGTCAGGGAATTCAAAAATTAAAAATCAGGTATGTACCAACAACCGTCGCGCCCTTTTGAGCCTTGCCCCCCCCCCTGCCCGTTAAGTCACGCTACGCCGCTGCTCGAAACATAGCTCAGTTTACTTAATTTTTTTGTTGTGTTTTGCAAAGATTAAAAACGGTTTTTTTAGTGTATTCGATTTTTAAGCACCTTGTATTTAGGAATAATGACTAGGGTAACTTTAAAAAATTCAATGCACTGAAAAATTCGTTACACTCTATATTATTATTGATAATCCGTTTTATCTTTCCAAAATTTTAAATTCGAAAGTTATGTGTGTGTTTGTTCCTCAATCACGCAAAAACGACAGAACCGATTTGAATGGAGTTTGGATTGGAATATAGGTTACTTTTCAATGTCAATTTTGTTGTTTACGTTTTATTTGACTACGGAGCATGGGAAGAGGGTTGCAAAAGAGGCGGTACTTTACCTTTTTGCCCGAGTCGGCGAAACTGTGGCACCTTACCTAATGTTTTGATCAATACTTTTTTTCGATAGGTACTTTTTTATATTTGATTAAAACAAGTATGCGGGAAAAAAGTGCGCACATTTGTGGTAACTCATAGAAAAACTATAATAACCTATTCGCACTCATTTGCGTGAGGAAAGTTGTGCTTTCCTACTTTGCCGAATGCCAAAGTTTAAATCATTTATTAAGTATGACTTATTTGGTATATTTGTTTTAGGTTAACTTTTTAATTTTCTTTATAAATTAATTAATGAGTGAGGTAATAAAAGTTATAGGTGACATTTAGTTTTTGCGTAACATTCCACTTTTATTTTAAAAAAAAGTGGAGGGAGCAACCGAGATTCGACCTTGGAGGCTCTCGGTTATGAGCCTTGCAATTAACATAGTAAATAGTTATTAGGGCGTTAATAGACCATTAATTTATCGTCACCTTATTTTTGCTTACCATATTACCGTAATTGAGATGCTAAAAAGAATTTTGAAGAAAATAAAACAACAATTCTTGGTTTTGTAAATCCACTTTCACAAAAAAATTATCACTTACCAGCTACTGCTTTTGCACAGAAATTAATCTGGTGGGTTGGGAAAAATAACCGTGCCGCTTCCGTTAAGCCTCCGTAAGTAACATATTTCGGTTCGGTTATTTTCCTGCTTTTGCAAATTCACTTTCACAAAAAAATTAGCACCTACCAGCTACTGCTTTTGCACAGAAATTAATCTGGTGGGTTGCAAAAAATAACCGAACCGGTTCCGTTAAGCCTCCGTAAGTAACGTATTTCGGTTATTTTTCTCCCGTATCCAAAAATAACCGATTTTGCCTACGGTATCACCAATTTTGATGTTATATTAACTGGTTTTAAACCGATGGAAACTAAAGTTTAAGAAAAATGTTATTAAAAATAAATGATTGCTAATCCAACATCCCGCAAACGAATTTATCGTGTTCTACTTAGTTTTTGTGCTGTCTGCCGAGCTCTCTTACAATTACTCGGCGAAACTAAATTTTTGGTTTCCCTCGTTCAATTAAAGGGCGCCACTTCACTGATGGGGTTTTATAACGAGTATAATTGCAACAGACTGTTCTTCCTTCCACTCACTGGTTGTCTATCTTGGGTATTCTCTATCTACAGTTTAACTACCAATATACCTTTTCCACACAAATGTTGTCCTGAGGAGGCTAAAACTAGTCGACAAATTAGAGGACAGAAGGAAAGTTAGGATTCTTGAATCGTCGTGAATAGTTTTCCTTTTCGAGGTATAATAATCTCGGCGACAAGTTTCATTCGTGCATCTCAATAAAGTATCATTTTAGCTTTGCTGTTGGTTGATTTTTATCTTATTTCTGTAAAAAATGTGTTATACACAGGCATTCTTGGAAACATGGCTTCTTTCAACAAGAGGAATCCTTCTGAAACCTACCATAATGCAAACAAAAAAAGGAGCGCTACTTCGTCTCACCTTTGTAGTTCATGAAAATCGCAAAGTCAATTTAAATATTTTAGCTGAAATAACCAAATGCAACCCAACCCACCCGTAAGTGGTTATTTTTTGTGCAATAGCAAATGTCAAAGGTTCAATATATGATCCCAAATCAAAAGGGTCATCATTCAAAATTTTTAATAACCTTGGTTTTGATCACCGTGAGGAGGAGTTTTCTCCTCGGAGACAGGCTACAAAAAAAAGTGAATGCAACTGCCACCTTTGCAAACAAAATCGTTGAAACGGCTGTTGTGTACAAGGTTAGATAAACGTTTATTATTAACATCGCGAGTTAAAAAATTATTACGTTCCGGCCAACTTTAAAAATGTTAAACTATAATTGTTTATGTAGAAAAATAACCTTATGGAAAGTAAGTCGAACACTTTTCATTTCATACACCCGCAAAACACTGTAGGAATATTCCCTCAAAGGGATTTTTGGAATATTTTATTGCGAATACGACAGAAATTTTACAGACCTATTTTTTTGTTGAATATTCTGTAATAGTTATATTTGTTTGCTAATGGGATAATAATATATTTTTATAAATATTTCCTGAAAATATTACTATCTTGTTAAAAGAACGCGATTTGCATGATTTTATCTCGTTCCCAGTCAGCGTATACACCTTGTTCGAAATTCTCCGGGCAAATTTCAATATGGTGGCTAACAGTTAAACACAGAAGCTAAGTGGAACTGTCAGTGTCAGTTTTTTTGTGGTTCTGCGTTTTCCTTAAGTGTTATCTGTATCTATAGGTATACCTTAAATGTAGGGCTTTACCTGCAGTTGATTCCAAACTGAAAGGGACCAATTTTTTGACAACGACATTGAAAGTTCTGTGGATAAATTTCATGCACCATATTGAAATGGTAAACGGAAAAAACCGGCCCAGGAAAAATTGATTATGCCTGCGGCTCGCATCTCAAACTACTTCATCTTCGCCGTTAATGACCATCATAATTATGCCTAAGCCAGTCTCATCTATCGTAGGTAAATGGTATTGAAATCAATATGCTTCCTATGTAGAAGGTAATATTATTATACATATAAAACTATTATCAAATAGTATATCAATTAACATAATGGTGGTACATTGATATATGGTCATTTGGGACTATTTTCTATACCATAATACCATATAATATATCCTTTATAGTACTCTTATGGATATGCTGCGTATATCAATACCTGATGGATATACTCTGCATATTCATAATTGTTCACTGTATATCCATTACATATCCATAAAATACATTCCCCAAATATTCATGGCCTACCCCATAATCGCAATTTAGTGGAAGACTAATGCATATTTGCTGGAAATGCAGTATATATATATATATAAATAGATATATATATATATATATATATATATATATATGGATATGTTTTGAATTACAAAATCATATCCATACCCACAAAAGTATATTCATAATAATATATACATATTACAATCTTTTTTCGAAAAAACATTCTGGGAATATTATAGTCATATTTTGGGGCAGTGCCCAGGTAAATTACTATCATTTTTCCAAAAAAACGTTCTGGCCGTATTATAGTTATGTTTCACGTCACGTTTCTATCACATTCTTATCACCCGTATGAGCTAAAACGTAACTTATTGCAGGCATGTGTTAATAATATTTCCAATGGTAATCACAATCACATTCTTTAATTTTTAAGAATATGACTAATTATTATGTGGACAGATTTTATGTTAAAACCTATCCAAAATAAAGTCTGTATGAAATGAAAAGTGTGCGACTCATTTTGTATTTAATTATTAGGACCAAAAAAAGTGTCAACTGTTTTGCTCATAAGGTTGGCCTTTCCTATATTAGACAATAATTTAATATAACTTACTATGTAACTGTAATTGACGGGCGACCATTCACAATCAAAAATTCTATCTAATCTATACATAATTGAAGAAGTAGATCATTGGTGGAGAGATTTCAAATAAATGAAAATACTCAGGTCATTCTTCACTATTTAATTAAAGATTCACCCAGCATGTTTTAACAGTATAGACTGTCCTCTGCAGGGGTTTGCTGAAAGAATCCAAGAAGACAGCCACCCAGCCAGCAACCATCCGATGGATACACCAAGCATACTCCAAAAACGAAAACCCTAAAAAGAACTTAAAATCTAATTTTTAACAAGAACTTACCTTAGGGTGGTGCTACAGTAGCTCACATAGATTATTGTGTTAAGTAAAGAACAAAGGAGTAGTCTCAGGATACAGTCAGTAATTTTATATTGGAAGTAAAAATTAAGAAATTGTAAAACTTACCGTTAACCAAAACCCATTCAGCCGTCCCCGCCAGGGTGGGGTGTTTCAGTTTAGGCTCTTGGAACATTTAATTAACCAATTAATTCCACTCTCTGAAAATTCAAATTGCATTCCCGCCCTTTTGTTCTCTTTAACAATAGGTCACCTTTGTTTACCCACCTAAACTGTCATGACTATGGCGATGGCGGGCCAAACTCAACAAATAGAGGCAAGCACATGCCTCAAAACCGAGGGTGATTTCCATTTGGACGGTCGGTTCGCCACCGAAATGTTCTGTCCGTCCCGATGCCGGCGGGGACGCTTGAATGGGTTTTGGTTGGTTGGTTGGTGGTTGGCACTCTCGAGCTATGACAACATGTTTATAAACTCTGGTTTTCTTTTGTCCTTCTGTATACCACTATTTGTTTCACAAATCCACAACAAACTTATTGCACGTGGATGCGCGAACATCCCCAGCTTCTCTACACAAAGTTCTCTTTGAACTTCACTTCGTCGTTGTCATACTAGTTTTTTTTCCTCATATTTCAAAAAAAACTCTAAAGTATAAGTTCGGTACCCCTACATAAATTTAACCTTTAACCCCGTTCATAGATATGAACCTCGGTCAATAACATTTTGCTTGGCGAGCCTTCCTTTGTTTTTGCACCGAACTTTTCGAGCATTCAAAAATCTAAATCACCTTCCCGCTTTCTTGTTCCTTATCTAAAGATATATATGTATATTTATATATGGACTGCTTGCTACATACCTAAGAACAGTTCCATTTGAACGGCCGGTCGGTTCGACACCGGGATTTTCTGTCTTTTGCATTCTTGTGTGAGGGTAGGGGATATGATTTTTGGAAACTGCTAAGTTTTAGTTGGTGAGTGGTACCCACCCGTGATGATGTCATGCGTAAAGACTCTGGTCTTCTTTTGTCCTTCTAGACCTCACTTTACTAGGTTCACAAATTCTTAAATCATAACGGACCCATCGTGTCTGGAGGTGCGCAAACCACAGGCCGTCTCTCCTTCTTCTTCCCCTTCCCCTTTTTTTGTCTTTTAAACATGTGTTTAGCTATAGGCTGGTCCCATCAACTTCTTTTTCATTATTGATTTTAAGCGTAAATGTTGTTTTTTTTAACTGTTTTGTGGAAGTAGCAAAGTTATGGTGGTCTTAGGATATAGACGCACATAGTGCCTTTATAATTAGATAGTTTTTTTTATAACACCTTTTCAACTAACCAAATTTAATTTTATCTTCAATTTCACTTATTCTCGAAAATTTATTAACTTTATTCAATATTTTTTTAATGATTATTCCAATCAAATTTGGGGTTCAGGTCCCTCCCCCATTTGTTAGGTTTTTTATAATTTTGCATAGTTCTCCATAAAAAAATCGGTAAGATTTACAACTTTTAATTTTTATCACACTGTATCCTGAGATTCTTTGTTTTTAGTTCTTCACTTAACATAATAAGCTATGTGAGCTGCTAAATTTTCCTACTTTCCCATAGACATAAGATATTGCCATATTTGTAGCACCACCAGTAAGTGTCTTAATTAGATTTGATGATTTTTTTTATGTTTTTCGGTTTTGGAGTATGTCTATCCATCGGTTGGATGCTGGCTCGGTGTAGGCCTTCCCTTCTGGTTATCTGTCATTTTCCTATTGCACTGCTCTACATTCAGAGAATGTCACTATTTTTTTTTCGTAAACCCCTGAGACGACAGTCTATACTGTTGAAACATGTTGGTTGAATCTTTAGTAAACAGTGGAGAATGACCTAAGTATTTTATTTATATCTACAATTTTTTGTTTATTTTAGGAAATGCATTCGAAAAAACAATAAAAAAAGAAGATTGGTAAACATTAAAAAGAAAATTGTTTCTAAAATAAAAACTATGGAGCCAGCTAAGCAGATTTACACTTGTGATTTATGCAGAAAATCATTTGACACTGAAATTCGTTTTAAAAACCACAAGAAAGGAAGAAACTGTAATAAATCATCAGACGTTGCCTGGGAATGTGTGATCTGTCAAAACACCTTTACAACGAAGAATTTATTGAGCGCCCATATGAACACTCATATTATACAAATTGACTCCGCTTGTATTTTTGACGAAATGCAGAATCTGTACTTTTGTGAAGTGTGTGCAGCAGAGTTCCAAGTAAAAGATGAAGCTCTTAATCATTCCAAAGTTCATACATTATCCTGCGGGACCTGTAAAAAAAAATTTTGTTCTCCTTACGATCTAGGAATTCATTCTCGCGAACATAACAACGAAGACATTTTTACATGTCCTCTTTGTCCGTTTTCGGTTAAAGAAAAACGTCATTTCGGCAAACACGTTCATCGAATACATTTGAATGACTTCTCTATGCAATGCAAAATATGCGGTAAAGAATTTTTCGTGTATAAACGATTTCGACTTCATCAACATACCCATTCTCTTCAGAAATCATTTGTTACCTGCCTTATTTGTAAAAATATTTATTTTTCTGAGAAGCGTCTTCTTATGCATCAAATTGCTATTCATGATGTAAAAATCTTAAGGCCTGATGATCTAAGAAAACCCATTAAAGACAAAAGCAAAAAGAGAAAATATGATTACAAAGACCGGACATTTTTATGTAACTATTGCGGTCGTGTTTTTGCTCAAAATATTACTTTACAAGAACATGTTCGAGTGCACACTGGAGAAAATCCTTACGTATGTTCGCAATGTGGAAAAGGCTTCAAAAAGAAAGGGTCTTTACAAGAACACGAACGAGTGCATACTGGAGAAAAACCCTTTTCTTGTGAATTTTGTGGAAAATGTTTTGCTCGACGCGCCGCTTTTAGGGTTCACAAAAGAACCCATACTGGAGAACGCCCTTATAAATGTCCATTTTGTAACAAGGGGTATTTTAAAAATCAGGATTTAAAAATTCATAAAAGAACGTGTGGGGATGCTAGGTTAATGGGATTTGCTAAATATGATGATCATTTGTACCCTTAAATCAGTTTCATTTATCACTACAAGAGGTTATGTGATAAAAGAAAATGTTTTCTTATAAGTTCCTAAATAACTAATAGATTGCGCTTATCGGAGGTCGTCCCTTCAAATTAATTTAAATATCTAATAACCTCAGGGACAACTTTTACAAGCCAAGCCGCAATAGTAATTATGTATGTTAACAAAGAACTAAACATAACACAGGGTTCCCACAGTGTAGTAGGTAAAAGTCAGTAAATGACGAAAATGGACCTTCATTTTTTTTATTCGGAAAATCAAACAAATAAAATCATCCCCAAAAAACAACACTGCGCGATGCCTACGAGTAACAGATTATCTGCTCTCGTTTTAGTGGCCTTTTATTGTCTGTGGTGACATTTTGACAATTAACTCGTGTAATAGGGTACTAAATCGAAATTCGATGGCTGGCCTGTATATCAGAAGTGTCGCACTTCGTTATTAATTCTAATAGTGGGGTTATTTATTTCGCCCTTTTTTTTCTTATCCTCTTTGCTGTGCGTTCATTTCATGATTTTCATCTAATTCGATCATTCCGATTCATCTGTTGAGTGAGTGGCTTCTGTAAATGTAAATTCAAAACAAAGATACGTTGGCCGGATAGCCTAAGCAGCTTAAAGTCATTAATAAGAATTTAGAGGTTTGAACTTATTTTCACAAAAACAATTTTTAAATGGTTTTTTCGAATTTTTTGTGGTTTTTTAACTTTATTATGTGTGATGAAAAATGGGGACGAAGAAAACATACTTCCAAGACAACTGGTAAATCGAATTTTTAGGTATGTTACCTATTCCAGACGACCGAACGAGTTTCGTTGCCAAATATGCCAAACTACAAATAATTTGGGTAATATCAGGAGAGTGGCTGTAATAAGCCATATTAAATTAAACACTCATGGAAAAGCAATCCATGCTGCCAAAATTCCCAAACTCAATGCATTAGGAAAGTTTTTAAAGTCCTAGAACAATACCCTGTCAAAAATACCGCGTCAAAACTCGTAAAAAAAACTAGTGAAAGTTCACGAGTTCTGGTCGGTATTTCATGCGGTTTATGAAACACCACTTTCGGGTGAAATCTCATGAACTTTCAATGTTGGAAAGAGATTCAAAACTCGTCAAACATCATGAGTTTTGAAAAGTTTTTTAAAGAATTTATCAAGAGTTAATAAGATTTTACCAGTATTTTAAAGGCTCTGCTTCCACTGGTTTTGTTAAGTTTTGAGCAGATTTTTAACAAAAATTTAAATCAAAGTTAATAAGATTTCACAATGTTTTATGAGAATACATATGTTTCCATTCTCCATCAGATTTCACAAGTACATGAGAAAATCCACATGTTTTTAGCAGTTTTGAGCAGATTTTATGAGAAACAAGTTTCAATGATTTTGACAAGTTTACATGTTTTCAGAAGTTTTGAGCAGTTTTTAACAGAAATATAAAATAAAGTTAATAAGATTTCACAACATGAGATTGCTCATGTTTTCTGCAGTTTTTAAAAGATTTGTGTGTGTGTAGGCAACTTTTTATATTATTTAAAAACCACTGACAAACGAACAAATTTTTTTCTTTAGGAATTTACGCATATTTTTGAATAAATTTCCTTAACTTAGTGGTGAAAACCCCAAAAAAAGTAGTTTCGACATTATGGAATTGTTATGACAGTCATTTGAGGCGTGAGCGAGCACGCACGAAAAAGTCGTAGGTGGGAACCTGGTGTAACGCTCATTATATCACTATTGATGTAGTAAGCAATTTGTTATAATTTATATATTTAAAAAAATGCTCTACACATAATAATAAATCTCTAGAAAAACCATTTCTTTACAAAAATATTTTAAAAAAATGTTAGTGTGAAATAATAAAATCAAGTTTTTAGAAGTTTTGTTGTCTGCCAGTTTGTTCCAGCATCACACAGAAACTATTGGACTGATTTTGCTTAGGCTTTATTTTATTTTTAGTCAAATCTTACCTAGTTTGGGTGGAAAGAATCTTTAAAATGGATAAAAAAAGTGGGAGTCTTTTTGTCTTCTTAGACTCCTACACTTCCAAAATGAAATCAATAAATATAACTCGATCGTTCAACTAAAAGATATCTTTGTTCTCTGGGATAATCTAACCTTAGTTAGGCTTATCGGAACAACACCGTCTCAACTAAAAAGCCAGATAACTCCTACCGCCTCAGTAGGCTAAGTACTGTGGCTGCCATTTTTATAACCAAATTGACAGGTAAAACATGGATTTTCTGTCAGTTTGGTGTCAATATGGCACCGATATTAGGCCAAAGGATACTAAAACGAAACTGAGTTAACTGGCTTTTTACTTGAAAACTGTATTGATCACACGCAGATCTTTACTACTTAACGACTATGCCCATTTCCTACATCATATTGACATAAACAAACTCCAATCTGTCATCAATCTTATCTGCTGCTCAAAGTGTTCAAACTCGAATTTTAGCCCAACTTAGGCTGTCATCCAAGTATTTTAGGAAATTAACGTTCAATCAAAATCAAACAAATTTTTTTATTTGTTAATTCCATAATGCCAGCGTTTATGCGTAATGAGTAGTTTCTATTTTAAATCTTACTCTTGTTTGTCTTTTACCAATAGGTTATTTTATACTGTTATATAGTTATATATACCTTTTTGTACCTACCTTTTATATTCATATTATTATTATGAGTATTGTTAGTTATGGCATAATTTGTTTTTTCTTTATTTATTGCTCTTTATTTTATTTATCTTAAGGTCGGTTTCTCAATAGCGAGTTACCAGAGAGTTAAATTAACTCGGGATTTAAATCCCAGTTTGTTGCTGTTTATAGTCAATATTTTTTTTCGGTGAACTTTGAGGTAAGGTACTTTGAAGCCCTGGTTACCGTGAAGTTAATTTAACCCGCCTTTTAAAGATTTTTACAAGATTATGTTGCTCGAGTTAACGCTCTCGCTATTGAGAAACCGCCTCTTTAACTCATTGTGATATACATTTTTTCATGCATTAGACACAATAAACGAAATTGAATTGAACTTCATAGATAGATAGGTATTTTCTTCCAATTTGTAATACGTTTTTATAGGTATCTAATATTCGATTTTTAAACCTTTTATTTTATATGATTTTTAAATGGTTTAATATTTTCTAATTTAATTTCAAAAACATAAAAAATCAAGACAATATTCAAGTTCCACCAAGACAACAGACTGTGGCGGTCCCAGCCATTTGAAAAGGGAGGGGCGGTTTCGATACGAAAAAAAAACTAGAATAAAAGCATACCTTTTATGAGGAACATATATGCAAACAAAATGCGGATTTGGCCTCAAATCTAGGAGGGGCTATTCAGATTTTAAGTTGTTTATTTCATATATTTTTTATTATTTAAACTGTTAAAAGGAGCCTAAAATTTTGAAAAATTACATTTTTTTGGGTCAAATTAAAGTAAAATCGTAAACACCAACATATCATAGCGACGCAGGCGAAAATTTTTAATAAAATTGCACTGAAAAATGTATTTTTTGATTTAAATTTACAAAATTAAACTAATACCGTAAATATCAAAGGCGTTATAGCGCCGAAACTTATGCCCTACTTTTGATTTTTTTAATATTTTCGTAAAAAAATTAAATTTAGGGTGGGGGGGGGGGTTTAATTACCCCCCTAAAACTTGTTTATAAATTGAAACTCTATAATAATACTGTCCCAAAATACTATGCAGGGATTCTAGAATGTCTTTAAAGGAACGTTCTGCAATTTCCCGTTTAGTCTCCAAAGACTTTAGGATTACCACCAGCATCTTTGTTGTCTACTTTTTTCTGGATGAAAGAGGGAGGCGACAATAGTTTCTTATGATCCATTAAAATATCTTTCTTGAGGTCTTGTATTAAGACATAATTTTTTAAATTCATAAAAGGTCTTTTTTTTTTTTGCTAAAATGATATACTTTTATACTAAAATGATATTTTTACGGCGCGGTGCAATTTATACACACATTTTTTACATGCTTCGTCTTACACGCCTCCAATATATGAAGTCGCGGTATGCATTAGCCTCCTACTTTTATTATCAAAGGGAGGTCAGTGCGACCACTGTCTGGGTAATTTGGAAGCGTATAAGATAAAATGCAATGCTTACAAAAAAAATATAGAAATTTCAGTTATTAGTGGAATTTAATTGAGAGAGTAGCTTGTTTCAATCCAATAAAACATTTTTCCTGAGGTTTACTGGGATCTGATTTAATTACACTTTGTCAGTCACTATATACCCAAAACGCCAAAGGCAACTGACAGTGATAATAATTTCCAACCCTCCCTCGGACAAGCCAGTGGCTTTTGATGGCACCATGTATATTATCCCAATAATATTCTAAATATGGCAGAATAGAGAAAATCTATTTTAATTTTTATCTTACAGTGTTGACAAATTTCCGGAGGCGGTTACCCCGGTTTCGTGTATGGAGGCCAATTCGTATTGCACAAATTTACGGTGTATATGTGTATACGATCGCATCGCCACGTGGTGGCAAAATCATGAACTACGTTGTATAACTGTACGTGTATATCATACCAATTGGCCCCCGATGAATAATTTGGCTAAGGCCTTCCCTTGACTATAGCAACTGTTTAAAATTGTTACACAGGGCGATTCGTATCGGCCTCCGGATCGGAGGCGAATTCGTCATTTTCGGAGGCGAGTGCATCCAAAGCGTCTCTATTTCGGAGGAGAGATATACGAAATGGTTTTAGGACCAATAGAGTCTGAGTCTATATATATATATATATATATAGCACATATAAAATGTATTGGAAAATTCCGTCTACCCTGGAAGATTTCAGATAAACCCCGTAAAGGTCTGAATACACTTTGGAATGTCTGGATACACCCAGGAAAATATATACGGCCTGGAAAAGTCTGGAAACACCCAGGAAAAGTCAGGATACACTCTGAAAAAGTCTGGAAAGACCCTGGAAAAGTCTGGATACATCCAGGAAAAGTCTGGATCAACCTTAGGAAAGGCTGAATACACCCGGGAAAAGACTAGAAAGACTCTGGAAAAGTTTGGAAAGACCCTGGAAAAGTCTGGATATACTCTGGAAAGACCCTGGAAGTCTGGAAAGACCCTGGAAACGTCTGGATACACTCTGGAAACATCTGGAAAGACCCTGGAAAAGTCTGGATGCACTCTGAAAAAGTCTGGAAAGACCCTCGAAAAGTCTGGATACACTCTGGAAAAGTCTGGAAAGACCCTGGAAAAGTCTGGAAACCCGCTGGAAAAGTCTGGAAAAACCCTGGAAAAGTCTGCACTCTGTAAAAGTCTGGAAAGTCCCTGGAAAAATCTGGATATACTCTGGAAAAGTCTATAAAGATCCTGGAAAAGTCTGGATACACTCTGGAAAAGTGTGGAAAGACCCTGGAAAAGTCTGGAAACACCCTGGGAAAGTCTGGAAAGACCCTAGAAAAGTCTGGATACACTCTGGAAAAGTCTGGAAAGACACTAGAAAAGTCTGGATACACTCTGGAAAAGTCTAGAAAGACTCTGGAAAAGTCTGGAAAGACTCTAAAGAGCCTGGAAGGATCCCGAAAAAGACTGGATACACTCTGGAAAAATCTGGAAAGACCCTGGAAAAGTCTGGATACACTCTGGAAAAGTCTGGAAAGAACATGAAAAAGTCTGGCTACACTCTGGAAAAGTCTGGAAAGACCCTGGAAAAGTCTGTATAAGCTCTGGAAAAGTCTGGATACACTCTGGAAACGTCTGGAAAGACTCTGTAAAAGTCTGGATACACTTAGGAAAAGTCTGAATAGACCCGGAAAAAGTCTGGATACACTCTGGAAACGTCTGGAAAGACTCTGTAAAAGTCTGGATACACTTAGGAAAAGTCTGAATAGACCCGGGAAAAGTCTGGATACACTCTGAAAAGACTCTGGAAAAGTCTGACTACAATCTGGAAATGTCGGGAAAGACCCTGGAAAAGTCTGGATACACTCTGGAAAAGTCTGTGAAAATGTCCGAGTACATCATGGTAAAGTCTGAATACACCCCCGAACAGTGTGGATACACCTATGAAAAGTCTGATCGACCCAATATAACCCATGTGTATATGAGTAGTGGATTTTTATGTATGTTCTTCGGAGCGAGGGAAGTTTTAGAGTAGCCCTTTACTCGATTTATTTTATGTCGTTTTTTTTACGAGGTATGGCAAAAAAATATATTTTTTTAATAGGACACCTGTATAGTTTGACATTTTTGAATTATAAAAAAATTATCCTTTTGACAATACCACACACTAATACTCTATCTTTTATGGTTTCCAGGATAGAGGCATTTAAACTTGCAAGGAATTGTTGTCTATGCCCTGTTTTACGGGGAATATTTGAATGAATATCGAAGTTTTCCATACAGATTTAGATAAAAATATCTGGATTATCGTAAAAGATAGATCCTACTGTGTGGTATTGATGAAGAGAGAATTGTTTGCAGATTTCAAAAATTGCAAAATATACAGGGTATCCTATTTAAAAAAAAATAAATTGCCATAGGTCGTAAACTAAATGACATAGACAAAATCCAAGATAGCACGATTAAGGGAAATTAAAAATCTCAGTTGACGTGTTTTTGTATTTCTTTATTCAACCAAATTCTAACCCGCTAGAAGCATCGTTCCATTTAAAGAATCCACCCTGTATATATATGTCTTAAACTAGATCTGATAGGCGAAATCTGATGACTGTTTCGGATTCTGCACCCAAAAATTACCCAAGACCAGTTAAAAAATCGCTGGCACCAAAATGTCTGTTGCTCTGTGATCTACGACGTCCACGATAAGTGCCTATTATGTTTCTAATTTTGGCCTATTTGCATTATGTAATCAGTCCCATTACTACGCTAACGCGATAATAAGCTCATTACGTCATTTTTATTTATTCAAAAAATGCTTACACTTTAACGCCCGGTCGTCCATTTTTACATCTCAGTTAACGTGGGTAATTAAAACAAAACCCAAGAAATTTCTTACATTGTTTTAGTGTACAGGATGGTCTCAATTTGAAGCGAAAAACCATATATCTGCAAAATGTGTCACAATAATAACTTTGAAAAACAAAGAAAATAATTTAAATATCGAGGTTGGCCCTGGGCAAGAACAAAGGCGAAAAATTTAGTGTTAATGCTTCAAGTAACCGACTTGCACCCAGTCTTTGCCTCTGCATTTTTTACAGGCCAACTTGATTGGGATAGTTATTACCGTTACTGTTTTCTTTTTTCGGTAAATGCAAGGGCAGGGCCGTTACAATATCTCATAGTTATATGCGAAAATCTAATAGGTATGCATGTTACTGCTCGATTTTTAAGAAATTTTTAGCGTTGTAAAAAACGTACGATAAGCAGCTAAAATGTCGTTGGTGTATTACTGACGTACTAGTCATAAATTTAAAGCGATTGACTATAAGTAATTTTCATGCACTTTAGGGAATAAAAGGATACTTTTAATTCCTCACTTGAGGGACTAAAGTGGAACTTTTAATTCCTTAGGCATTTTTTTATTCCCAGGCACATCAGAGTACGAGTGTACTTTCTTTCATTATTTTCATGATTATTTTATCTTTAGTTATTCCACTCCTAAATTGCGTAAAATAGTGGATAAACCACGGGACTAAAGTTTCATTTTAATCCCTCAGCGAATCTCTCCGGTCGGACTACAAACGCAACTCGGGATTCAAAGTGCCACTTTAGTTCCTAGGTTTATAACGTACTATTAGATCGCTCTTACCTGAGCACTAAAGGTTGGAATAGTTGTTTGTAATCGAAGCGGTATAAGGTATGCGGTAAGACGTAAGGAAAATAAACTCAACACATGCTGCTGTTTATAGTGTTCCGTAAGCCGCAAGCGATAAGCGATAAGAGCAGCATGTGTTTGCCATTGTTTATTTTCCTTGCGTCTTACCGCATACCTCATACCGCTTACCTTACGGAGCTCTGAATCAGCCTTTAGTCGTTTAATTTATGAATTTTTTTCGTGTTTTCTTTACAAATAGTATCAAAAAAACGTAGATGTTTAGAATAAAAAAGCGATCAATAAAATATTGATAATATTTTAATAATAAAATTAATTAATGTTTTGGGACTATTAATTAATCTTTGTTTCTTGTTTTCTAAATATGTGCAAATAGGTACTTGTAGTGCAAATAACTTTATCCATATAATAAGTATTAACAAAAATTATCTTTTTAAATGTTTAATGCAAATTCGTTTTTTATCTGTAGTTAAGGGTCTATAGTACAAACGGTTACAAATTTCGGATTTTGAAGTCCAGCCAGCAGCAGTACTGCGAATAGTGTCAATATTCCGCCCTGTTCTAGCTAGCAGCGACTAAGGTTGCCGCGTGTCTAGTACTGTGGCTTTTAAAAATTGAAGGATTCATCCCGTTTTTTTGCAAAACTATTTTTAAATATCTGCTAACGGTTTGGGAACTGGCAGTTAAAATTAATTGTCTGTGTCTGTTTGATGTAGATTTTTGGTACGCTCAATATAAAAAATTATTGTTAAAGCGAATAATTTTTAATTTTTTTTTAAATGGGAAATAAAGCACCGACTGGGTGGCATTTGGGTCCAATGTTTTAATCTTATCTCTAATTTTTATTCTAATTTCGCTTTCTGGAATCGTAATGTTGTTTATTGAGGAACTCAGTGTGCGCTTGTTAAGGCTAGAAGAGAAACTAAATTCAAGGATAAACTTTCTAAGCTTCAGATTTTCTAAGTATTCGATGATTGTTTTAATTTTTAAGTGTTTAAGATATTTTTACAAAATTTTAATATTTAGTCATAAAGGACATAAGGACACTTCAATAAGCCATATTTTTAAAAGAGTTTAACTTTTTTATTTTCTCTAATCAGAGCGATTTTTTTATGAAGACTCACAATTTACCTATGGTTCTACTTCATTCACTATCTATCTATAAACTATTTCGTAATTATAGATAAGGAATTAGATAAATTAATTCCGGGAGCACATACCAAAACTCGGGTGGTTTTGTCCCTGAATAAAATAGTGAAATTATTTTTCCTACTTGCATGCGAAAAATAAAGTAAATAATACAAAACCGCATTGTTTGTTCATTTAACAATAAAAATAGCGTACGTAAACAATAACTTTACGCACGGCGGACGAAAAATATACTTTTATGCACATCATCTCTTTTCGATTTGCTAACCATTTAACGTTTTATTAGATGTATTTTTTGCATTTTTTCTTTAAAGAACACTAAAATTTTATAAGAACAAGGACATTTTTAATTAAGTAGGTAGTAGTAGTAGTAAATAAGCTTTTTTGTCCAAGGATAGAAATACCTTATTGACAAATCGAATACTGAACCTAGTCTTATCTAGGAGATAACCTTGTTGAAAAAAACAAAATACTCACAAACATGTATGTAAACATAACATAAAAATCAGATTACTTAATATTACAGTTTTTGTCTGTTTTAGTAAAACCGTAAGAAAATATCGCAGACGCCAATTGGTTTTATTAATCAATTTTATAAAAATTAACGAAAAATAAAATAAAAAATAGTAAAATAGTAGTAATTAAAAATTGAAAGACAGATAAAATATACATTCAAATATAGTTAAAGTGAAGAACAAACATCACTATAAGGACAATAGATCAATTAGGTTAATATCACAGAGTTTAGGTGAAATAATTTTTTATGATTGGCATTGTTACCGATAAAAGCAAGCAACTGACCGAAAGAAAAAATGTTGTACATAACATGTGCGTAACGTGCCTTTTCCACCATTTATGGAGTGGCTGCAAATCAATTTGAAAATACAATATTATTAAAGTCTTTCTACGCAAGTGGGAAAAATGTTTTCTATAACATGGACGTAAAGTGCCTTTTCCGCTATTTGTGGCAACTGCCACTGCGTGCGGGAAAGTATTACTTTTTGCTCTTGTTAGGTAAATAACTCTTCAAATTTTACAAAATACAATGTTAAAAGCCAATCACCAAAAAAATAATTAAAAACGTCATTGCGTCAATGTCACTGTTACAATCTGTCATGTAAACCATTTTTAAAGTGAGTAAAGTTCAGAAGAATGATTTGGCATCAAACTAATGATTGATGACAAAATCAAAAATCGAAAAAGCACCCAATCAGTGCCCGTAAAAAGAGCAAGAAAAATAGGCGAGGCCAAAATACAAAAAAAGCTGCTAAGGTTAGTGAGTTACAATTTTTTTAAAAGTCTAATCCCCCCTCCTACCCTCTTGAATTTTTGTGACAAATTTGATAAAAATCGGTTTAGCGGTTTACGACACCATGACAAATTTTTTTATTTAGGTCTTTTTTGACCCAAATAACTTATTTTTAGTAGCAATAATTTTTTTTTTGACAATACCAATAGCCTTCATACTAGGTATGGATGGCTAAAGTACATTATTTATAATTTGCATGCAAATTGTCTCCTCTCCTTGTCTACACTGCTCTCAGGTCATCTCCAGTTAGATTAGTGACGTCACAAATCTGTCCGAGAATGACCTATCTGAGCACACGACTTGCGATCGTAAATCAAACGCTTTTACGCTCTAACATAACCCCAAATTTTGATTTTTTTAATTTTTGGGATATATTTTCGTGGGTTCCCCTACGGGGTTAATGCAAAGTTATTTATTAGTGTAATTCAGTAAAAGTCTTTACTTTACCACTGTATATTCGGGCACCACATTTTGCACAAAATTCATAATTTTTGCCCTTTTTTGAGGCATATTAAAGTTCATAAACTCTATTTTCTACCCATTTAAAAAAAATAAATAATAGGAAGGAAATCTTAGTCTATCTTAGTAAATACCGCCCATAAATTTCAGTGGGTAACAAACTACAAAATAAATTCCAAAATCAATAACGCGACGCGACGTCAATACTCTCAGACTTTTTGTCAGTATGCCAGTATTAGAACCTAGAATGTATATGTTAAAGCGTCTATAGAGGGTGCGATGGTTAAAGCAGCAATCAGTAAGTCATAATATGGCCAATTTTTACGGTTTTCTTAAAGTTTATAGATAGTTTTTGTTCGTGCCAATTTACAACCCGATAACTTCGCCGACAACGATAACTTTAACACTATTTGAAACTTTAAAATAGTCATTTTGGTACATGTTTTACGGCACGACCAAAAACTATCCGTACGTTTGCGGTGTTTCATAGCAGCTCTTAACTATATATGACATTCAAATGTCAACAGTGTCAAATAGCGTTAGTCGTCGAACGTTTTGGGCACTACCAAAAACTATCTAATGTCACGAGTGTCTGAAATTTGGGCCACCTTTGTGAAAATTATTTTTGTATTCAACTAGTATTTGAAGCTGGTGGTTGGCACTGCAGTGCAGTTATTTTAAATGGACCTATCTATGGTGCCCAGGAATATTGAAATACATTACTACCTAGAAAGAAACACATGCTACCCAGAAAGAAGAACCGGACCTGTCGCCTTACCACTCCGATGTGGCCGATTTTTGTTTGTATAATGTTACCCACCTATAAGTCCGTCAAAAGCCAAATTATTGGGTTTCGCAAAAATTTAGAGAGTGGCAGTTTTTGTTTTGTTCACTTTATTTTGTTCACTAATAATTTTCGATAACTCATAGGTTTTTGGTACTAAGGTGAGAAATTTGATCTTCAATTAATACTATCCAAAAATATTTGAAATTTACCAAAAATGACAAATCTTAGAGGAATCTGTCAAAATATTTTAATTTTACCTCTCCTAGGCTATTTTATATTAACTTTACTGGGTTGTCGAAAAGCAGGGCCCGGCGCCAAGTATGCTGTGCATGTAAGCAAGGCCACGCCCCCTCTTCCCTTTCACCTTGCCCGCTTTAAGGCGGATGGATGCTGCAAGCAATTGACAATATTCTGGGCAGCCATCCTAGTTAGCATAAAAGTGTTGTCAGTCTTCTCTAACGAAATATCATTAATTGTTTACAGGTTGGCAGTACAAAAATCTTCAAAAAGTTGAAGGTTGACAACAAAAGTCAACTTTTTTAGGGATTTTTGTACTGCCAACCTGGTAAACAATCAGTTTGGTTAGAGAAGGTTGGAAACACTTTTACGCGAACCAGCATGGCTGCCCAGAATTTTCTCTATCAGGCAAGGAGGAAATCGACAGTTGCACATGGGGAATTGCACTTCTGTTTGACATTTGCGAGCGTAAACAGCTGCGTGTGATCCCATGAGATGAACTTTCCAGATTTGCTTGCTTGGTTACCAGCGTACTCCTCGTACTATCCACACCCCGAAAATATCTATTCGATAATCCACCGTAATTGTTAATAGTCCTTATATTACACAACGAGCTTGTAATGAAGGACATTATATGAAAGGATGCAGTTTTTAATTTATCCGAGGGTCTTGTACTAAAATTTTCAGCTATTTCTTACCAAAAATCTGAGTAATCAAAGGTATCTAAAAGTGTCCAGAATCAAGTAAAACAAATGGCTTTAGCTTAGCCAATAAATTTTTGCGGAATATATTTTGGATTTTGACTGCTTTCTAGTTGGGATGCGTAACATGCAAATAAAAAAATAGTAAAATCGGTGAGGTAGGGCACAGGTCAGGTCCTCCTAAATAATTTTGCTAACTTATTCCAGTTAAAGCTTAGTGGAAGGCTGTTAGAAAGTATATTTTTTTTAAAGTATACATAATTATGAGAGAATTATGAGATACATTTGTGCTATACTAAGATAAATATGGTATACCTGACTCAACAAAACTGACTCAACTAAAGATGTACTTTTAGGGACATACTTCAAGTTAAATTATCATCTGAGAATAAAAAACAAAAAATGATAAATGTAAGTAAAAAAATATCAAAATCAAAAAGCTGGACGTGCTTAAAATGCAATAGGTCATTTTTTGTAAAAAAGCATTGGAACCGACATCAAAAGGAATCCGATTGCTCGGCATTTACCCCGGGTGTTAAAATGGAAACATGGATATGCAATATTTGCTTCGAAATATTTTTAAACAGAGAATTGTTGCAGAACCACAAGAAAAATCACAAAGAAAATAGAGCTATTGACTTCGGGTTTGAAGATTTGTACGACATTGGATCAACAAATGATAAAAAACCATACATATGTATAGTTTGTTTAAAGGCATATAGTTCAAAAACCTTTCTTCGCAACCATCAGATTAAATTGCATTATGTAGGAATATTTGAAGATAACGCTGCAACAAAACCTCATAAAATGTTAAGTCCAATAAAGAAAAAACGCATCAAACCAAAAATACATTTGTGCAATTTTTGTGGCCATTGTTTCCGAGAAAACTGCAAATTAAAAGAACACGTAAGAATTCACACCGGAGAAAATCCTTATGTTTGTTCCGTCTGTGGAAAAAGTTTTAAAAAGAAAGAGTCTCTAAGAATACACACCAGAGTGCATACAGGCGAGAAACCATATTCATGTGAATTTTGTGGTAAAAGGTTTGGACAGAACGCACCATTTAAAGTTCACCTTAGAACACACACGGGCGAAAGACCGTACGCTTGTCTGTTTTGTTCAAAAAGATTTACAACAAACCAAGGACTCAAACTACATAAGAGAAACTGCAAAGAAACTGTAATCCAGTATGGCAATATTGACGCGCCAGGACTTTTGTAATTGTTTTTGTTTATGATTAGGAATGAAAAACAACCTGGCAGGTCTTTATGTTCTCAGTCTGATGAAAACAAACCACCAGACCAGTTTTTATAGAAATTTCATCGTAACAACAATTCGCTTTAAGAAACGTAATTCGGCAAACTCATTTTTCACAAAAATCGGAATTCGTAGAAACAGAATCTTAGAATAAAACGATCATCTCCCTCGATAGTCTATGGACATATCGACTTTCGTGTGCAAGTCGTGCTAAATTTGTGCCGATAAGCTAATTTTGTTAAGCGTAGCCCATAGATCACGTTTTGACTTGTCATTCGTTTTCAAAAAAATATGGCGGATTCAAAATGGCGGAAAACCGTATATTTTAAAAAATTGTAACTTTTTTCTTTTTATCCGATTTTAATGGAAAAATTTTGCTTGTAATATATTTAAAAAAAACAAAATAAAAAAAATAATTTTTATTAAAAAATCTGAAAAAATAAACGTTTTTTTTTTTAAATTATTGATTTAACAAAAAAGAAGTTTTAATAAACAAGATAGCCTTTCTGATTATGAGTTCAGATTGGGTTCAAAGATTCCATTCGCTTAAGTAGTTTTTGAGTTATATTATCGTGTAAAAAGTGGGTGTTTATGGGCTGATTAATAATAATATAAAAATATGGGAAAATATTTGGAAAGTAATTCAAATTTGTAAAACGGGCTCATATCAGTATATGTATATTTTTTTAAACAAATATGGCGATTTCAATATGGCGGAACGGCATTTTGTAAATAAAATTTAAGTATTTTAAAATATAGTTTTTTTTTACAATATTTGTTTATAAGGAATTAAAAAAAAAACGAAAATTAAAAATAGGTTGTATTTAAGAAATATTAAAACAAATTTAAACTTTCAAAACACATACAGGCTCTCTGTTCAGTTAATACACTACATTATTTCATTGTATAAAGAAGTATTATACAATGATGTCATATAGGTCACGATTCTTCAGAAACGACAGAAAATCTGACCATTCACAATTCTGAAAAGTGGCGATTTTTACTCATTGTCTTATTTAAAATAAAAACACAGCGTCCTTAATCCTAACGTTGTAAGAGACACTGCGTAATTTTTTTAATAACATTTTGTAAATTTAATATTTTAAAGATATTCTGCACTACTAGTTTTATGGCGGAGCTAAATTGCTAGTACGCGTATCACCAAACGTCAAAAAGGTCGCAATTCTTCAGAAACGACAGAAAATCTCACCCGTCACAATTCCGAAAGGTGGTAATTTTTACTTATTGCCTCATTTAAAATAAAAACACAGCGTGCCTAATATTTATCCTAGCGTTGAAAGAGAAACTGTGTAATTTTTTTAATAACATTTTGTAAATTTAATATTTTTAAGATATTCTGCAGTACTAGTTTTACAGCGGAGCTAAATTGCTACTACGCGTGCCAATAAACGTCAAAAAGTGTCGAAAATTCTAACCATGTAAAAGAAAAGGCAGAGTTTTTGTGTTTTTTCTGAACAGTGACAGCGACACATTCCATGGCTATCTATGGTTTTGTATATTAAAAGTTTTAAAGGTTTGTTTACACGCACAAAAGTAAGCTTAATAAAATATATTTTTAAATGAAATAAAGGGTTTTTCACAAAAACTGTCTACAAAAATTAAAATTGACATATTTTTTGTATACAGGAACATTATTAAGAAACTAAATTTAAGAAATATTAGAAAATAAGTCCTGACAAAAAAGCAGTTGTGATATTTTCTGACGGTTTTTAAAGAATCGCGACCAAAGTGTCAAAAATTCTCACCATGTAAAAGGAAAGACAGAATTTTTGTGACTTTTCTGAACAGCGACCGCGACATATTCCATGGCTATCTATGATTTTCTATGTTAAAAGTAAATACATTTTTAAATAAAAAAAAATTCACTATAGCTACCTACAAAAATTTAAATTGACATATTTGTTATTTACTGGAATAGTATTAATAAACTAAATTTTAAGGAATATTAGCAAATAAGTCCTGACAAAAAAGCAGATAGTGTAAACCATATAACTATGAGATACTATAACGGCCCAAGTGCCGCAAAATGTGTAACGAAAATAACTTTGAAAATCAAAGAAGAAAATTCAAAATCGCGGTTGGCTTTGAAACTGTTTGGGCCACCAGGGCATAAACCAAAATTCTACTGCGCATGCACTAACAAATCCATACCTGGTATCGTAGTGCCCTTACGATAATTTAATGACAAGGTATTAATTTGAGTTACAGTGACATCGACATCATCTGTCCGAAAACTTTGATTTTATTAAATTGAATTTATTTATTATATTATGGATAAAACATGTCCAACCGCAAGTTTAAACTTACTCGAGGGTTTCAATCCACAAGGTAAACCAGTTACACGAGGACATTGGAGCCACTTCCTGAGAAAACTGGGCATTGTCAAAAAGTTTACATTTTGACAAGGCATGGTTTTGCCATTTTGTTTTTTATTGTGGAGTTTTTGTGTTTTACAATTTTGTGGCGGTATTTTCTGTGATTGCGTGCGTTATTATTACGGGAAACACCAGAAAACACTTTCAATTCTTTTTACGGTAGTGTCCACTATTTTAATAGATTTTCCAAAAGTAAACAAAACTATTAAACATAAAACTACATTTTTGCTGTCAGATGGTTGTCAGTTACTTACACTACTGACGCAATCGACGCGCCTGCCCATTACACTCCTCGTTTATGGTTTTTTCCAGGCCAACTTGATTGGGAGAGTTATTATCGGTACGCATTTTTCTCGGGAAAAGCAAGGGAAGGGCCGTTATATTAGACACTTAAAGTAAATATTTCAACGCATCGGTATCGGTATACCTAACGCGTTCGAAACAAAGTCAAAATACGCTACATTCTTGACTTGCTCATGCCATGTTTTGAACGATGCCTGCCTCATTGCGTAAGTAAGGATGTACGTATCGTAACGGACCCACGAACGTACGCAACGATTTCAATCAGCAGTTCTGTCACCCTTCAAAAAAGCGGGCATCGTTCGAAACATCGCATAAACAAGTCAAAAATATGTGTATTTTGGCTTTATTTCAAACGCGTTAGGTATACGAATACTGATGCGTTGAAATATTTACTTTAGTGTCTACTATCTCATAGTTATATGGTGTAAACTTATCTTTAAAAATCGTCAGTTTTTCTGACGTTGTTTGAAGAATCGCGACCATAATGTGAAATTTGACCGGATTCACCGGAAATGGCCTCAAATTTCGAGTTTTGAATAAGGCAACCTATATTTTACATTTCTGGATTCCTGGGAACATTGTGCGTCCATCGGTACCGCATTTAGTCTAATCAATAATAAATAATTTTATTGAATTAGTGGTAAAGTATTTTTTCTCTACCTATAGTGTCTTTTTCATTTTTACTGTGTCTCTAGCGAATATAGCGTTGTTTATTTGTTAACTCTAGAAAAGTGCATATAGTGATTAGATAGAGTAGTAGTAGTATTTATTTATATGTCAAATTTTTGAATCCAGGTAGCAATCCCGTAAATGCTTTACGCTTAATTTGGTCGCGTTTTGAAGTACGAAAATAAAAAAACCACATTTTTTTAAATGGCATGATATTTTTTCTGTTTTCACACTATTATTAAAAAAGTTAAGGTATTACAGAATAATTTTTAGTGAAAAAAACAGGAAAGCGTTTAGCTGTCTATAAGTAATTATTTGTTTTTTGTTTCTTACTCGAGCTATAAAAGCGTATAGTTGGAAATTCTGCATTTGTTTTTCACACTACCTTCTCAACTCTTAACAAGCCTACGAGTTAAAATCAAATAATTTAGTTTCTAAAAAGTTGTTTGAATTTCTACTTTTTCACGGAAAATATTCTTTATAACCTTAACTTTATTAATATTGGTGTAAACATAATCAATCTCATCAAAAGACAGAGCTCATTATTAAAGATTTCGAAGAAATTGCTTCCTATTATTAAAGGATCTTTCTACATACTTTCCAGTGAAGAGAGCAAAGAAGGAGAAATCATGTCCACAGTGTTCTTGCGTAACTTCAAATAAGTACCTTTTCTGTAGGCTTCAATCGGCACGACAAGTTACATGCAGGGAAATAATCAGCAGTTTGTATTGTATGTTCTAGTAAATACTCACGTGAAAAAGCACTACGAAACCACCAAATATTAAAACATCATATATGTATTTTTGATCAAGGTAATGAATGCCTAAAATGCAATATTTACTTTTTTATTACAAAGGCAACAATTAAACATGAAGAAAAATATATTTTAAACGTTAAAAAAATAAGAGGATTTGCAATGGTCGATCATATTGGAGTTACAGGTGAAAAACCATTTGCGTGTTCTTATTGCGGAAATATTTTTAATTAACGAGAATTACTTAAAAACCATACAAGAGTGCACACTGGTGAGAAACCTTACTCTTGCGAATTTTGTGGAAAAAGATTTGGCTCAAGTTCATTCACGTACTCATACAGCAGAAAGGCCTTACGTGTCTACTTTATGTAGGAAAGGATTTACTGCAAAGCAAGGCTTAAAGTTCCATCTTAAAAATTGTAAAGCTGGCGATAGCATTAACTCCGAGATACATTATTTGATGGATATTTCGTATTATTACATTTAATAAAAAATCGATTTACTTACCGGAAACTTAATTGCCTCTTTTTATTGTTTTACGATTGTTGCATTTTCATTGTAATGATTTATTAAAATAAAATTTTTATAAGAAAATAGACAAAACTTAATTTTTATTTTGAAATTAAAAAAAAACTAATTTATTTTCATTTAAAAGCTGCCATATATTGACACATGGGGTACCATTGGATGCAAAATATTTCCGGGAATCCAAAAATGTTAAAACACACAGGATGTCTTATTTTAAAATCGAAAGGTGAGGCCGTTTGCGGTGTATTCGGAAGTCACCGGAAGTCAGGTGACTTGTCAGAAAATTTCATTTCTCTATTGAAGAAAAAGGGGGTGAGCCACCCCCGTGAAACACCCGGTATAATCTATATAGAGTAGTACATTATGACACCTTGTCCAAAATTTTCAAAAGATTTTGTTTTAATCTTTCGATGGCGAATTTCTGATCATTTTTAAAATAAATATTTGAAGATTTGTCTATTATAACCACCTACATCATAGGGACTAAAAGCCAAACCACCGAATAAACGTAACGTAGCTCTAAAATCAAGCGCTCTCATTGGTGAAAACTGGCAGAGGTGGGCGTTTCCACCTCAATTAACGCGATTTCATCTACCGGGTCAGGCGATGCGACGCGACATAACGATACACCACCCTAGCGCCCGTATCTCATGAAAATTGGTCTTGCTCGACGTGCGATTGACAACTTCTGTCGGATCTGACCAATGAGAGCGCTGAATTTTATAGCTAGGTTAAGTTTACGCGGTGGTTTAGCTTTTAGTCTCTAATATTATTTTACAACATAAATAGGTATCATATAAAAATGCCCACAATGTTTGTTTGCTATCCAATTATCAATATAAATCGTTTAAAATCTTCTCTAGAGAAAAATCCGTAAATTTTTATAATTGAATTTTTTCGATTAGTGAAAATAAACCTCTTCTCTTCTGTATTGCGAAGAAGTTAAGTGTGAGAAATAAAAGTTTTAACTCTCTATTTATAGAATTTAAAAAAAAATAATTACTACTTTTAGGAGACCAAGATTAATGATTCGGTTGAAAAAAGTAAAATCTTTATTTAAAACTAAACGCCTTAAAAAAGAAAATAATGCAAGCAAAGTAAAGCTGGGAAGGAAAAGAGAAAATTTAAAAAAAATAGAGAACGGGTCTAACATCGCATATTGTTCAGAAAATCCCAAAAGAAAAAAATGTGTCAAGCAGTCTACTAAACATTTTCAGACTTCAAAGGTTTTTACATGCAAAATATGTCTTCAGACATTTTCTGACGAAAAAATACTGCAAACTCATCGAAAGACAGAGCACATTATTAAAGATTTCGAAGAAAGCGCTTCCCATTATTACGACGAATTTCAGGATCTTTATATATGTGAAGTTTGTTCCGCAGAGTTTCAAACAAAAACAGAAGCCGATAGTCATATTAATATTCATCTAAAAATACTTACGTGTAGAATTTGTGAAAGTAAGTTTACTTCCTATTTCGAGCTTGGTTTACATTCCAGTGAACATAGCAAAGGAGGAGAAATTTCTTGTCCACAGTGTTCTTATGTAACTTCAAATAAGTACCTTTTCAAAACCCACTTAAATGAAAGACATTTACACATTTTTTTATTTTACTGTTCATGGTGTGGCAAAGGCTTCAATCGCCACAACAAGTTACAATTACATATGAGTAGTCATGAAGGGGAAAAATCAGCAGTTTGTATTGTATGTTCTAGTAAATACTCACGTGAAAAAGCATTACGCAACCACCAAATTTTAAAACATCATGCAGGTATTTTTGGTCAAGGTAATGAATGCCTAAAATGCAATATTTATTTTTATATTACAAAGGCAAGAATTAAACATGAAGAAAAATGTATTCTTAAAGTTAAAAAAAAGAAAGAAAAAAAGTTTTTGTGTAGCTATTGTGGACACGGTTTTAAAAGAAGATTTGAAATGGTCGATCATATCAGAGTTCATACCGGTGAAAAACCATTTGTCTGCTCTTATTGCGGAAAAAGTTTTAATAAACGAGAATTACTTAAAAATCATACAAGAGTGCACACTGGTGAGAAACCTTACTCTTGCGAATTTTGTGGAAAAAGATTTGGTCAAAGAACCCCTTTTAAAGTTCATTTACGTACTCATACAGGAGAAAGGCCTTACGTGTGTGCTTTCTGTAAGAAAGGATTCACTACAAACCAAGGCTTAAAGTCCCATCTTAAAAATTGTGAAGCTGTCGATAGCTTTAAGTCCGAGTTACATTATTGAATGGATATTTAGTATTATTATATTTAATAAAGAATCAATTTACTTACCAGAATCTTAACTCTCCTTTTCTGTTTTACGATTCTTTTATTTTCATTGTATCGATATATTTAAATAAAATTTATGTAAGGAAATAGACAAAACCTAATTAACTAATATAAACAAAACATTTTCCAAACTCGTGTAAAATTTTATTGTTTGTGGAGTATTTCTATGAGTTTAAGTGGCATTGTGACATTAAAGTAACAATAAATTACATAAAACATACTTAAGTTTAGAGTTAATCTTCCGCCAAACGTAATTAACATAAATGAACTGTTAGGAAACGTGATTTAATGTTTTAATTTACTCTTCAAGAATATATGTACCTATGGAACATAACATAAATATAAACATACATATACAGTGTGTTTCGACGAAAACGAAACAGAGGCGTTTTCACATATTTAGAAACTGATTTTGGAAAAATCCTCGGACACGTCGACTTTTATCTGAGGGGGACACTTTGTTTTCTTGAATATTCCCAAAATCAGAGTCTAAATATGTGAAAAAGCCAATATTTCGTTTTCGTTGGAACACACTGTCATATACTTTATATTTTATTATTGTCCTCCTTACCCTATCCAACCACTTAAAATTGAAATAGTTTTGCAAAAAAGGTAAATGTTTTGGTTTTTTAGCTTAATTCTTAGCGGAACTGTTCTTCGCAATATTACTTTTTATGACCATAATTCTACAATGTGGACAAATGAGGAAGTAAACAATGTTGACTTATTTAAACCTACTCATATTGGTGTAAATAATAATTTTAAACAGTTGAGAAAAGAGAAATATGTAAATGAAAGGTTTTTAAGAATTAGAAATTGCATTGAAATTAGAAAAAATCTTTACAGAGAAATAATACCAGATCAAAATTCTAAAAAATGGAAATTAAGAAATACAAATAATAAGGATACAAATAAAAAGCGCAAACTGAAGAAAAACAATATTTTAAATAATTCCAAGTTATTGCAAAGCTCAAGCAAAAATTTGGTACTTAAAGAAAAGCAATTTCAAACCTCAGTGATGGCCAAAATAATGATTTGTAATATTTGTAGAAGCTCGTTTTTCACTAGTGATTCTTTTGACAGGCATATAAGATGCCATCAAAATGAAAACTTGAATAAAGATAGTCTTTATACGTTTAACGAAGAGCAACAACGTTATATTTGTGAAATTTGCTTTGAAAAGTGTGAAACTAAACAAAATGTTGATGAGCATTTTAAAACAGCACATTTAAATTTAAGGATATTTTCATGTACATTTTGTCAAGAAAATTACTATTCTCCATTTTATTTTGGAAAACACTGCAGTGAACATGATGAAGACAAACAGATCGTTTGTCCTCTTTGTGTAAAATATACAACATCACATGAAAAAGATTTTAAAGAGCACCTTATCAAAGAACATACGCCGAGATGTATATATTTTTGTAAGCTGTGTAATATGAGCTTCATAGATAAAACAGTCTTTGACAAACATAACGAGAATGTGCACAAACCAAAATGTGTTGTTTGCTCTGAAAACTTTATGAATGAAGAGGATCTGCAAAAACACCAAGAACAGACACACGTACCTATTGTGTCCAATGAAAATTACGACTGTATTTTTTGTGGACTTAGATATCATCGAATTAAAGTACTTGTTAATCATCTGCATAAAACATGTACAGCTATGACTAGACACAAAAAAAATGTTCTTTTATTATGTAGTATCTGTGGTCATGGATTTCCCAAGAAATATCTTCTTAAACAACATTATGAACAAAAACACTCCGAGGAAAAAGATCATTCTTATATTTGTGAAATTTGCGGAAAGCAGTATAAAAACAGGATAGGATTAGAAAAGCATATTACAGTTGTTCATAGTGCTGTAAAACGTTTTTTATGTGAATTTTGCGATAAAAAATTTGCAAAAAGCTGTTACTTAGATGTTCACCGTCGTACTCACACAGGCGAAAGAAAATATGTATGTAAAGTTTGTAGCAAATTATTCCTTACCAAACAGAATTTGGATGTTCATTTTCGAATATGCAAGTAATGTGTTGATCTTGGTGAAAACCATGTAACGAGTAATTTAGTACACAATTTTTTTTTCAATAAAATCATAGAAAACAAACCTTTTTTTAGTTTTCTTAGTTTTTGTAATACTTTGGTCATTCTAAATTAAAAAAGTTTTTAGGTCACCGAAAAGGAAAATGAGAAAGACAAGAAACACCATACCTTACAAGTTAGTAAAAGTAGAATATGCAGAATCTAGGAATAAAAAGCAAGCCAAATATAACGCAAACAAAATTAAAAAAGAGAAAAATGGTGAGGTTGAGATTTCAAAAAGTAGTAAATATAAAAGTGAATTAAACAGTAGTGACGAAGATCAAGTGTATAAATGCAGTAACTGTCAAAAGCAATTTAAAAGGTTAAAAAACTTCAATCGTCATAAGGAAAAAGCAAATTGCGAATACGCATCAGATCATAAAATAAATGAAAAATCGCGGTCTAAGAAATTTGAATGTGATCGCTGCATGGAATCTTTTGCTACAAAAAGGGGATTAACTGCTCATGAAAAGGATCACATTTTTCAAGATTTTGAAGAAAAGATTACTTTTAGATATGATGAATTGCAAGATCTTTATATTTGTGAATTGTGTTCAGCAGAATTTCAAGTTAAAGCAGAAGCTGAAAAGCATATTAAAAAACACGTTAAAACCCAACAGTGCAAACTGTGTGATGATTCGTTTATATCTTCTTACGAGTTGGGCATTCATTCCAGTACACATAGTCCGGAGAGTATAATAAGTTGTCCACTATGCGTTTACACAACTTTAAATAGGCATTCTTTTAAGAAGCATATGGATGAAATTCATCTTAAAAAATTTAATTATTGCTGCCCAATCTGCGGAAAAGGCTACAATCATCTGCTTCGCTTCGAAGAACACGTAAACACACACAGTGGGGTCAAACAATCGATTTGTGTGGTATGCTCACATAAGTTTGTCTCAGACAGATGTATGTTAAAACATCAAATTCGAAAACACCAGGTGGGAATTGTTGGTCATACTTCAGAATGCATTAGATGTAACGAATATTTCTATCGTCCGGAAGTTTTACAAAAGCACCAAGAAAATTGTATTAAAAAAATAAGTAAGGAACTCGAGAAAAAGTTCTTGTGCAGTTACTGCGGCCATGGTTTTAAAAGAAGATTTGAACTGGTTGATCACATCCGTATGCATACAGGTGAAAAACCATTTGTTTGCTCCTACTGTGGAAAGGGCTTTGTAAAAAAGAAATTAATGAACATTCACATAAGAATACATACGGGGGAGAAGCCGTTTTCCTGCGAATATTGTGGAAGGAGGTTTACTCAACGTATGCCTTTTGTTGTTCATAAGAGAACTCACACAGGAGAAAGACCTTATGTTTGCGCTTTTTGTGGAAAAGGATTTATTACCAACCAGAGTCTCAAATTTCATTTAAAAAATTGCGGAGATTAGTTTTTATTTTACATAATGATATGTAACATTTTTAATTCCTAGATAATATAATATTTATTTAATTTTCTGTGCTTAATTTAATTTATTTATGTACAGTAACGACTAGCCCACTACGAACTTAGGACAGGGTACTTTGGTTTTCATTTTTGGATTTTTTTGGCCATATTTCCATCCACAAACAGGCGTAGATGAACGCGCATTCGGAGGTGCACGCGGATATCTCTCTGTCTCTCTGGCCGGCTTAAAAATCTAAAATCATTAAAATCGAATTGAATGTTATTTTAAACTTTACAAACGATTGGCTACTAACATGAAACCCTGCTTCTCCCCTTTGTAGGCACATGAATTGTTTGCTGCTATTGGTCTCTCATTTGAGATTTTACTTGTTTGCTACTTTTCAATCCCGGCGTCTATGCAGAAGGGGTCGGGGGAGCCCTACAGACAAAAATTGTCAAAGTAAAAAGATACTTATGCATGGCCACTTTCTCTTCAAAAAAATGTCACTCATAAAATTATCACTTCATATATACCCGAGATATATAAGCTTTTTTTCAAGATAATCAATTTTGAAGCTCCATAACTAATAATCATATTGTGACCGGACTTCGTCTAACAACTTTGATTCTTCTCCTAGATAACCAAAAAATTTGTACCTACTCGCGTGTGGAAAGTAGTACTTTACCACAGGGCGGTAAAGTTAACGTTATGGCACTGAGTGCGGTAAAGTGACTACATTTATTACAGAAAATTAAAATACAGAAAATTATAAAATGAAGGGAAAAATTATTTTTTTGGGGAATTGGGTTTTTTTTTAGGCTTGTAGGTAAAATTTTGTACCTAACACATGCGTAAAGTGTCTTTAACGCTCTTGCCGACTTGAGCGAACTCGCTTCGCTTCGTTCGGTCAACTGCCGTCGCGTGCGGTAAAGTATCACTTTCCGCAATTATAATAACTATTACCTACTCGCGTGCGGTAAAGTGCACTTTACAACACTTACATACAGTGCAGAAAAGTTAACGTTATGGCACTTTACAGCACATTGTGCGGTAAAGTAATTACGTTTGCTTTAGAAAATTAAAATACGGATATTTATATTTCTTTTTTGGGAATTTTTAAGGCTTATAGGTAAAATCTTGTACCTAACACATGCGTTAAGTGTCTTTACCGCCCTTGCCAGCTTGACAGAACCCGCTTCGCTTCGTTCGGTCAACTGCCGTCGCGTACGGTAAAGTATCACTTTCCACACTTGTTAGGTAAATAACTACTTTGTCGTTGTTGGTGTGATTTAAGGCGAGTTCTTTGCCATTTGTCAATTACAGTATAGTAATAACTAATATCCCGATGTTAATAAAATACAAAAACAAATGGCCCGGTTGACTTTAAAAAAAAAACGGAATTATCTTTGTTAGTTCCTTACCGATTTTAACGAGTGATAGCTCTATTAAAAGCGCATAAAATTCCCCTTTGATAAATTTAATAAATTTAAAAAAGTTGGCGGCCATCTTAAAATCAAAGATGGTGCACATTGTCAAAGTGAAGCATATATTTTAACTCGTTTCTTTTTAAGGAATCCACTTACATAAAATTAAAATATTAACACTATTCAAAAGCCTAGTCCCTACCAAGGGGATCGACATATGGTTTATTAAAATCCTTTAACTACTTTAGGATTTATACCCAAAAACTTTAAGTGGTCTATATCGCCCCAATTTTTTTTTATTTTTTAACCGATTTTAATGAGTGATAGCTCGTTTGATCAAAAATTAAATTTTTCTGCGACGAAAAAAAAAATTGTCGATTATTTTTCGAATTCGAGATAGCTGATCTTAAATGAGATAATCATAATTAATCTCGTTTATTTTTATGGAACCCACTTAAGCAAAGTATCGAGAATAAGACTATTCAGAAGCCTAGTCTCTGCTGAGGCAATCGACATACCGCTGATTAAAATCGGTTAAGTACTTTAGAATTTACACCTAAAAGTTTGAGGGAAGTTCTAGTGCTCTTTATGTGAATAATGTATATGTTCATATCACTGCAACTTTTGTACTTCTTAACCGATTTTAATGAGTGAGAGCTCGTATATTCGAAAATTAAATTTTTCTGTAGCGACAAAAAAAATTGGCGGTTATTTTTTGTAGATGAGATAAAGCACATTTAATTTCGTTTATTTTTTTGGAACCAACTCAAGCGAAGTAACGAGTAATAAAACCGCCCAACAGGCTAGTTTCTAAAATCGGTTAAATATCTTAGGATTTACACATAAAAATTTTCTGATTTTTTTGCCGATTTATAACCTATTTTATCTTTGTTTGAAAGTTTGAGACAATGATGAATTTGAAATTAACTCTGTGTTTCGGACTTCCATTTTCTATATTTTATTTATACACGAAGTTTCGATCAGTACAATCTCTGATCGTCTTCAGGTGCAAACTACAATCTATTCCTAAGGCTACTATAAAAAATAACTCAACCGTGAAGTTTAAGAAGTTGGCTCCGCCCAAGGAGGGGCATCCAAATATTTGGAATTTCAACACTTGGCTTACTGAAAACACCCTGATTCTTCTCAATAAAGGCAGCTTCAAGGAATTTTCGTTTCTTCCACTGTTTTGAGCATGCGTGCTCGGCGATTCCTGATTTAGTTGTTTCACCTCTTTGAGTATTCGTCTGATATTCTTTAAGGCTAACAGATAGTGGTCTTTGGAATCATACATAGGTGAAACAAAAAGACCACTATCTGTTAGGCTTAAAGAACATCAGACGAATACCCAAAGAGGTGAAACAACGAAATCAGGAATCGCTGAGCACGCATGGTCAAAACAACACTGAATGAAGTGGACAGAAGCAAAAGTTTTGCACAAGGAGTCACACTGGAAGAAACGAAAATTCCTTGAAGCTGCCCAATAAGCCAAGTGTTGAAATTCTAAATATTTGGAAGCCTCTCCTTGGGCCGAGCCAACTTCTTAAACTTCACGGTTGAGTTATTTTTCATAGTATATAAGTACGTAGTCTTAGGAATAGATTATAGTTTGCACCTGAAGACGATCAGAGATTGTACTGATCGAAACATGTGTAAGATATAAGATAAATATAGACAATGGAAGTCCGAAACAGAGTTAATTTCAACCTTTTTATCATTAAGAAATCACCATAAAGAAAAAAATTGTGTATTACCTGGTAAGCAAGAATATGCCTATCTTCATAGAAAGTCAAGTGTGCCATGAAATTTGAGAATAATGACAAAATCAAATGTCAAGGTTGCCATGTCATCTTCGTGTGTTTTTTATGTGCCAAAGATTTATCTATGGCATATGGCGATTTTAATGAGCGATATGCTTGAGTGGGTTCCATAAAAATAAACGAGAATAATTAATCTCGATTATCTCATATAAGATCCGCCATCCTAAATTCAAAAATGGTCGATCATTTTTTTTTGTCGTCGCAGAAAAATCTGATTCTTGATCAAACGAGCTATCACTCATTAACAAAAACAAAAATCCGTTAAGAAATAAAAAAGTTCCGACTATATATATAGTCATTATTTATATATAGAGCACTGGAACTTCTCCTAATTTTTTGGGTATAAATCCTAAAGGAGTTAAACGATTTTAACATTTTAATAAGCGATATGTCGATCGCCTTGGTAGAAACTAAAATTTTGAATAGTGTTAATTTTTAACTTGATTTAAGTGGATTCCTTAAAAAGATATG
Organism: Oxystoma pomonae; assembly: GCA_963921995.1. Lineage (NCBI taxonomy): Eukaryota > Metazoa > Arthropoda > Insecta > Coleoptera > Brentidae > Oxystoma > Oxystoma pomonae. The sequence continues at coordinate 27,379,421 of OY998169.1, forward strand.
AATTGAAATATATGCTTCATTTTGACAATGTCCATCATCTTTGATTTTAAGACGGCCGCCAACTTTTTTAAATTTGTCAAAGGGGAATTTCATGCGTTTTTAATAGAGCTATCACTCGTTTAAATCGGTAAAGAACTAACAAAGCTATAGCAATTTAAAATCATTTTGTTTTTTTTTGGACCACCCGGTATAATTAGCACTAAATCAGACGGCAACACCAACAAAAAAATTATTTGAAAATTCTTACAAAAAGGAAGTGGAACAGGAGACGTATCCTTGAGATTATTTAGTGCCCTTATTAGAAATTGTTTTTTTAGACCCAGTGAACTTACAAAATTCACCTTTTATAAAAATTAAAATTGTAATTGACAATATTCTGCGCGAACATTTTGGTTCGCGTAAAGGTGTTGTCAATCTTCTCTAATCAAATGTCACTAATTGTTTGCTAGGTTTTCAGTACAAAGATCCCAAGAAAGTCAAGTTGGGTATTTTTGTACTGTTTAGTAAACAAACAGTAATTTGGTACGAAAAAGTTGACAACACTTTTACGTGATTCAAAATGTCCATCCAGAATATTGTCAATTTTTGTCAGCCAGCATTAGCTAAGACTTACTAGACTAGACTTGCCGGATTTCCTAACCTTAAAAATGGATAGCATGTGTTTGACAAGTTTGATGTATTGAATGTAATTTCTGTTGGCAAACATTATTTTCTTTGTGTCTACGAGTTTTCACCATCGTCAGCGCAAAAAGTGATATGCAGTTTTAATCTTGTATCCGCGTAGTGTGAATAAGTGCTTTGTAGTTCAAATTCATTATTTTATTACCTGTAGGTTTTTTATCTGTTTTTTTGTAACATTTATATTTACACTCAGTAGTTTACTTTTAGTTAACTAAGGTTGATTTGATTTGTGCGCAGTTTTTTTACCCCATTTGCTACACACTCGTCTATGGGATCGTTCAGGTAAGTGAGTGAAACTTACGAACTTGGCTGAAGTAGGCTCCTTATTCAACTTGCAGATGAAACTCGATTCTTCAGTAACCTTTTTATTTCTGAATTACAACTTCTTGTTAACCTGTCTTCTAGTCTTCACTCTGACTGTGACCAATGTCGCTCACTATGACTTCGAAAATCTATAGCCACATCGAACGCTGTCGAACAATCGTGAGCATCCTAGAATACAGTTTCCATGGATCTATCCAAACTTAACTATGTAATAAAAAATAAAAAGAGAGTTTTACCAACAGAAAACTGTTGGATTTTTCGCCTTCTCCACCAGTTCTACCACTGACTGGTTTCAGACACACAGAAAAAAATGTAAGAATAATGCAATTATCATAAAATCTAGAAGAATGTAGGAATATCTCGATAATTTCAAAACAAAAACATTGGCGGAGCTTTGGGACAACTTTACAAATTCGCATTGGATCAGCTCTCAGAAGACCATCAGTATTTTCAAAATTTAACCTTTTCAATGCCCAGACGTTTGCAGCTTGTAATAGAGAAAAATGTTGATCCTATTAAATACTAAATTATTTATTTTACTTCTTTTTTAAGTTAAAATAATTAGTATTAAGTTTACCATCGTTTTTGTCCTAATCCAAGTTTCCTATTTGTCGAACTGTTTTCAATCCAGCACTGTTTCCATCGTATTATTGTTATTTTATCAACTCCAAAATGGGTTACCGCCCTCTTTATCGAACAGCCTTCGTCCGTTACTCGAGTGATAATTTCATATTGTAAATAAAGACTTTACTAAAACATTATTTTTGCTGGTTTTTTAGTATTATGCAAAATTTAATATAAAAATAAGGTTGTCTTTAATTTAAGTAAAAAAATATTTTTAGTTTTAGAAACTTTTTTTAAACAATATGACAAATTGTCGTACTTTTGAAGTTTTTAGGCATTTTAGCTGGTAGTCCGTATATATAATACACTTTTAGAAAGGTCAATTTTGTGACTGCATGTATGCTTTTTTTTTAAATCAAGTGTACCTACTGTTATAGCCCTTCTAACCAGCTACCTAAACATCAAAACTGTCAAATGCACAGTGCAATGATTTCCAATAACCAGCGTCAGCTATCCATTTTTAAAGTTAAGAAATCGATGACTGTAACACTAAATTCAGTGTAGACAACATTTTTTTCCATTATGACCTCTGCATAATGGTACCCAACCACAAATTATAGTTCGCACTGAAGAAACATTTAAAAACACATACGTAGCCCTCGGACATCGGTATATTTTCGTCTCTTTTAGTGTTGCAACGTTTGGAGCACCTGAGGTAGCGAGACTAGGGAGATATGTTTATAAAAAAAAACAAGAAACTTCATAGCTATTTAATTTAAAAAAATAAGGCTTGTTAACCTGGAAGAGACTTTATCTATAATAATTTTCAAAATTGAACTTTTAGCTTTATTTTTATTGTTGTTATTGTTTAGGCTTATTTTACACTATTATACTATGCAAAGTATTTTTTGCTGCTGCTGGTCCACTCCTCACTATTAAATCATTGGTAAAAAAAGACTGCAGCGTAAAATGGCTATGTAAAATCAAACCAAAATCTTTTTTCCCAGAACGAATTCCTGGAGGAGTCATCTGCTTTGAGCGCAGATATTTTTCATCCAAGATTTTCAAAAGACACTAAAAATTGATTTTGTTTTGAAAATAATTGAACAGGCGACACCACAGAGTAAAGTAAAACTGGGCATTAAAAATTAACTTTTACAAAAAACGTGACTTCCGCCCTTACCGAACAGACTTTGAGCCCTGATTCGACTCAGGCGTTGGTTTCGCGGAACGTGTTAAGATAGATCTTATGTTGTGTGGGGCGCTCAGGTACACAATTAATAAAAAATTTACATAAGAAAATTTGTTTCTATCTTTGTTTCGCTTTTTGGATGTAAGTATTTCCATGACTTCAAAAATGCTGCGTCTTACATGGGACATTCTCTCGAATCTAGAATTAAAATACTAAAAGGCGAAATTGTTGAAGAAATACTCACTAAGAAATATTTAACTAGTCTAAAATCCGTGCAGTTTTGTGTTTTCCAGACTATTTATTTTGATTTTTTTTTAAATGGCAGTGTCACCTAGGATACTTTAAAAATTACAGATTACACTTTTTTTTTCGTTTTTTTTTCAAGGGTATCAAGGGGAAATATTGCATAAGTCGCCCGAACTACTTTCCTGCCAGAGTCATTTCTCCTCTACCAGGAGAGCCCGGGTAGTGTCGGATTCCTACCGACCCTCGATTGTGACTCCAACCTGCCAGGTGGCAAGCCACAGTCACTGCACTGCAGCCATTACTGGCTTATTGTGCACCCTCTTGGTTCCTAGGCTAACCACTCCATTAATTTTATCCCCTGCGCAAGTTTGTACAGGTCCTTAATTCAGTAGTCCTCAGTCAATATTGGGTCTAGTTTAACTACCCCAAATATTAAATGCCTTTTGCGATCCAGTGCCTCGCATTGGCATATTACATGTTCTACTGTGTCTGGTTCCTGATTGCATAGTCTGCAGCTCCGGTCTCCATGATACAGACCCATGTTGTTTAGGTGAACTTTAACCGCCATATGGACGGCTATAATTCTTATTATAGTTCTCACTTGCATCCTACTATACTTTAGCAGGTGAGCTTGGCATTTAGGCCTTTGCTAAAGGCTCTGCTGTGTCTTCCTAGCCAGTGGCTTTCATGTTTTTCCCTTATCGAGAGTTTGACCTGGGACCTTATTGTACACTTTGGTACCCCCAGAGCTGGCTCTGGTCCGATGTATTTTTTTGACGATCCTTGTCTTGCAAGTTCGTCAGCTTTTTCATTGCCATACTAATTTTATTTTATTATGTTCCGCCAGTTTCAGTAGTTCATCAAGGCATTCCCAGACTACCTTTGCGATTACCTTCGGGCACATAAGCGCTCTAAGGTCTGCCTGGCTATCTGACTATATAGATATGGTCTGACCGAAGTAACCCATTCTATTCTTCTCCCTTGCACATTCTAGGATGGCAAAAATTTTGTTAGGAATACTGTCAGGTACGATCCCATTGAGAAATATAGATCTCTCCTACGTCTTTCCCTGAATTTTCCTACCCCACTGCCTTCGTCAGTTTTTAATCCGTCATCAGTCCTTCTTGTGGCAGCGGGTTGTTTTATCCTAACCACGCTACAATATCCTGTATAATTACTTCTAGAGTTGGTCCATACAGGTACTTGGATAATATCTGGTCTGATCTCATGTGTAGGATTGGTATATATAGAAACCTCTCCTCTCTATTATGCATTCTTGTCTGTGGGTTCATAGTTTTTTGAAGACGATAGAGTCCGATCTTTGCCTCTTCCTGTATCACTAAGTGAAGTGGGGTCTAAGAGCACCTCCATCGAAGTTGTTGGTGTAGATCTCATTGCACCTGAGGCAAGCAAGTCTTTGCACCCTGTTTAGTCTAAGCATCACAGTCTGTTGAGTTACTTTTGGTCACCAAACTAGAGATGCATACGTGATAGATAGTATTACCACTGTCTTGTACAACCAATGTGCCGTGGTTTGAGCCCCCACGGTTTTCCATGTAAGCGTCTAATTTCCGCCAGGGTGCTTTCCGCTTTCTTTATTATGTGCTCGATATGTCGAGTCCATGTTAGCTTAGAGTCTAGTATTACCCCTAAGTATTTGACATCTCTCGCTAGCTGAACTTCCTCATTTCTCAGAGTTAGAGGTCTAACTTCCTCCTTCTGGTGAAGGGGATTATGACTGTCTTCTGGGAGCTGATGACCAGTTTTCCCTATCAGCCCACTGTTCAACAGTCCTTAGGGCCCGTTGCATTCTATCCCTAATTGTTGTGTTGAATTTTCCAGGAACCCGAATGACAAGGTTATCTACGTATCCTATCACTTTGAAACCCAACTGCTTTAATGTTCTTAGAAGCTCGTCCATGACAAGGTTCCAGAGCAAAGGGGAGAGAACTCCTCCCTGCGGATAGCCCCCTACCACCCGGACTGCTACAGTCTCATCTAGCAGTTCTGTAAATACAATCCTGGACTCAAGCATGCAGCCTATCCATCTGCTGCAGGTTTCCTAGAGGTCTGTATTCCTTAGCGATCTCATTATTGATTCGAAGGAGGTGTTGTCAAAAGCCCCCTGTATGTCCAGGAAAGCCTCCAAAAGCACCTCCTTTTCCTCGATTGTTTTTTCTGCCAGCTTTGCTAGTTGGTAGAGTGCTGGTTCCGTTGATCTTCCTGTTATATAGGCATGGTGATGTTCGTAAAAAGGTCTTGATTCCATTATTTCATCCCTTATATACCTATCTAACAGTTTCTCAAGGGTTTTAAGCACAAACAGATTAAACCTTACACATGTAATCTAAAATTATAACTAAATTTTTAAAATAGGCGTAGTAGCACGTCGGAGTCGCTTAGGAAAGCCACCACGGGTCACAGATACATCGGCTACTGCCATTGATCATATTTTTACAAATGTTGAACAGTTAGTTACTTGTGTGTACGACAATATATTCTCTGGTCACAACTGCATCTACAAAAAAATCAGAGAAGCGATTTTGTGGAATCGTAATTACAGTGAAGGCGCAATAGGTAATTTTTATTAGAGCTTTACAAATCGAGACTGTCTATCACCAAGCACAATTTTCTGACTGCTTTATTAGTTTCTACAACACATTTATGTTTTATTTTAATTTATATTTTCCTCTGCACAAGAGATGCTTGAATACGGTTAAAAAAAGTTGGTTTCGTCTGATATTAAAACATCAAGTTTAAAATTAAAAGATCTTTATGCATTATCAAGGTTAAATCCGGACTTAAAGCCATTTTATCGGGAAACAAAGAAGATACACTCTAAATTAGTCAGAAATACAAAAAGAGGTTTCTACCAGGATAGAATGTTTTCATTAGAAAATACTACAAAGGCATGTTGGCAGACAGTGAATGAAATGACAAATGAAAAAAAACTTTATAAAAATATAGTTTTACGTAATAATAAGTCCAATGAAAAAATAAAAGATCCCTTGATGGTAGCTAATACTTTTAATAATTTTTTTCAAAATGCTTTAAATGAAATTATCGAAAAAATTAGCAATTTAAACTTTACTCAAAATATACAAAAACCTTTTAAATTATGGCTTTTCATTCAACATCGGGAGGAGCGAATGACGTTCCTAATTTTCTGGTAAAGAAAGTTTTATTCTACCTTATCAAGCCATTAACTAGTTTTTGTAAAATTATAGACCAGTGACCATACCATCAACATTTTAAAAAAATTTGAATATGCATTTTTACATCGTTTGCTTATACATCTTAAAGTCAATAACATTATCACAAAAAACCAACATGGCTTTCATTATGGAAAAAATACAATTTCAGCGATTCATACATTTTATTAAAATCTTGTACAGTTGGTTAGCCCAGGCGATTGCCCTGCTGGGATCTTTTGTGATCTCAGGAGGGCGATCGACTGTGTTGACCACGGTAAGTTTTTACTTATTTTGGTAAAGTACTTCTGGATTTGACAAAAAATCGTTTGACTGGTCAGTATGTCTTGGAAAATAGAGAGCAGTATGTTGCAATTCAACATGTGGATGCGCAGAATAAACTTAGAAGTGTAACTTCTACTTCGCCAAAGGTTAAGACGGGGGTCCCTCAGGGTTCTATACGTTCAACTGCTGGTATTCCACCTTCACATAGTTGCAAGGAACTTTCTGTAGATTTTAATATTTTAACGTCACCGTCTTTGTTTATTTATGAAATGTGTTTGTATGTTTTTAAAAATGTTTGAAAAACATTTAAAAAAAACTGAAATATTGATACCAGACGTAGTTCAAGTCTTTATGCAAATGTATGTAAATCTAGGGTAGCATTTAGATCACCTAATAATTTAGGTCCTCTTCTATTTAATAAATTACCAGGTAATATTAAAGCTTGTAAAACCCTTAATAAATTTCAAGATGGATTAAAAGAGTTCTTAATAAAAAGGTGTTATTATCGAGTAGATGAGTATTTACAACTTTTAATATAAGAATTTATGGGTTGTCACTTTTTTTTTAATTTTAAGTAGGTATTTAGATTGTAGGAAAGAATTGACAATTTCGACACAATTTTTGTAATTGTTTTATGGAAATAAAGAATGTAATCTAATCTAAACTACAAGAAAAACGATTGTTAGAAAATAAAAAAACTCTAGGACCAAATAGAGGATCTTTTATTAAACTTTATTCCGTGCATGCGCTCTCAGAAAGTGTATCCGAGCTCTCGCTACTCTTTGTTATACTCTGGATTAGAGATTTACGATTATGTATTGGACTATTTTACGATAATAATAACAAAATGACAAAAAATGGTTCAAAAGCCCTCTATTGTAATCAATACTCCAATGATAAAATTGAAAGTAAACGAAATCGAAAATTTTCTAAATGAGATATTTAATATGCAAAGTTAGAGATTCTTTTGCAAAAAAAAATGGGAGGGAAATCTACTAGCGCATAATGGGCAATAAAATGACAAAGTTTGCTGAAGTAAGTAAAAAGTTGAAACTTTTAATTTTTGATATTTTACTAAAAATTGGATTGGGTTGGGTCAGGTCGGATTGTGTTGAGTCGAGTTTGGTTGTGTTGGGTTAATTCATACTCTTTTTAATTCAGATTTTTTCTTATGTGCTATGGGTTTTTAAGTTTTCTCGAAAACGGCGAATTTCCGCAAGGTTTCTTTATTACTTTTACTAAAGGAGTTGTCTAGATTGTAAAACCGTTATAATTTTTTTTGTATTAGATTTCTCCTGTAATCTACGGTCTTTTAAAAGTTTTTGTCAAAAACAATGCAATAATAAGGGTTATAGCAATAACAATAGCGAATCAAAAGTTTTTATCAATCAATTGAATATATAACCTACATTTGATCGTAAAAACGAGAAGCCAACTCAAGCTTAATTTTGCTTTGTATTTACAAGCAACAACATTTCATGTAAGTAACACATAAATGACTCCAAATTTGAGAACCGACAAAAGGTGGATTTTCAGGTCACTCTTTACTTTGATTAAATATAATGTTCATTTTAAATTCCAGAGTATAATTTTTAGGAACTATTCCGGTCGCCTTAAAAGTAGTAAAATTACTAAACTTTCTGATATTGGATTGAAATGTATCATAGAAGTAAAACAAGATGGTTTGAGTTTTTCTGAGAATGATACTGAAGCAGCAGATTTGAAAGTTAATGCATCGGTAAAAAAAGAGGAAAAAGCGTTAAACAATAAGATTTTAAATACAGCTGAGAAGTATAACGATCTGGGATGCAAAAAAGCATTTTTAACCCTAAAAAACTGTGATTTTTTACCTCTCAAATCAAACAAAAAGAAGAAAACCGTACGGTTCAACTATTTATACTTGCGATAAATGTGAAAAATCCTTTAAAAATCGAAAACTGTATTATAGTCATAAAAAAACGCACGACCAAAAACAAGCTGAGGATATTTTTTACAAATATGACGAAATGGAGGAACTCTATATCTGTGACATTTGTTCAGCTGAATTTGAGTTAAAGTAACAGGTTGAAGCTCATATTGATACTCACTCAATAACATTTCCTTGCTTGGTATGCGAAGAAAAATTCAAATCGCATTTTGAGTTGGCTATCCATTGAAGTACACGATAGCGATCCATTAAAAGGTATTCATATTATTGCTCAACTTGTATAAAAGGATTCTTTTATAAACACCGTTTAAAAGAGCATGAACGTCATCACACTGGAGTTAGACCATTTAGTTGTTCTATTTGTTTTACGAAGTTTCTTTCAGATCGGTATCTTAAAAAACATCTATCTCAGAAACACTACGTGGTAACTGGGCATAATAATGTCTGTATTAAATGTCATGTTTACTTTTATCACCCTGAATCCCTAAAAAAACACCAAATTAAAAGTATTGCAAGAGTTAAAAAAACTGAAAAACGATTTTTGTGTACATTCTGTGGACATGGATTCAAAAAAAACTATGAATTAAAAGATCATATGAGAATTCACACTGGAGAAAAACCTTTTGTTTGTAATTACTGCGGCGAAGGTTATAGAAAACACACTATAGAGTACACACTGGTGAAAAACCCTATTCTTGCGAATATTGTGGTAAAGGGTTTGGTCAGCGGAGTCCATTTAAAGGTCACCTAAGAACTCACACTGGGGAAAGGCCATAAGCATGTTTTTTTTGTGGTAGAGGATTTGTTACAAATCAGTGCTTAAAGTTACATATGAAAAATTGTAACCAAATATAAAATAGAAACAATTAATCCAAAGTTTACTCCATTATATATAAATGCAGAGCATATTTTGAAATAAATTTTTCTTTGATTTTAGGAAAAACCCAAGATGCCGACGAAGCCAGAAAGATAGTAAATTTAAGGTATCTAAAGTAGAAATAAATAAAGCAGAATTTAGTATTGATATTAAGGAAGAATCGTTAGTAGATATTAAATTTGAATGCGAGAAGTGCCAAAAAATATTTTCCAGTAAAAAATGGTATCAAAAGCATAAAACTAAGGCAGATTGTGTTATTGTTAGTGGGGATCGAAAATCAATCAAAATTAAGAAAGAGAAACTAGACAAAGTCTATCAATGCAAAACTTGTATGGACGTATTTCCAAGCAAAGAATCGTTCAAAAAGCATAAAGAAATGCATAAAGCCAGTGATTTCGTTGAGGAATGCCCTTCTTACAGATTTGATGATTTACAAGATCTTTATATTTGTGAGCTTTGTTCGGCCGAGTTTCAAGTCAGAGAAGAAGCAGATAAACATATGCAAACTCATGTGGAAAGACAGACTTGTAACTATTGTGAAAAAACTTTTGGATCTATTTATGAATTAGGGCTTCATTCCAGAGAGCACGATCCTGAAGGTAAAATAACTTGCCCTAGATGTACGTCTCACAAAAGTGATAAGCCACACAATTTTAAGAGTCATGTGGATTTGGTTCATTTACGAAAAGATTTCTTCTACTGCAAAACATGTGGCAAGAGTTTTCATAAAATACGTGTATATGAAGAACATCTTATGACACACAGGGAAGATAAACCTTTTTCATGTGTCGTATGTTCTATAAAATATAGTTCTTACAAAAATCTTGTAAAACATCAAATAAAATCGCATCAAGTAGGAATTGCAGGACACAAAATGGAATGCATGATTTGCAATACATACTTTTATCGCCCAGAAAGTTTAATGAAACACCAAGAAAAGTGCATAGCTAAAAAAATGGAAATAAAGGAAAAGAATTATTTATGTCCCTATTGCGGACACAGCTTTAGAAAGAAATTTAAAATGGATGAGCACATCAGAGTTCATACTGGTGAAAATCCATTCGTTTGTAATGTATGTGGAAAAGGATTTAAGAAGAAGGAATCGCTAAAAATTCACGACCGAGTTCATACTGGTGAAAAACCGTACTCCTGTGAGTTTTGTGGAAAAAGATTTGGACAGCACGCTCCATTTAGAGTACATATTAGAACACATACTGGCGAAAGACCGTATGTCTGTCCTTTTTGTTCCAAAGGATTTACTACAAACCAGGGTTTAAAACTGCATAAAAAGAATTGTGGGGAAACTAAACTAAATAATTTTGTAAAATATGATATAACTTTGGGTCTAAATCTAAATTAAAAAATGTTTCGTAGGTTTTAAATAACTACGTGGTACTCTATATTTAGCACCAGTGTGGGAACTATAGTTTCCGCTCTATTCCGGCAAATGATCCCAATTCTGGAAAAACAAACTTGCCTAATATTGTTCATGCATTAGAAGAAAGTATAGTTTTTTTTTATCATATTTTTAGGACCCTAAAATTGCTGTTGTATTTTTTTTGTAAAAGTATTTTTCTACTACTACACTCTTTTTTTTGTTTCAAACTAGGACCCTGAAACAACTTCCGTTGAGTATTGTAAAGTGACACTGTTTTGTGTGTAAAATGTACACTTTTCTTTAAAAAAAAACTGGGGATGTAACATGACAAGGGTACTACGATTACCCAAATAATAAATACGTGATTTTTTATGAACAGAAGTATACATAAATAGTTGTTATTACAACTAGCGGCTAAAGTAGCGATTTCTAAGAGTATTAACAAGAGTAATAAGAAACGCACAGTTTAGTCGTAATCAACATAGCAACATACTATGAATCAAGGACGGCTGATTGATGATGATGATGATGATGATGACACGTCGACGATTTTTGCACAGCCACCTGCGATTTTAATTCTTGCACCTACTAGCATGGGGTTATCTAAGATACTTTTTTAAAACACTGACAACCAAGCCTTGATGAATAAGAAATTAAGTTATTTTTGATTTTACCAGAGTTTCGAACTTATATTGTGAAAGGCAATGGAAGTTCTAAACTTTAGTTTACTCTCAAGTTCACCGTCAAACAACAGTTTAACAGTGTGGTGTTGTTTAGAGCGCGCATCATACAGGGAAAACTTACGCTTTTTGTTTTAACTAACTTGATTGTGATCTATTATTGAGTTACTGCTGAAATGCAAAAACTAAATGGTCGCGCGCGCTTTTATTTTTTGCCAGAGTCAAAACTTCAAGCAGGTATGTTCAACGATTCCCTTCCAAGAGAAAATGAAGAAACGTTATTTTTTTCAAGTTATCTGTTGTAGTGCCCGCCATTTTTATATTATAAAAAAAAACTCGATAAAAATACCAAAAGCTCCCAAAAATGATGTGAACTAACTAAAATACACTATTTGTAGTAAATTTAAAAATATATAAATCTATTAAATTATTTTGCAAATTTAAAAAAATAGACTATTTTTTGTTCAAAAAATATATTTTCGTACCTGCGTCCGTAATTTTGCTTCTACACTTGCATTTACGTGCGGGAAGTTGAACTTTTCGCACGCCGGGCGTGCCTAAAAGTATTTTTGGATCAATTGTCAAAAATTTGCTTTGATTGAATTTGAAATGAAGTATCGTAGGTAATTTATCAAAGATATATAAATTGTTCGCCCATTTTAACCAAAAAAATTAGCGTGCGTAAATAGTAATTGAACCTAACACGTGTTAGGTACAACTTTTTTTCTACTCTCGTGAAGAAAGTGCTTACTTAACACAAAAAAATAAGAAGTTTATAAATATAAAAATATTTTTTTTATACCTTCATCAAAAACATGATTTACGATTGAACAAAACTGTCTGCAGATAACTAAAGCATGGCTTTTTTGGTTATCGATGCAAAAAACCTTTATTTTTTATCACGGTGCAAAAAAAGATTTTTGCCCGGCGGAAAATAGTAATATTGAAAAAATCTGATTATTCTTGCCTAAAAATTAAACCATTTCCGCCAGTTTTCACCAAGTCTTTACGATAAAATTATTTAAAAACATGGTCAAAATTTCAAACTGTCAAATATTATAATGTCGCAACGGTGAACGTCACCGAGTAAAAAGGCACATCGCCATGGAAACCATTGTTATTCATTTACCAGCCTTGATTTATAGTGTAAACATGGAGTGTTGCAACGGTCCGATTGTTGGCCCTAAAGTAAATAAAGTGTACTTCGGCATAAAGTCGACTATAGTAAATCGGGCCATCGTCAGCTGCCGATTTTCGACCGATTAAACAAAGTTCCAATCGGACCATCGTCGGTCCTAAAGTGGTGTCGGCATAAAGTCGACTGTAGTAGAGTGGACCTCCGTCAGTTGCCGATTATTGACCGAAAACTGAAAATCGCAATCTGACCAACATCGGGCCAGAGTGTAGTCGCCGATGCCGACACACTGCCGACGTCGACATTGGCCCGATTCAATGCCGACGATTTGTGTTTGCTGGGTTGGACCATTATAGTATCTCATAGTTACATGGTTAGATCGAACAAAAACTAATAAAGTTTATTATGACCGACTCATTATAATGTACAAAAAGTTTTGTTCAAATCGGAAAAAATATAACGAAGTACAATTTAAACGCCGCAAGATGGCGACTGAAATCTACCAATTTAGTGGCACAAGTGGATATTTTTAAGAATTCTCTTATTTCTAAAAAAAATAGTTTTATTTACATCAGACCTAAAATATCAAAGTTCAATATCTTCATGTGTCCATTTTGGATCATAATTGAATACTGTTACAACCGCTTTAGAATCTAAAAAAATCTTTGTTTTATCGGACAAAAATATTAAATTCAATATGATCAATGAAAGATGGCTACTGACATATGTGTTAAATTTGGTTCAAACTTGGATATTGTGCTTTACGTGCAACAAAAGTTTTGATGAAATCGAACGAAAAAAAGATGGCGACTGAAAACGCTTTATAGTTTAAAAAGAGTTTCGTTTAACTAAGACTAGAAATAAGAAAGTTCAATACGGAGAATCCAAGATGGCGGTGCCAATTTTGACATTTTAAGTTCTATTTTTTTTAAAGCAATTATAATAAATTCCAGAAAAAAAAATTATATTGAGGTCTGTTAGCAGTTAGTACAATAAATCAAAAATTGGTGAAAAAATGCAGCATCGACTTCACTTTTCGAGTACTTTTGGGAGAGGTAGAGAGATTGCGCAAAAAAAAAACAAAAATCTTTTTAGACCTAGTACTACAAGAAATTCAACTAAATATAAATTTCCATTATAAAAGTGCGATATTGTTTATTTATAAAATGTTAGTGATGTCAGAATTTGGATGTGACAGTACCCTTATAGATTGTCACTTTTGATTTTTAAATGAAAAATGTTGTTTATAATAGTAGTTTTCACAACTAGTGGCTAAAATCGTGCTTTTTTACAATCGTTGGTTTAAAGAACGAGCGCAGCGAGGTATTTAAAAACACGAGTGAAAAAAAGACATAGTTTAGCCGCAAGTTGTTAACACTATTTTTTTTAATACCTTTGTCAAAAAATCCAAGAAAAACAGGGAAATGCTTTTAAAAATCTCGAACAAAGAGCACTTCTCGCAACACTCCATGTTTACACTATAAATCAAGGCTGGTAAATGATGTGCCTTTTTACTCGGTAACGTTCACCGTTGCGACATTATAATATTTGACAGTTTGAAATTTTGACCATATTTTCAAATTATTTTATCGTAAAGATTTGGTGAAAACTGGCGGACATGGTTTAAGTTTTAAGCAAGAATAATTAGATTTTTTTCAATATTACTATTTTCCGCTATTTCATTTACATTTACAGTAAAAAATGGACAACGGTCCGATTGGAACTTTGTTTAGTCGGACGAGAATCGGCAACTGACGATGGCCCGATTTACTATAGTCCACATTATGCCAACGCAAACCTTATCTGCGTTAGGGCCGATGATGGTCCGATAGGAACTTTCTTTAATCGGTCGAGAATCGGCAACTGACGATGGCCCGATTTACTATAGTCGACTTTACGCCGACTACCACTTTATCTTCTTTAGGGCCGACGATGGTCCGATTGGAACTTTGTTTGATTGGTCGAGAATCGGCAACCGACGATGGTCCGATTACGTCACCTTAAAATGTTTAAACTGCTTGATAGTTTATTCCTAGTATGTAGAGATGGCGCTAATGGCACTATGTTCCCTGTACAGTTGAACATAATATTATATATATAATGAGCAAAGATATTTCAAAACTAGAATGCGGACTTGACAAGATGGTGGTACTTGTCTACAAGAATCACCTCTTCTTCCACTTAAACCAGCCCGACTGGTTAAGCACCCGCATTATCGAAACTTTGTAGTTTGCCAATGTCGGGCCGCTTTAAGCTACCACCGACGGACCTCAGTCAATCGCCGACGTTGGAACGCTTTACCGATGTTCGCTTACGTTAGACCGACCAAATTAAACAGTTGTGGGCGGATGGTCGGTACCATGTGGTTAAACCATATCGGACCTTAATCGTCCGGCGACGGTATGCCGATGTTAGCAAGAAGTAAAATTTACCATTGGTCCGACGACGGCCACAGTCTAACGCTGCATCGGCAAACATACATTGGGCCTATATCGCAAAGCGGACAAAAAATACTGCCTGGACAAATTCGGCAATCGACATCGGACCGACGAAGGCCCGAGGGAACCGTATTTGCTGGGAAGTGTCGCAAAATGTGTCACAATAATAACTTTGAAAAACAAAGAAAATAATGTGAAAATCAGGGTTGGCCATGGACAAGGCCAAAGGCGAAAAATCTACTGCGCATGCCTGACGCAGTCTGCTCGCGCCCAGATAATTTTTGGGATCTGCGTTTCTTCCAGGGTAACTTGATTGGGAGAGTTATTATCGCTACCGAAAATGCAAGGGTAGGATCGTTATATTATCTCATAGTTATATGGATCTAACAAACCATTCTTACACATATGTAGCCTTAACAATTAATAATTATGACACATAGGTCACGATTCTTCAGAAACGACAGAAATTCTCACCCGTCACAATTCTGGAAACTGGGGATCTTTACTCATTGCCTTATTTAAAATAAAAACACAGCATCCTTAATACTTATCCTAACGTTGTAAGAGACACTGCGTAATTTTTGAATAACATTTTGTAAATTTAATATTTTAAAGATATTCTGTATACTACGTATACCAATAAACCTCAAAAAGTGTCTAAAATTATCACCATGTAAAAGGAAAGACAGAATTTGCGTGACTTTTCTGAACAGTGACAGCGACATATTCCATGGCTATCTATGGTTTTGTATGTTAAAAGTTTTAAAGGTTTGTTTACACAAATAAAGCTTCATAACATACATTTTTCAAATAAAAAAAAGTGTTTTTCACAAAAATTGCCTACAAAAATTTAAATTGACATATTTTTTATTTACTGGAATAGTATTAAGCAACTAAATTTTAAGGAATATTAGCAAATAAGTCCTTACACAAAAGCAGTTAATGTAAACGTTTAAAAATCGTCAGATTTTTTGTAAGGGCTGACGATGACGGTTTTTGAAGAATCGCGACCATAATGACAAATCTCAGTCGACATTTTACCTCGGCAGTATTAAATTTCATTATTTTTTGTCTTAAGTTTTATTTATCTTTTTTAGAAAAACGCCCTTATGTTTTTAACAATATCGGCCATGTTACAAAATTCTATTAAAAAGTGGGATATCCATCTTAAATTTTTGTTCCTTAGAACTTTTCACATCGGAAAATAAAGTAAATTTAGATTTCTCTTTATGTTGGTCTAGTTTTACAATGACTCGTCCGAGAAGTTCTGAAAACATCCGAATCATGCATAAAATGAAACAATTCTACTTTTCCGCACATTTCTACTTTCTGAGCTCATTTTCCTTTTCTTTCCTTTCCTCACATAAGAAAATAGTTATTATCCTAACTCGTTCACTAAGTTAATCTTTCCCGCATGCGGAGCTGAGTTTGGGTAAGCAGGCAAGAGAACGAAAGATAGTTTACATCTGCGTTAAGGTAAATATTTTTTAAAACCTAAAAAGAACAGTCGATAATAAAAAGTCCTAATGCGGGAAAAAAATTTTCCTGGAAAGTGTCGGGTCAACTTATTCTCGTATTCAGTGCGGGAAAGTGACACATTTTGAACTAAAATACGTGCTGGAAAGTTGTTTTCTGCTCAATGGTAGAAAATAGCTATTTTCTTAACGTGACGAAAATTATTTCCGCTAAGTGTTAGGAACCATATAAATAAGATCCAAGTGTACAAAATGCAAAATTAACAAGTATTTAAAAAATTTTACTATTATAACTATTTTAATCAAAATACGTAGATTACTTATAATAATTTGTATTAAGACTACAAAATCAACGAATAGCGAGTTTTCCCTCAAAAAGGCAATCAACAGCAGACAATTTTATTGTCATACAAACCATAGGTATCTTGATAATTCAACAATGTCATTATTCTACGTCACAGGGGTTATATCACCAAGGTTTTACCTTTGTTAACTCTCTCTACACTAGTATGGGAAAAGCGTGGGAAGAGGCGTTTCCTACACGATCGTAGGAAATATTAATTATCCTAACTAGTGCGGAGAATTAAGCTTTCACACAGGCGGGTGCCGTTGACCCGGAGGACGCAGACCGGAGTTCGGGCACGCAGACAAAGGAGGAAAAGACATTTTTCACACCGGTTAGATATTGCACACTTTTAACAATGCGTAGAAAATAGCTATACAAAATTAACAATGTATTGTCAATAATTTTATAAAAAGTGCTATTGTTTCTGCCACTATTTTAATCCGAATACTTAGATAAAGGTAACTATATGCCATTATTCGACGTCATGGGGTTATATCGGCATAGTTTTAAGTTCTCTTGTCTTTAAAAGAAAATTTGATAATATAAAATCCGAATGCGGGAAAAAAATTGTTTCAGGGTAACTTTACTCCCGCATTCAGTGCGGGAAAGTGACACTTGCCGAATTGTAATACGTGTGGGAAAGTGATGTTTTCCGCACGGTCATATAAAAATCGTTATTATCCTAACTAGTGCATTAATTTAATCTTTCCCGCACGCGACTTCCGTTGACCCAAACGACGCGGAGCTGATTTCGGGTAAGCAGGCAAGAACGGAAAAGATACTTTACACCTGCGTTAAGGTAAATATTTTTTTAAACGACCTAAAAAGAAAAGTCGATAATAAAAAGTTCTAATGCGGGAAAATTTTTTTCCTGGAAAGTCTCGGGTCAACTCATTCTCGTATTCAGTGCGGGAAAGTGACACTTTTTGAACTAAAATACGTGCTGGAAATTGGTGTTTTCTGCAAAATCGTAGAAAATAGCTATTTTCCTAACAAGTGTGTGACGAAAATTATTTCCGCAAGTGTTAGGAACTATATTTCTTCTACAAGCGTACTTGACACGAAAAATGTTTTTTTTTTAAATAAATAAGTACTTATAATCATTTGTATTAAGACTACAAAATCAATGAATAGCGAGCCTCAAAAAGGCAATAAACAGCAGACAATCAACACTTTATTGTCATAGAAAGTGAAAGAAGAAGAAACGGCAAACAGTGTGGGAAGAGGCATTTCCTACACGATCGTAGGAAATATTAATTATCCTAACTAGTGCGGAGAATTAATCTTTCACGCAGGCGGGTGCCGTTGATCCGGAGGACGCAGACCGGAGTTCGGGCACGCAGACAAAGGGGGAAAAGACATTTTACGCATGAGTTAGGATCAATATTTTTCTACGACCACCATCAATAAAAAATTCTGGTTTTATAAAAAGTGCTATTTTTTCTACCACTATTTTAATCAGAATACTTAGATAGAGGTAACTTGATATATGCCATTATTCGACGTCATGGGGTTATATCGGCATGATTTTACCTTTTTTAAGTCTTGCCGCACTAGCGCGGGAAATGCGTCTTCCCGCATGGCAAACAGTGTGGGAAAAGTCATTTTCCAGACGATCATAGAAAAAATATTTTTACGCATGCTAAGTTTTAGATGTCTTAGTAGCCAGTAGGTATGGATCAGTTTACCAATTTCTCTCGCTTGTTTACAAAGAGCATTTTTCCTTTCTTGTTGTTTAATATACCTACTGAATTAAATTGTATTAAATAACTGAAAAATACAGAAAAGTTCAATTAACACCAGTTTATCAATAAATAATTCCACAACACCAATATAGAGTTACTTATGGGGAATACAGCTTGCCCAACATAGACAATTTTATGTAATTGTCAAAAATAATCTGATAGGCTAAAAGTTGAAAAATAATAATACGCAACATTCGCCCTAGACAAATATTTTTTTACATATTTGCACCGAAAACACTATTTTACTCACGATATAAACGCAAATACCAAAAACGCGGCTTTTTTGCTTACCGATGCCAAACAGTTTTTTTATTGTTCAGGGGTGCAAAAAAGTTATACCTATTTATTATTTTTTTCACACAAGTAATGTTAAAAAATTAAATGGCCAACAGAAGAATACGATGAGAAATTTGAAAACGGACTGGCCAGGTCGAAGTAAATGCTTTGGTGTTCTAGTTTTGGTATTGATGAAGGTATTAAAGCAAAATTGTGCTTCTAAACTGTGATTTTTTTAGTTGCGTTTTTATATCACTGGCGGTGCTCATTCTTTAAAACCACGCTTGTAAAAAAGGCACTATTTTAGCCACTAGTAAAAACTACTATTTTTATACCTTTTTTAAAAACAGGATTTTTCACACTGTCCACAAAGAAAAACATGGCTTTTTTGGTTATTATTTTTTTGCACACAAATAATGTTTCAACATTAAATGGCCAACAGAAACATATGGTGCAAAATTTTAAAACGAAGTAGCCGGTGGCAAAGTAAATGCTTTTGACTACGTTTTTATCAACTCGCTTTCTTGTCTGTCTGTCTGTCTGTTCAGTACAAATCTTGCAATTGATTTTAAACTAACTTCCCGTTAACCGATTGTCATGAAATTAGATGTACTTATGTAGGACCGATGACAATATAATATTATAAAGACTACCCTGGGTGCTTATTCTTTACTGTCGGGGAGGTTTAGGGAGCAAAATTCTTCCGGAGAGCGAATTAGGGAGTAGTCAAAATCAAGTGATATATCAAGGGAATGCTGCTTTCTCCTAGTTTAATGTAAGTGAACTCAGCCAGGGAGTAGAATAAACCTTTGAAACTCGTTATTAATTTTGATTTTAGTATATTTTTTGTCACTCCCTAGTATGGTCCCCGAGAGCGCTCCCTTCTCTCACTTTCAAGAATAGGCACCCTGGTGGAGAAAGAGTCGTTAAGGGGATGATTCTTTATTCTGTGGTGCCAAAGAAAAGATAATGTATCCAAAACCACTTCTTAAGCGACTCTATTATTAAAAAGGTGAAACATTTGATATAAACATTTTACAAAAATTTTACGGGTAGTCGTGACTGACTAGTTCAGAAAAAACCTTGGTTAGTTAGTGGGGATGCAGTCTTATATGGGCCCGAATAAAGTAAACTCCTTTATTGACAGTCAACCTTTCGAGAATATATTTTTCTCTTCTTCAGGACTTCTACAATAAGTTAACAAGCTATTAGAATAATTAACTTAATTAAATTACAACTATTATAGATAAACTATACAGATACCCATATAAACATTAAAATATATAAACATTTTACAGTAGTTTTGGAACGTTCTTCTTAATCAGAGTCAAGGCATTCTATTTTAGCGTTGTCGGCTTTAGTGCTCTCAGAGTGCTCCGGGTTTGCGCAGTGACGTCACAGATCTCCACGGGAGTGATCCGAGAGCGCCTCTAATCTAAATGAGGGCACCCTATTCGCGATCGATAGCCGAATGTATTTTTGGCCCATTCTCGCTCAAAATTTGACAGCCTGCTTGAAATTCTCAAAAAACATTTTTATTTATTTATGTTTAGGTTTTGAACAAAAAAAGGCATTAAAAACAAACTCGGAAGAATTTTAAGAAATAAAACTCAAAATAAAAATTTTTAAATGCAAGGTTATGTATGTTGTTTTGATCCCGATCCTTTGATCGGTCGAGTTTAATGTAGCAAGCAAGAGCGCTCCATGCGAGATTTGAGAGCATTGGATTTCACAAGTCGAACACTCAAATCTTGCACAGAGCACCGCTTTATTTAAAGCCGAACACGTAAATCCATTTGGGATCGATTATGAATCAATCGGGAGCAGTCGAAAACGCTATTTGTTTTAAAAGTAAATTGCCCAATTTTATGAAAAACGCGGCAAATTTTGTTTTGGTGGTAAAAATTAAAAAATTTGTTACTTTTGAACCCATAATGCTATTTGACTTTTACGAAATGTTCTTTATTCTTAGAGGTAAAAACAATATTGGTGGGGGGTTGATTGAAGAGGTAAGAGGGCGTTGATATTTTTTAAAATGTATCACATTTGAACCAATGCTGCTGCTAATATGCAGTTTTTAGGTTTGAGTTTCATGAAAATATTTCGGAAAAAACGGGGGGTAAATATGTTTAAAAATTCATATCTTTTGAACCAAAGCTGCTACGAAAATGCCATTTACAGATTAGAGTTCCAGTCAATATTTTCTAATTTTTGAGGGAAAAACTATGTTGGTGGAGGAGGTGTGGGAGTTAAAGGGGCTTCATATGTTTAAAAATTCATATCTTTTGAACCAAGGCTGCTATGAATATGCAGTTTTCAGATTTGAGTTCTACTTAGTTGTAATAAACTGTAAAAAATTGTGGTTTATCCAATATTATTTTTGAAATAACTAATGAAATTATTTTGATAATTAAAATGTTTATTATTTTAAGTGATTTTAAAAACTACAAAAATTACTTCTCCCTTTCGAAACCAAATATAGAATGCCCTAAAACTCAAACTACCCCTACCAAACGAACCTTTTCCGAAAAATACCAACCGTATTATCTCTCCCTAATAAGTTTTGTGGGAGTGTTGTCTGATTTGTATTTATATTATCCTAATTCGTTTATTGTTGACTCTATTTTGATATTGGGATGTCTTTTCATATAAGATTATATATTATGACAACATCCCCCCCCCCCGAAAAAAAATATTTTACATTTTTGAACAAAAAATATATTTGAAGCAGTCGTGTGTTAACCAAAATAATCAACTTTAACTAAAGAAAAAGTGAAATTATTAAAAATAAAATTTGTAACATGACATAATCATTGACATCTTAAAATTATAACATGTATACATAGTAAATGTACAGTTTTGTAAAAATGCGTATATATATTATAATATAAAAATACATTGTTATACGAAAAAAATATGATATACCAAACCTATATCATTCAATTTACATATAAAATTTAAATGATTTTGCTTTTTTTTTGCTTTTTTTAATATTTAAAAACTAAGAATTTACAAAAAAATACATTTAGACACTAAAATAAATTTCTTAAACTGAAACCAAATATAAAAGTTGACGTGTAAGTGTATAAATTGAAATTAATTAAAAAAAACTGTACAAAAACATCTTGAGTCTGTATATTATTATATTAACTATTTCACGCCTATATTCTGCTGTCTTTGTGTTATGTACATTCGTTTAAAAAACCTTAACTCTATAAAAGAAAATATGGAATTTAGTATGCTTTGTAAAATTTTCAGGAAGTTTCTTCTTTTATTAGATAAACAACCTGCGTTGTTTTGAAGTGATAGTCGATTTTTAGCAATCGATAAAAATTTTAAATTTCGTGTTTTATTTCTTTTGGTTTTAGACTTTAATTTCATTTAAAATTAAAAAAAAAAATTAAACCTTTTTTTATTAAAATATGGTTGCTTAATATTTTCAATTTTAATAATTACTTTAGTTTTTCCTATTAAATTATTATTCTTTTTTCTTCCTTTCTTTTTTAAATAATTCTTAATATGCAAAACTTTAATTTATTACTTTTATACTTCATTTTTTGCTTAAACTTTTTTTCTTTTTCTTGTTGTTAATACTCGTTTTATTTTTTTGTTTTTCATTACTTATTTTATACTTTCATTTCTTTAACTTTAAGTTTAGTACTATTACCTTTATTTTTTAATTTATTTTTCTTATTCTTAACAGCATTATTTTTTTCTGTTTTAAATAACATTTCTTTATATTCTTTAATTAAATATTTTAATCATTTAAAATAATAACTTTTTTAATTTCTCTTATCTTAATTTTATTTTTAATTATCTTAGCTTCATTTTTATTAATTGGTTTCTTGACTTATTGTGTTCAAAGAAGGTTTTATTATTTGATCGGTTTTAGTTTTTAAATTGCTGTTCTGAATATCGGTTTTTGGAATTGTATTAATGCTATAGAGTCATCTACAACCATATAATTTTTCATCTTCCTTAAATTTAAATGGAGTACGTTTATTTAGATTGCAGTAAGGACAGAAATTATGATAATTATCAAAAACGCTAATAAAACTTTATTTAATATTTATAACGCTGGTATATCTAAAAGGTATTGAAATAAGTTTTTCTGATACTGTTTGAGAAAGAAACTGAGAT
Organism: Oxystoma pomonae; assembly: GCA_963921995.1. Lineage (NCBI taxonomy): Eukaryota > Metazoa > Arthropoda > Insecta > Coleoptera > Brentidae > Oxystoma > Oxystoma pomonae. Next base: position 27,402,321 of record OY998169.1, read on the forward strand.
TCCAAATGATGTTTTTTTTTTCTATATTTTAACAAATCTACTGCTGTTTTACCCGTCGGAACAAAAGAAAATATTTCCGTTGAACTGCCTTCAAAATTTTTTATCATAGAAAGTAAGGTTTTTAAGGTTTGGAAATCTTTAATATTAAAGTTTTAAAAAATATAAAAAAATAATTATATAACAAACAAAAAAAACGATTAACCTACTTCCATTTTTGATGTTGACAATGTTTCTATTCTGCTGTTTGTTGTATAAAATCTAAAGACTTTGTTGCTTCTTTTGTTGTTTCCTCTTTTTTCTTTTTGTTGTTCTTCATTATCTTTTGTTTGCTTTTATTAGGTTTTGCTTCTTAAAATGAGACTCGCAAACATCTCTTGGGGCAATGGTTGATGTCGAACACTGGATTGCCCTGCTGCATAATTTTTCATCGGAAAACTAGTCTATCGCTGCCGCCAATTTGTCGTAAGGCTGCCGCCAATTTGTCGTAAGAGTTAGAAAAAACATCTCTTCTTTAAGCAGGTTGCTAGTTTTTGGTAACGAAACGGCAGATTTGCATTAAAACGGCTTACTCTCAGAGACGTGTTTATTAAGTCCTAAACACGCTGGCACCAATTTGTAATAAACACTCGATTTTTTGTGGTTTATCCAATATTATTTTTGAAATAACTGATAAAATTATTTTCTTATTTAAAATATTTATTATTTTAAGTGATTTTAAAAGCTCTTACAACAATGACTTCTCCCTTTCGACAACAAATATAAAATGCCCTAAAACTCAAACTATCTAAACGAACATTTTGCGAAAAATCCTAACTGCATTATCCAACAATTTTATCTAATAAGTTTACAATGCCCCTCGAATAAATGTGTTTCCGAATATTGTATGGTTAAAAAAACATTTTTTTTTAATGCCAGAAAAACAATACATTATTTTTATAACTTCAGAAAACGGGTTACTAAGCGTATTTTTCACTATGAATATTATGTTGGAAATAACATCCAGACTAACGTTTCTGTGCTTAGCGGTAAGCCGCATAACAAAATTCCGTTTTAAGATACTTGATCAAGCTTGTTGTCGCAAGCATTGAAGATGGTAAGAATCAAATTTATTAAAATTTAGCCATTCCATAGTAACGGATGCAACATTTTTAATAAAGCCATTTTTTTTATATAAAGATACATGTTTTAGATTAAAATGCTGTAAAATATATGTCTTCAAGTAGTTTCAAGCTCACAGACTGTAATAAAATTCTTTGGTGGAAGTTTGCTTTTTGCTTTAAAAATACGTCCGTAATAACTTTTTTTTGAGTAAAAATGTCGGATCCACTATGGTTGAATTCCTATTTTCCTCATTGAATAGAAAGCCTTAGCCATTTGGAGAAAGTTTTTTAATGTGTCTTTTAGCAAAACCAGGGGTGGTCGCTGTTTTGTGCAAGTGTGCGGACGAAAAAAAAAACTTATTTATATTTATCGGCGAATCCGACAAGTAAACACAGAAGCTAAATGGAACTATCATTGTCAGTGTCCAAAAACTGGACCGCAGCGATTTGGAATGGAGTGTTGTATTAGTTCTACATTTATTGACTGGGGCTTTCTATTTATGTTTTTAATGCGCCGCAGGCTAGAGTTTGGGGAAAATTATAATAGAAATCTATTTTTTAAATGTTGACAAAATTTGCTTGAACTTAACTCTATTAATGATATGATCGCAGTTTAAAAAATTTTGGTATGTGGGTTGAGCAAGATGTCAAGTCTACTTGGAGTGTAAATTTAAACCAAAAATTCTTCAAACATTTTGGGTTAGATGCAAAGGGGGGAGAGGCAATCGCTATAATATCAATGCCTGATAAGACACTCTAGAGGTATACTAAAATAAGCTAATTTTTAGGAAGCAAACAAGAAGAGATGGTCGGTTAATAGCGAGACCCAAGAAAGGTATTAAACTTGTGTCTCACATTCACAAAACTAGATCTAATTGCGGCTTGAAAAAAAAAACCACCAAAAGTTATAACAAATCCCAAAAATGGGAATGTAAAACATGTGGTGAAACATTTACCACAAGTACGCTGTTAAGAAGTCATAGAAAGGCACATATTCCGTATTACAAAGAACAACCACAAGAACCGTCTCATACGTTTGATGAAATTCAAGATCTTTATATCTGCGACCTTTGTTCAGCAGAGTTTCAAAGCAAGGAAGAGGCTGATAATCATGTGAGAACTCACGTTAAAGAATTTTTTTGCGAAACCTGTCAGGAAACCTTTAAAATTGCTCTTGATTTCTGTCTTCACATACTACGACATAATGCCATAGACAAATTTGCTTGTCCTCTCTGTCCCTACTCGACTACTAGCGTAAATTATTTTAAATCACACGCTAAAAGTAATCACCTAGAAAAGTATCCATTTCGGTGCAAAGTATGTGGCAAGGGCTTTGCTCAAAAATCCATTTGGCAGAATCATGAGTGGGGTCATACGGGAGAAAAAAAATTTCTATGCGTCGTTTGTAACAAGGCTTTTACAAATTCGAAAACCATACTAAGACATCAAATTAGAGATCATCAAGTTAGCAGTAATGGTGAGTTAATTGGATTCAGATGTGAACTATGTTACAACTACTTTGATGAAATGAAAGGTTTTTTTAAACATAAAGCAAATTGCACTGGAAAAAAAATGTACGACAAAACTCACTTGTGTAGTTTTTGCGGTCTTGGTTTTCCAGGAAATCGAAGGCTGGAGAAACATATTCGAACGCATACTGGAGAAAGACCTTTTCCCTGCAATTCTTGTGGAAGGACTTTTAGAACCAAAGATATATTAAAAGTTCATATACGAGTACACACGGGAGAAAAACCATATTCTTGTCAGTTTTGCGGTAAAAGGTTTGGACATGACTCTCCATTTAGAGTTCACCTTCGTACTCATACTGGTGAAAAGCCGTACGTATGTTTTTTGTGTCACAAGGGATTTACTACGAATCAAGGTCTAAAATTACATAAAAAAAATTGCACTATTTAGTCTTCAGATATGTCATAAGTAGGATTCATTATGTAAAAACTTGTTGAAAATAGACTGTTTTGATCTTGTTAGTTTTGCAATAAAAGGTGTACTTGTAAGAAGAAAAGGAATAATATGTTTTTGTTACATTGCAAATCATCAAGGCTCAAATTACATTGGAAACGTTTGACTGTTCAGTCTACAGGTAATTGGAATGTGGTTTTGTTATGTAAACATTTACTTTAAAAAATTATATTTTCTCTTGCTTTTTTGCAAACAATAAAAGAATGCTTTGCATCAGTAACCAAACAAAGTTTTTTTTATTTATGACATTGAGTTAAATCGACTTTTTGATGAAGGTATAAAAACACTTCAATTACTCGGGCGTCCAGCTCTTCATTTGGAGCTTTAATAATAAAGGATTTAATCATGAATTTTAAAATGTATATCATATAATCACATATAAAATATTGTTGACTGAGCGTCTCTGACTCTTATTGGAGCTTATTGAAATGGGCATTAACCAATTTGTTAAATATTATAATATAATATTCGCCGCCTGGTAGCAATACATACATATAATCAATTTTAAAAATATCCTCTAGTGTCATTAGAGACCGAAAGGGTGTGAAATGTATTTTTTGTTGTCCTCTATATTTCTCAAAGGGCTCAATTTGCACACTTGTGTCAGTTTTGTAGTACAAGGTGGTCGGTACTAATTGTGCACTGCTAACTTTAGATGCAGTACACATTTGAGTTTTCATGGAAGAAAATGTTGGTGGGGATTTTGCTATCGGTATAAATTTGCTATTTAGGTGCTAGTTAAATGCCCAATCATCAGATTTTGTGCGACAGATTTCCATAAAAAAATTCTATGTTCTACATGGTGCACTGCTAACTTTAGATGCGGTACACATTTGAGTTTTCATGAAAGAAGAAGTTGGTGTTTTTGATACTGGAATAAATTAGTGCTATTTAGGTGCTAATTAAATGCCCGATCTGAGTCCATTTTTGTAAACAAAACTTTTGAAACAAATTTAAAACAGCTTTTTTAGAAGTGTCAAAACTGCCCAAAAGAACAAGCTAAAAGCTGTCAACAAGAAGTCATAGCCAACTTGGCCAAAAATGGGACCGGAAAAGGATCAAGGTACCGGAAAATTGAACAAAAAGGTCCTTTCTGGAGTGTGGAAATATTTCGAAAGAACATGCCTTGTAGAACTTTTCGTATGAAAAATCGTACGGAAAGTGGCTATTTTCCGGTCTTTTGAAAAAAAACATATTTAAGTTCTTATGAAAAAATAAGTTCGTAGTGTTTCGGATATTCGAATATTCTAATGTTATTTAGGTGCTAATTAAATGTCCAGTCAACAAATTATCTGCTCTTGTACTTTCCGTGATATGCGGAAGAAAATAAAAAAGTATAGAGTTTTTTTATCAAAATAATTAGAATTAATTAGAATGGACCTGGACCATTCTAGCAACAACACTACCAACGTCTTGTTTTATGAAAACTCAAATGTCCACTGCATCTAAAGTTAGCAGTGCCTATGCGGATTTAAAAAAATATCCGGAAAAATATATAATTTTTTTAGGACGTTGCACTTCTAACGAGTAGTTAGTAGGACAGGTAATATCTCGGAAATTGCAAGAGCACAAAATACATTAGAGTATTCGAATATTCAAAACACTACGAAAAACCTATTTTTTCATAAGAACTTAAATATGTTTTTTTTTTCAAACGACCGGAAAATAGCCACTTTCCGTACGATTTTTCATATGAAAAGTTCTACATTACAATGCATGTTCTTTCGAAATATTTCCACACTCCAAAAAGGACCTTTTTGTTCAATTTTCCGGTCCCTTGATCCTATTCCGGTCCCATTTTTGGCCAAGTTGGCTATGACTTCCTGTTGACAGCTTTTAGCTTGTTTTTTTGGGAAGTTTTGACACTTCTAAAAAAGCTGATTTAAATTTGTTTCAAAAGTTTTGTTTACAAAAATGGACTCAGATCTAGAAAATGAGTTGAATCCGAAGGAAATAATAAAAGCTGCTTCAAGAGTCACATACACCGAAAAATCGACCACACATTTTTAATTCTCAAAGTAGGAGAATACTATAAATATAGGTAAATAAAGAACAAACCTAGAAATCTGCCTTTTATGAGCTCTTTTATCATTATTTTGCTTGATAAGTTGGCCATGGTTGGCCATAACTGGTCATCGGTCATCACTGATTTAGCTGTGTGAAGCTAATAGGCACTACACTATAATTTTTCTAATGTTTTATACAATTTTGCACAAGTTAAAACTAAAAAAAATCATTTCTAACCACAAAACTTTACTTGTTTTTCTTAGTTTTCATCTTAAAATCTACCGGTCTTAGCGGCAATGGCTATCTAGCCAACAAGAAGCAGAAAATATCAGGGGACTGTTCATAAATTACGCAACACGGCTAGGCGTCGACGAAAGTGATAGATACTAAAATGTTTTTCTGATCATTTGAAAAAAAAAGTACGTACGATACACGAACGGAAAGTGTCTTTACAGGTCTAGTGACGTAAATACATATTACTGTATAAACTACTTATTTAAAAAATTTGCGAAACAATAAAAAAATATATATTTTTTTGGAAATGGCAGCATTTAATTAGCGTTTAATTTTTTTGGCCATTAAGACCACATTACCACTTTTCCGAATCTTTATAGTACGCTGCTATCTTTAACGGATAGCTAGCAGTACAGGTTATATCGCGGAAAGTACAAGATCACAAAATTTGATGATTTGGCATTTAATTACCACTTAATTAGCATTGATTTTTCCAATCATAAAATCTTTGCACTGCTGACATTGTACTGCGTGGGTTGCACTACGATGGAGGAGGAATAGCTGCATTTGCTTCAATAGTTTAACAAACTGAACTGAAGAGTCGCAACCCACGTAGCGGGAGTAGTATAATAGGTGTGCAAAACGGGGTCTGGAAGAAAGGGCCCATGAAGCGTCCTAATTGCCAGGCCCACGGACCGCCGGCGCCCGCGCCCCTCTACTACTACTGCTGCTATTAACCACGGGCATATAAAACAAAAATTACGGGAAAGGACATTCGATAGAGACCCAAAAATCATTAATCCGTTTAAATAGTGTATGGAGTGTGGTAACAAGTTTTTTTGTGGAACACGCTAGTATATTTTGAACTTTTTGAGTCGAATCAAAAAGTTAAAAATACGATATAAAGTATAGGTCGGCGTGTAACTGTTTTCGTGAAAATTTCAAATTTGATTGGCGGTCAAAATGTAATATCACCAGATCAAAATTGCGCCAAATTTAAAAAATTAAAATTAAAACATTCAAAATTTGGGATCTGTACTTAAAGTATTTAAAAAAGACGAAATAACGACCCAATCTGACCCAACCCATCCCAAACGGACACAACCCAACTCAACCCAAAGATTTCTCCTTTATTTAGCTTTATATTTCGAGCTTCTAACTTGCTCGAAAAGCGAGCGCCATTTTTAATATTGCGCGATTTAGGGCTGCGTTGAATAATCCTGTGCGATTTTAGTCTTGCCCGATATTTATCCGGCGCGGTATTGGGGGCGCGTTTTAAGAGCTGCGCGATTTTGATCTTGCGCGATTTTGAATTGCGCCAAAATTTTGCGACATTTTGGCCGCCAACCTTCAAATTTATATCAAAGAATTTGTATTATAGTAACGTAAGTGGCCCGCGTTTTTAACAATGACTTTGGCATTTCCATTTAATTATGTTATTACAATCCTAATAAAAAAACGCTTAAAACTCTCCACAGAAACTTTTTAAAGATCTACTTGTGGTGCGTTCGGAATGTTCCGCTTCGGTAAACAATAGATTTAAAAAATGGCTCCATCTAAGGTTTTTCATTCTTTAAAAACGGCAGCTATATTGTTTTTTACCAGTTTTGTGGCTATTTTGCTTGTCATTTTATTTTGCACAAAATATTTATGAAAAATTTTTGCTTTAAATATCGGTTATAAAGGTTTGTTTCTGTTGACCAATTTTGATTTTGTAAAAAGCCTGTGGTGTCAAAGGAATTAAATGAAATCGATAGGTGGGAGCTTTCAACTTTTTTGTTATTAGTGTAGCCAAGCGTTTCTGCAGAGTAAAAGACATACACAAAATATCCATGCACCTAGCCGGAATTCGAACACGAGACCTCTCGTGCGGCAGGCCGATACGCTATCCAATGCGCTAAATCTTATCGAAAATTCACAATTCTGGGGCTTCAATAACTCCTAGATACTAATTTTGAATAAAATCGGAAAGATACTTAGATATAGCGTCTCCTCCTTTTCATAATTGCGAAATTCTTAATCTTATTCCCCAAAAACTTCTATTGCGATCCCTATTATTTACTTTTTAGGTAATTTGGAGATCCCCCCTTCCCGCCCCCGGCGAACCGTTAACTTTATAATTTTTAAAATCTGATCAAAAATTCGCAATCCTTTACCCCAAATTGCTATAAGTGTACTATATACACCAATTTTGAACATCATCGGACCCACTTATATGCATGGTACCCCCCCTTGATGGTCAACAGTTTTTCAAGGTTTAATCGGATAAATGGTTTGGGTAAAATATTACCAATGTTAGCATTAAATTATTATAACTTTTGTTAATATAACATATGTCCTGACCAAATATCTAAGGAATGCATTAGTAAAACTTTCATTAAAATCGCCTTGGTCGTTTTTTGGTGATGCTAAAAGAAAAAAACAAACAGATAAGATATAATTTAGAGATTTATATTATGTATGGTAATAACTTTGTTGCCGCAAGTTGATTTTAATATAATTTAACGTTTATATCCTACCCAAAGATGCAAGGAATGCAGTAGTGAAACTCTCATGAAAATCGCTTTAGCAGTTTTTGCCTGATGCTGGAACAAATAAACAATGTATAGATTTTGCAGGCAATTCTTGGCTAAGACTGTAGATCCAACCTCTGGGTTAGTTTCAAAAGTGTTAACATTTTCTTCCATTCCGAATGTAGCGCTAATGATAGTTCTTTTGTTGAGATTTGTTATAAACACATACTTTTTTTCCTGCTGTGTTGTTCCTGAGGGATGACAATATTTATTGTTCTACCAAAGGCGTAAAAAGTGAGCCAAGAGCGCAAACTTACTTTATAGTAGGGCAGATGCTCCATGTAAAAAAAAAATCCGTAGGCTGGAAATGCCCTTTTAACAGGAGGTCCGGAACCCTTAGCTGATCACAAAAAAAAATATTTTTTTATTATATATGCACGGAAAAGGACAGGTGAGGGGGAAGTTTTAATTTATTTTTTTACATGTAATGTATTATATTTCATAATTTATATTTCAAAAACTGGTTAACTAATTTAGTTAAAGATAATATTGGTTGGAATACTTGCCGCAAAACATGTGACAAGTCTAAAGCTTCAGCAAAAGTCCCGGAGGCAGCAACGGTCTTAAGTTTAAGTGAAATTTCTGGTTTTAAGCACTTTAAACCAACCATCCTTGAGTTTTGGACATAATTTGATTTATAAAAAGAATTTTAATAAATTTATTTATTGAATAATCATCTTAACACAATCTTAACACAATCTTTTGTTGGAAGAAAGTTTCAATTTAGAAAAAAAGAAAATTTAAAAATTTAAACTCACGCGGGGTTTAAATAGTAAACTACCTGTAGAAAAAATTAAAATTGGGGTTATATGTCACTCTAATTAAAACTTACCCTTGTTAATTAATTTTTCCAATTAATACCTGATGTCACAGAAAGAGTTAGATGGGTAATAATATAATAAGGAGTAGATTAATTTTGTATTTATTTAAAAGGTGTTTTTATTTATGAAATGTGTCAAAAAACTTAAGTGCAAATTTTGTTCACATTTCTGTCACTGTCGAAATGTCAGTTTAAAAATATTAGCGCTGCCTTCAATCACAAACAGCGAGTTCGGATCTTTTACCTCTGCTTGCACCTTGGCTGGCAACAACCTCTACTGATGAAAGCTACAGCTTTAAAATGAGTGGGCTTTGAGTAAGGAAAGTTTTCTTGACTGAGCTTTTAGATAACCTCAATGTTTTCATTTAAGTTTGTAAATAAATTAATATAGTTGTTTTGGGTTTTTTTTATTTGGTATATTTTTCGTGCGTAATCAGTGTCCTTCAATTATGTTTGTTTTGCCTCGTAGTGCCCTCATAAATATATTTTTTGTGCTGAAAACGGGTTCAAAATATGGCGTTTTTCTGGACAAAATTGGAGGTGTTTTATTGATTAATGAACAACTTGGGATATTAAATAAGGTAAATTAATCCTTGTGAAAACGGTTGTTTAGGGAAATTATGAACGATCTTATTACCAATTGCCACAAAACAATCCTTTCTGGGGGTTATAAATTTAAACCACCCCCAGAGGTGGTCTAAAAATCACCAATTGTATAACCTCAAACACAGATTATGAAGCTATTATGTGCCAAAATTTTGGCGTATTCACCATTTGTCATTTTGAAACCTGTCAAAAAAAATTAGTTTTAGGGCATTTTCTTCTAAAATAAGGTATTTATTTTGACAAAAAAGTAGTTTTTCAATAGTATTTAGCAATAAAAATACAAAATAATCAATAACTTTGTGTTTTTTCTGTATGGGTAATTGTTTTTTGAAAATTGGTTTTAAAATTTAGTGCCCACCACAGGTGTAAATATTTAGACCTGTGGGGGGTACTATTTTAGGTCTTAGTAAATTCCACTGTTAGTTTTTAAAATCTATGTTTGATGTAGCCTAACAATTTTAATTTATAAGTTAGAATACAACTAATCAACTTTTAATTATGCCTAAAATATACTGCGTATAAGATGGTATAAAAATGTTTTATAGATTTGTTTTCATATTAAAAAAAAAACACATTTTCCTTATTTTTACTTAATTGATTCTCATTTAAAAAAATTTTTTTCCTGGTAAAATAAAAACCTATTTTTATTTAGAAATATATTTTTTGTGCTTCCCATTAGTTGACCAAAATAAAAACTAGCTGCAACATTGACCTTAATGCCCTTGTGGTTGTCTAGATGTCGCCAAATTAGAAAAATAGAAACAAAATATTTTTCGAAAAAGCACTATTTTAAAACCATTTCTATTTTGAATGGATTTTTAAAAGGCGATTCTGGTTTTGAGTATGGAGTCTTAACCACTAAGGATAGAGCTTTCCAAGGATGTATAAAATAATATACGGTTCTATGAAAAAAAGTGAGTTTTAGAGGGTTCAATTCCAAGAAAATCGAATTTATAGGGATTCTGCGTTGTTGTTGGGTAAATTCCCTATGTTAAATTGGTTTTGCGGTAGACTGGAGAAACTTCAGGGGAATTACTACCCGCGCAAGGGGGGGGGGCAAAGGGGTCGCTTTATTTTTTTTGCATGTGTACTGGTTTCTTTTGAAATTTATTGTGCACAAACTAGGTACATTAATGATTTAAAAAAATATATTATCTTATGGAAGGTGTTACCGACCAAAACTGCTTTTAGTAGTATAGTCCTGGAGGTAACAACAACAAAAAATAATTTTCTTATATAATAAAGCAGCTATGACACATTGAATTTTTACATTTGTTAAAGTAATTATGTACGGCATAAAAATGTTCCAAAGAACTGTTTCCATATTTAATAAAAAAAATTGTTTGTCTTAAGAATACCGTATTCCTTAAAAACATGTTTGTTTTTTTTGTCTGGTTCCTGCCATCTTCTAGCCACTCCCCGACTCTCGCCACCTCCCGTTGCCAGAGGGTTAACACGTGTTATTCCGTTTTTCCTTTAAATAATCATAACTTTGGTTGCCGTGAATCGATTTTGATGAAATAAAGCCTATATATGTATCTACCAGGAGCCCAACGAATACAGTAGTGTAGTTCAGTGGTTTTTACATGATGCTGAGACACAAAAAACAAATATTCAAAAATGGACTTTTGGTATCTATTACACTCGGTTAGAGTCCAAGACTATTTAAAAAATGTGCACGGTACAAAATGTGTTTAAGGGTGTACGGTTGAATGTAATGACTGAAAATAAAAAAAAAATGAGTTTTAGAGAGGTAGGTAAACTTTAACGAAATTCAAATAATAAGGATGTGTTGTCGTTGGTTGATTTTACCGTGGACCAAAGTTTTTTTTTTATTTTTTCTGGCTACTGTTTTTACCAAAATTTTGGAGAAAAATGTTAAAAACCGAAAAATTAAAAATCAATAAAAATTCAATGTCAGATTTTGTACGTATAAATGTCAATATACAAAAAATTTTGACACATACATAATAACATGCTATTCTGAAATCCCATGACATCAAAATTTGCATGGTTCAACAAATAATTTTATTTTAGTCCCTGGTGAAGTGCAAAAAATATTTTTTGCAGCAAGCCCATGCCCCTGGAGCTACTGTCAGAGAAAATTTGGAGTACGATGGTAAATATATATTTAATAGGCATATCTGTTCTATAACGATATAAGAGTGACTATATTATATATACATACATATATACTCTATTCAAGTTTTTTCTCAGAAAACCCTATATTTTTAGTACATCTTAAAGTTCTGTCCAACTTTTCTTATCTTATTTGGGAGCACGCAGTTAGTCCTAATAAGATCAAAATTATTGCTAGTTTTTTTTAGTACCATTAAATAATGAGTAATAAAACAGTTGTGTAATATTATATATATGTTTTTGTTTTGGAATAAAAAATGTTAAAAAATGAGAAATATAGATTACTTTTTTTGTGTTTCAATAATTACTTATCTAATTTACAAGTGAAAGGTTTCGGACCTCCATTGTCTTTGTTTGTACTTTTTCACAACGTTTTAACTGATGTAATATCTTCAGGCGAAACGTGAAAAATTACAAATAAAGATAATGGAAGTCCAAATGCTTTCACTGGTAAACCAAGCATTGTTTTCAACTTTTAAGGATCTAATTGCTACTCTTAGCAACAGCATCGATAGCTCTAATTTTGGATGTTATGACATAGGGTCTTTTGCGTTAGTTCAGTGTTATGTGTCCTTAAGCACGAGAAAAATAACAAAGCTTTCGTATTGTTATAATTCGAAAAAAAAATCATATAAACGAAAAACAACTTTTATTTAAAAAAAACAAATTTTTCAGTAGAAAGAAAACTAATTGCTCTTTTTTCTTTATCTTCCTACAACTTGTTTGTTTAGATCATAAACAACGGCACCTATTTACGATCAAAATAGTTTAAAAAAAGTTTTACTAACGTTCTAGTTCTGCCCTTAAAATTAAATAACACGCCTGCAAAGCATGAAAATATATATATATTTTTTTTCAATTTTCGCAGTACCTGGTAATTTATCTTAATGAGCGCGGTAATTTTCTTGGCGGTAGAAATATTGCGCTATAATATATATACGCGTTTTTTTTGTCGCGGTTATTGCAGGCGCTCTTAAATTATTTCGCGATAAGTGTATTGCGCTTTATTTGCTTGCGCTGTAAATTATTTCGCTGGTAGCTCCATTCGCGGTAAATTTTTTGCGGTAGCAGCCTCGTACCGTGAAATCTATTTAACATAAGGCATCCGCCCAAGAACAACGCAGAATAAATTCCATTTTCTTGGGATTTAACCCTCTAAAACTCTTTTTTTTTCATAGAACCGTATATTATTTTATACATAGTTTGGCGACATGTAGACAACCACAAGATCATTAAGGTCAATGTTGTGGCTACTTTCTATTTTGGCCAACTAACGGGAAGCAGAAAGAAAATATTTCTGGATAAAAATAGGTTTTTATTTCAACAGGACAAAATTGTTTTTAAATGAGAACCAATTGCATAAAAATAAGGAAAATGTGATGGTCTCAAGACAAAAATCAGAAACATTATACTAGCGTTGCTATAAGGAATTTATATTTATATAACATGTTGTTCATCCCAAATTTTCTGGATCAATTTCAATATAGCGGTTGACATTTAAACACAGAAACTGGAACTATCATTTTCAAAAAATTGGTCTAATTGCCCTGAACAAAAATTAGTAAAATTTATTTTTGTAAACTCTTTCGTTTCACAGATATTTGCATTTAAAAATTGTTAATATTTTCTGAGAAGCACCCTTTACAACTACTACGTGGTAGAAACATCAATTTTTGAAAACAAAACTTTGACAACTTCAAAATGCTTGACAAAAACCCTAAAACATGTTATTGTAAACACGTAGACTTGCATGGTAAATTATTTTAAAGGCGATTCCCAAAAAATTAAAATTTCACTCCTAAATTCAGAGAAAAAAAATATGAAATTTAAACAAAATAATGACGTAACCACTGTTTAAATCTTTCTAGGGAATTTTTAATCACCCTGTGTAGTAGGACCCCCTGACCAAAAATCAATGCCCGTATTCTGGCCAGGGATCGGCCCAACCCACCAAAAGTGGCAATTGTTATGATTTAAGACAATTAATTATCTAACTAACTGTTAATATTTTCAACATAAAATACACTGTCCAATAAATTTTTTTTGTTTCCTTCAACTTATGAGTTAATTCCTACCAATTTTGGGTTGCGAAAAACGAATATGACAAAGAAAATTTTTTATTAACTCTAGTATCTGTGATAAAAAATAATGAGTTTTTCATTTAATAAGGATTATGAGGTAACGAAAAATATTAATTATGTATGCTAACAATATTAAAAGGTGTATTTTTAATGACAGTTACACACTATAAATGACAAAACAACACTCACCGGTGGTTGAATATATGAAGAATTAATTGGGGGCTTCATGAGATCGCTGTATTTTGGCTTTCCTTAATTTCTGGAGCATCCCTATACATAAACCAGCAGTAATCTGCGAGCATTGCTTCATTCCAGCAGCCCTAATATCTCTGTTCCATGAGAGAAATATCCTCGTGGAATCTTTCCCCATGCTCGAGGTCGAAAGCAGGATCCTTTAAGAGGTCACGTATTTGTGGCCTAACGAAGATGCCTTCCTTGACTTTTGCAACACTTAGTTTAGGAAATTTTTCTCTCAAATATTTAAAAGCCTGACCATCTTGGTTTAAGCCTTTTACAAAATTCTTCATTAAACCGAGCTTCATATGTAGAAGTGGAAGAATAACATCTTTTGGATGAACGAGAGGGTCGGCAACGACATTTTTCTCACTAGGTTTAAGATTCCTTGCAGGCCAATCTACTTGGATATAGTGTGATTTCCTATCTCTACTATCCCACATACATAAAAAGCAACAGTATTTAGTGTACCCTAATTTCATCCTAATAGTATAGCAATGACTTTTAGGTCGCTACAGATTTTCCACTTATGTTCAGCATATTTGATTGAGTTGAGGAGGGTTGCCATATTTGCATAAGTCTCCTTCATATGAACTGCTTGACCAACAGGAACAGAAGGAAGACGATCGCCATTATGAAGCAATACAGCTTTTAAACTAAGCTTGGAAGAGTCTATGAATAGCCTCCATTCAGTTGGATTATGCTCCATTTTCAAACTTTTCATCAAACCATTAATATCACAGCAAAAAACAAGATTATTCTCCTTCTTAAAAAAAGGTAACAGATTTCGCTGACGCTGTCTGTACTTAGAGACCCTGACATCTGGTTGAAGAAGATTCCATTGCTGTAACCTTGATCCTAGAAGTTCTGACTTCTCCTGTGACAAGTCAAGATCTAGAATGAGATCATTTAACTCAGACTGGCTCAATCTGTGTGGCTTATCATCTTTTTCTTTAAAATCAGGGTCGTGTGATATTGGAGGCATGTTTAATTCCTCATCTTCCACATTGTCTTCACTCTCTACTTTCAATTCATAGTTTTAAGGTGGAGTAGGAATTGGTAAACTATCTGAATGTGGTATAGGTCGAGCAGATGGGAGATTCGGATATTAAACTATTCCTCTTTTTTTCATTGACAATCCTGCATTGATAGGGGGAGTCAAGCAAAAATAGCAGTCATCTATGTGGTTTGTAGGCTCCCGCCAAACCATGGGCACCCCAAAAGCCATCAATCGTTTTTATTTTTAAACTGAACACGAGTTGCAACATATATGTGGAGGCCATGACTTATCCTGGTCTCCTACCTTCATTCCAAAATAATGTTGGTGAGCAGTCTTCACAGGAGGCGTCAAATTGCGTTCCTGTGAAGAAAACTTTATTTCTCCACAAATATAACAAAAATTGTTAACTGAATTTACACATTTACGAGGCATGTTAATACAATAAGTTTTACTTTAAAAACACTCCAAAACAACAAATTTTGCATTAAACAAAACAGAAATATTGTATGTAAAATGTAAACCTTAGATTTACAGCATAAACACTATAGTCAGTTTGCGATGATATATTGTGTCTCCATGTATCTAGTTTTATAACAATACCATACACACTACATTAACTGTGAGTTCGATTAGAAATATGAAACTTATATATATCGACAATAGTAGGGCTCTATTGCAAATATCGATAGCTAAATTAAAACTATCGATAGTTCTGTAGTTTTATCTCTATCAATATTATCGATAGTCAATTTCGATGGTGGCGTACCAATATTTCTAACTCCCACCCTATCCAGTTTCTATTATTTTCTCTTTCGATGCTTTTAGAGGATATAAAATGTAAAATATCACCTTATCTCCAAAACTAGAGCTAATCTCTAATTTTTATGGTGATTTTTGAATTCAATGGATGAAAATACTTAAGAATTAGCTATTTTTGAGCACGAAACATTTTCATTGTTGGACAGTGATATTATAGATACAACCCGGAGTGTTAAAAAACCCCCAGCGGGTTAATTGCACACCTTTAGGATGGTTTGTCGAGCCCTTAGCCACAATTTTGAGGCGCAAGACTTTCTATTTCGTATTGAGGATAAAAACATACATCTCGGCACAAAATGGTAAGGGGGTTACTAATAATTTCGACTTGAAAGAAGCCATTAAAAAAGAGGCAAACAAACAAAAAATGTTGCCTGCTGCCGAACAAAATGTAGCTTGACAAGTCTTTTTTTAAACCTATACAACTGTGTAAAGCAAAAACCTACTGCGAACCTATATGAGTACTACTAAGACGACTGGAACCTTTGGCGTGCACAATTAATTAAAAAACGTTTTCCTACTTCACAAAAACTTTATATTTTTCACTCTCTAAATGTGTTTCGCTAAACAAGTTGGCATTTTCACATTTTCAATCCCAACAAAATGACTATTCCCTAATACATGATCCGCTAAGCTAGACTTATCTGACCTACCTTTATGTGAGTTATAGGCTCTCCAAATCTAGTTCCAACTGAAAGTCTGGTTTGTTCTATATATTTAACAATTGGGACCTGGGACCTAGACAATATGGTGAGTTTGTTTTTTTGGCTTGGCTTATGCAGTCTTTGACAAGTTTAGACCGAGAAAAAATTTCATTAACGGTTAAAAAAAGAATCGATTGCCACAATCAAAAACTTTAGCTAAATAGGCGACAGCCAATTTTTGTGATTGCCATAGCTAAAGTGATTTGATTATGACCACTAAAAATTTCCTTTACTACAATCAAAAACTTCTATTGGGATTATAAAATAAATTTATAACCGTTATAAACTTTGATAATGACAATCAAATAGTTTGGTAACTGCAATCAAAAAATCTAGTAAGCATTCCAAAACTGACCTGATATATCAATCATGATGTTTGATTATGGTAATCAAATTCTTCTATTACCACAACTAAAAACATCGATTACCATAATCAGAAACTTCGATTGTGGTAATTGAATACAAAGGAGCATAATCCTATTGAAAATATTAACACGCGAGGACGAATCCGTATCAGATGGTGTTTAATGATGTATGGGGAGGGTGACCAGTGGAACCACTGACGAGCTCACGCTGGTTACCCAGAGCTAAACATCGTTTAATCATTTCTGCGATGCTAATCCAGGTTTCAATTTTCATTATTTCCACCCAAGATCTTTTGATTTTTTGTTTTTAGATTATTTTCGGTTGATGTAACTGATTTAACTTCCTTTTCTTTTATTTTTTAATATGCATAGTGATTCTGAAGTCAAAAAATTTTTAGTTGGCTGGTTAAATACATAATACGTCGGAATACTTCTTGTTTAAATATATTTCTACCTCACTCGTTCACCCGCAATGTAGGGGGCAGTGTTATTTGTAAATATATCTTTGCTTCACTTCCAGATGTAATATACTAAGTAGGCATGTGCTTTTAGGAATTCATCCAAACATTCCAAAAATAAACATTATTTGCATAAGAAGCAATTAAACAGTAAAAGCAAGTTGAACACACGTCCATTAAATTTAGATCATGTTCTTGATGTTCCATTGCCTAAGATAAGGAAACCTAAAACATTAAAAAAATGGGAGTGTAAGACATGCAGTGAAACTTTTCCTAACAGTACTTTGCTTCGAATTCATAGAAAAAATCATTCAGCTTTAAAAAGTCTAAATCTGACTTACATTTTTGATGATTTGCAAAATCTTTATATTTGTAAGCTTTGCTCTGCAGAATGTCAAGAAAAAGAGGATGCCGAGGTTCATCAAAAATCCCATCTTAGGCATTTTACATGCGATTCCTGCAAAAAAACTTTTAAGTCTGCCAGTGCTTTTTGTTTGCATTCAATTGAACACAAAAATGGAGACACTTTAAAATGCCCTCTTTGTTTATACACTACCATAAACATAAAATGGTATACATCACATTCAATTAACCAACACTCTCGATTTAGATGTACTGAATGTGAAAAAGGATTTGGCGACGGGTCTGCCTTAAGTAGACATAAAAGGACGTTCCACACTGAAAAAATGTGTTGTTGTATCGTATGCGACAAAAAATTGAGTTCTAGATCATTACTCAGACACCAAATAAAGAATCACCAGGTTAGCAGTTCTGGCGAATTAATAGGGGGTAAATGTGGCCTCTGCCATCAGTATTTTAGTAAAACTGATAATTTAGACAAACACAAAGTAAAGTGCAAAGGATCTTGTAAAGTTCAGAATAAAAAGGATTATTTATGCAACGTATGTGGGCGTGGTTTTAGACACAATTGTAAGCTAAAGATACACATTTTGACGCACACAGGAGAGACCCCTTTTTCCTGCTCTGTTTGTGGAAAAGGGTTTAACAGAAAAGATACTCTTTTACAACACAACCGCATTCATACCGGAGAGAAACCATATTCTTGTGAGTTTTGTGGAAAAAAGTTCAGAAAACTAAATCAGTTTAAAGTTCATAAGTGGACACACCTTGGTGAAAAACCGTATACTTGTTCTGTGTGCTCCAGAGGCTACTACACTGGACTAGGACTAAGGAAACATCGAAAAAGCTGTTGCTGAGAAGCAGAAAAATAATAATTTGTAGGTGAATTAATTATTAAATATCAATAAGTAATTAATAATCCCCTGCCACTTTTTTAGAAAATTATTTGTCCCCTTTTCTGGCACCCAGTGAAGAAGTCAAAAAAGCGTCTATATTCTTTTACGGCTCTGGTACAAATAATAGCGGTACATTATATACATATTCTAAAAGTCGACAAAATTTTGATGTACAATTTTTTAGTTGGTTGGTCCTCGTATCATTTATTTTCTTTGGTTCGCGGTTTGATCCGCGCACCGGATTGCTTAAGATTTGCTTATTTTTTTTTTGTTTTTTCAGCACGCACCCATGTTTGCCTGAAAGACGCCGGTGCACAATGATCGGAATTAAAGATCTAGTAAGACAAAACGCGAAATTAAAAATTTAAAAAAACGAATGAAATGAACGAAACGTTTTTTGTACTTAGTGCAAAATGAACATCCTGATCTTCGACATTTCACACATAGGGTGGAACCTAGGACGACGCCGTTTCGTCCTTATTAGGGACTCATCAGCTAGGTGTACCACAACGACAGACAATCCGCTCGCGCTTTTGTGCCAAAAAATTCGGCTAAGCGGCTTTTGCTTGCAGACGAAACTGGCATACAGATGGCATTGTAATATGTCTCTCTCAGGATCAATGCTACGCCATGCACCTACTGCTTATGCAGTGGGTACTCTTATTGGTTATCGGAGGTTCACACAGAGGGCACCATGGTCGGTACTCGACAGAAGTTCTCTCCGCTTTACCGAATTTGTTGGCACAAAAGCGCGGGTGAATTGTCTATCGTTGTGGTACACCTAGCTAATGAGTCCCTTATAATGACGAAACCCTCTATGTGAAAAGTCGAAGATCAGGATGTTCGTTTTGCACTAAGTACAAAAAACTCCTGTTTTTTTTTCATTTCAAATTTAAATTTTGGACTTTTTATCATCTAAAACTAAAGTAGATTGTCCCATGTAGTTGATCCGTATTAAAACATTACCGTCGTAAGGCATGATTTTACAAAAAATAAAATCGAACTTAACACACTGCGCAACCAGCAATCACTGTTTTGTTTGCAAAGTTTACTTGAAGCTATTGAAGTGTGTGCTTAAAATTATAAACAAACACAAGTGGTATGAGAAATGGCCATGGAAGTATTTTAGCTTTAAATTAATGTAGAGATAATGCCTTTGTTAGATATACTTAATACTATTTTTTAAATTTTTGGAATAAATTATTACGATAACAGCCTTTTTCTTATAAAAGGTTAACTTTGTTAAATATTTTTCAAAAATAGTACAGTATTCTCTATAACATTTTTTTCATTTTAATGTTTATGAATTATGTAGGATCGCTCAAAAAAGTGTATATACATAAGATTTTGAGTAATATCGACATGACGATAAATACTAGCAAATTCGAAATTTAATTTTCCCACGTTACTTAAAACCTTCTCCTCAGTGGTGTGCACTAGGGGTGGAGTGTATAATACAGAAAGTTGTAGAAAGACATATCAACGTGATAATAAAGACGCGTATTCGCAATTTAATAGGGCAAGTTCAATTTATCCATATATTTCCTGATTTAGAAACCCTTGAGTGGCGCACAGTTGAGGTGGTTAAACGCTAGGTATTTTCCTGAAATAACAAATAAAACGATGAATTTATTTATTTCACCCTTCCCGACCCACATTACACCCTTTCTTTTCTACTCACATTACAAATCCTCTTCGTCCCGATTCATCACATATTTTAGTAAAACTAATAAAAAAAGGTTCGCGTTTTCAGACATTCTGTATAATAAATAAAATATTCACTTAATTTTGCCAAATTAATGATGTTTTAACAATTTTTTGTCAGAAATATTGTATTTGAACACTTCTGAACAGTCATATAGTTTTGTCACACTGGCTTTTTAATTCCGCCCACTGTGCGGCGGAGTTCGAGCAAGCCGTAAGTGCGGAACTAGTTATTTACCCAACAAGAGCGGAAAGTGATATTTTTCCCCGAACGAGCTGGCGTAAAAATTTGCAAGTTCTTTTTCAATGTTTTTTTGGGGATAGAAAGAGGAAAAGCTATTTTTTAAATTTTTAAGTCATTTTTATACCACCAGACCACCCAAATATTTATACATCAATATAGAAAAAATAGCGTGCATAAAAGTTTAAGTTTTCGCATGCAAATGCGTTTATAAAACCCACTTTTACGCAAGTAAGTAGGAAAATACGTTTGCTGCATGTGTTAGGCAAAACATTTTTCCTACAAGCGCGCGGGAAACTAAAATCATCTTGTGCATGATTTTGTAAAAAAATATTCTCGGTCAAAAACACGCTGACGTATAATTTTATTTAATCTCCATTTCAATGGGACCCATTTTAGAATTTCTGGATAGAAACCATCATTTTTATTTTTTTAAGAATGGCTTTAAAACGGTTAGAGGTAAGTATAAATAAGCTAATCTTTCAGTAAAATCATCAATTATATTTAATTGATATATAGTCTTTGAAGACTTTAAATCGTTGTACAGTGCCGCAGTTCTAATAACTTTTAGTCGTTTTTGACTCTTTATTTTATTATAAAGTTACGATTTTTTTTAACTAAATAAGTTTTGCTAAATTTATTCGTTTTAGATTAAGCAATAAAAATCAGCCCGGACGAACCCGTAAGAAATACCAGCATTGTAATCATGAACATGACTGTGGCTGCTCTCTTAATGTTCTTAAATTTAACAAATTAAAGAAATCTCACACAAGAAGTCAATCTTTCAGATGTAGTGAATGTTCAGAAATATTTAATTCAAAACGATTATTAAATATCCACCAAGAAAGTCATATTAAAATTGTTAAAGAAGAACTTGTAGATCCTACTTACCGTTATGACGAACTTCATAATCTTTACATTTGCAATGTGTGTTTAACAAAATTCAGCAACAAGGAAGACGCTCATGTTCACCTAAAATGTCATCTAAATCACTTTACATGTGACACTTGTGAACAAGTCATCACAAATTCAGTTGATCTCTGCCTGCATTCCATTGATCACAAAGTTGGGGATAAATATTTTTGCCCCCTTTGTACTTACTCTACTATTAATTTAAGCGGGTTTAGATCACATGCACAGAGAATTCATTCACCACTTAAGTGTATAACTTGTGGTAAAGGATTTATTAAAATGTACGCTTTAAAAAAACACGAAAAAAATAACCACAGCAAAAAAATACCTTTTAAGTGCATTGTGTGCCAAAGATCAGACTTTTCCACCGAGCTACGATTATTTAAGCATCAAATTAATACCCATCATGTAAATACTGATGCAGAAAGAAGTGGCAGGTGTGAACTTTGCGGTCAATATTTTCTAAAAGATAAGTATAAATACTTAGCTGGCCACAGAGCTAGGTGTTTAGGCGAAAAGAAAGTCGACAAAAATTATTTATGTAATTTTTGTGGTTTTGGATTTAAACAAAAGTGCAAGTTGGATGGACATGTCCGAATGCACACAGGAGAACGTCCTTTTATTTGCTCTGTGTGTGGGAAAAGTTTTGGAAGGAAGGATAAACTTGTACGACATACTCGAATACATACAGGAGAAAAACCATACACCTGCCACTTCTGTGGAAAAGAGTTTGGGCTACTTAACTCATATAAAGTTCATGTTTGGACTCACACTGGTAAAAAACCTTTTGTTTGTTCTTTATGTTTCAGAGGGTATTATACGAAGCAAGGACTTAAATTGCATAAAGAAACTTGCAACGAATTTCGAATGTAACTTAAATTATTTAAAGTATTTAAAAGCGAATTTATTAATTATACCAAATATTTATTTAATAATAATAATGATAATTTTTATTAGAAAATTAAAGGTAAATTGTGTTTGTGAAAAAAACACGCCTCATAGAACTTATTGTTTTTTAATTTTATAAGTTGAAACAAGTTTTTTTTAATTCTTATGATTGCCTGCCAAAATAATCTCCATGCATTTCTAAGGCTTTTATTTTAAGACAAAAAATAATACGTAATTACAAAATTAGATAAAATATTTAAGGGAAATTTAGTTTCCAACCAACTGTTTTATTTGTTTTTCTGGTGCACTAAGCGAATCAAAGTAAAATTCGAATTATGGTATATTAAAATTTTTGACCTGTAAATTTACTTGAAGATTATAAACCGATTGAAAGGGGGCATAATTAAAATACGAACCTAAATTATAACTTAACTTGTGCTTTTTTTACTTGTGCAACCTGTTTTCCAAAATATGTTTACTTTTGTATCAAATTTGCTTGTAGGCCTTTTATAACAAGACACGATAAAGTGCATTTGTCAAATCATCTGAGAAGACAAAAAAAGGGCACCGAATATTTAAAAAAAAATCAAACAGGTAATAATTTATCTCACAATATCAAAAATATCAAGAAATGTACTAAATTTGATAGAATGTGGAAATGTAGAAAATGCAACGAAAATTTTGAGACTAGCAAGTTATTAAAAATTCATTCTTCGGATAAACATAGGCAAGCGAAAGAGGATATAATTCCATCGTATACTTTTGACGAAATTCGAGACCTACATGTATGTAATTTGTGTGCAGCAGAATTTCATAGTAAAGACGATGCTGATTCACATTTACAAAATCACATGAATTATTTTTCGTGCATGTTTTGTAAACATTTTTTTCAAACTGCCATCGAATGGTGTTTACACTCTATTGAGCACCAAAGTGGGCAAGTAGCGATCTGTCCTCTTTGCCTGTTTTCAACAAATGATATTAACAGTTTTAAATTACATGTAAAGAATAATCATGCGCCATTTCAATGCAAACGATGTGGTAAAGGCTTTTCTCAAAGAGCCTATTTATTAAAGCACGAGAAAACTCACAACAGCGAACGATGCATAGGATGCGTTGTGTGTGAAAAAGCTTTTAAAACAAAAAAGCTTTTAATTCGACATCAAATCAGGGATCATCAAGTAAGTAATAGCGGAGAACTAATAGGAGGTAGGTGTAATCTCTGCTATCGCTATTTTCAAAAAGATCATGTGTTATCTAAACATAGAGAAGATTGTAGAGGAATCATTAAAAAGACGGAAAAAATTTATTTGTGTAATTATTGTGGCCATGGCTTTCCGAGCAACTTTAAACTGAAGATTCATATAAGAACACATACAAAGGAATGCCCCTATTCCTGTTCTATGTGCAAACAAAGCTTTAGAACCAAAGAATATCTTATGCGACACCAGCGAGTTCATACTGGAGAAAAACCATATTCTTGTGAATTTTGCGGTAAAAGGTTTAGAACCAGACCTCCGTTTAAAGCTCATCTTCGGTCTCACACTGGCAAAACTCCATACGTATGTCCGTTGTGTCACAAGGGATTGATTACTAATCAAGCACTTAAATCTCATAGAAGAAAATGCACTGCGGGAGAGTCAAGTGGTCTATTGGAATTTCAGTAGTCTGAAAAACTACAAGAATTATTTAATATTTGAAAGTTATTGTTTAACTATTTAGGATGATAATTGAATAAAACTATAGTTTATGTAATTATCTTTGTTATACAGTCAGGCGGGTCCGGGATCTAATTTTTCTAGCAAAGATAGTCACAATCATACAAAGTCTTGAAAACCACTTCTTGATTAGTGAAACCGTTTTCTAACTGCAGGGTGTTTTTAAATAGTTCCTTGAATTTAGTTAAAAAAAAAAATAAAATGTTTGTTTATAAACGTTTTTAAATTTTTACTTCCCCTTCCTTAAGCGTTTTCTATGTTTTTAATCCCCTTTCTTTAACAGAGCGATATAATTTAATCGTCAGCAAACTAGAGTACACAATTTTGATGGAATGAAATATTAATTTAGGATCCAAGAACCCACAAAACCAGTTGTTTGGATTCCGCCGCCCTTTCTGTTTCTAATTTCTATAGCTCAAAAAACCCGGACCACTAGCAACAAAATTTTATGCACTTTAGGGATTAAATAGGTACTTTTAATTCCTCTTTTTAGGGACTAAAGTGGCAGAGTCTAGGTATTAGAAGTAAATTTCCCTGGTAAATCCCTGGAAAATTACAATTAAATTTATCGCAAGTCAAGCCAAACAGCAAACAGCACTTGCTCTTGGTCAAGATTTAATTTTTGGCATCGTTTCTTGTAGTCGACGAACCATTTGGCGTAGAAATAACGTGATTTAACAATAATCTTTTGCTAAAGTTCATAAAATAGTACATAAACCTCGGTACTAAAGCGTCTTTTAATTTGCTCTAAGCGAATTGTACAAACCTTTCGCCG
This sequence comes from Oxystoma pomonae, assembly GCA_963921995.1. Classification (NCBI taxonomy): domain Eukaryota; kingdom Metazoa; phylum Arthropoda; class Insecta; order Coleoptera; family Brentidae; genus Oxystoma; species Oxystoma pomonae. The sequence goes on from OY998169.1 coordinate 27,426,932, forward strand.
CAGGATTAAAAGTAGCACTTTAGCCCCTAGGTTTGTTTGTTTGTAGTATTAGATGCCGATTACTTTTGTTGACGCAAAGTGCCCTATCGTTGTTAACTTTTCCCTACTACAACCCTCAGAAATATCCCACTTAAATTTTTTTGTTGAGCTGATGGGGAACACTGTATGCGTTTATACAGCAAAAATAAAAATAAGAAATTAAAATAAAAAGATGGGCAACTTTTAACTTTTGTTTTTATTTTTATCTGAAAACGGATTTGCGCTTGCCCCTTTTGCTATTTTTGGCAGATATTATTAAGAAAAACAGCATGATGGAGTACAGTTTAATTATTTGAACTATTGGTGTTACTCATTTTTGTTTACATGTGCAGAAGCTGTGTGCTGATTGATTCAAAGTTATTTTTAATTAAATATAGTAATTTATTTCTTATTTTTATTTTAATTTTTATTTGTTATTTTTATTTTAATTTTTATTTGCCTGTATAAACCCAGCTTTAGTTTATTGACATAAAAATATTTCAGATCATTTATATCGTATTATTCATTATAAAAGTTACACCGTCTTTTCTCTGTTATTATGCGTCTTACAAAAAATAGTCCTAAACAAAAGTTGCATAACTTTAAGTAAATGTCATCGCATATGTCAAATTTATACATAAACTTTCTCTTTTTAAATTGAACACTCTGTATATTTTTCAAAACTTTAATAGATCTGTTCTTCCTGATTCCAAAAATTATCATATATCTATAGGGTTTATATTTAGCAGTTCTCCAGTGAAATAAAACATAATTTGCAATAGGGGCAATGTGTTACCCAAGGAAATAGTTTAGGTGGTTCTTTGTTCAATACATTGATTGCTCTGATGGCAACCTTTTTCTAAATTTGTTCAATGACCGTTCACGACAAAGTTAGTAACATAAGATAACATATGGTATATACAGGTTGTAAGAAAGTTGATGTCCAAGTTTTACATATGCGATGACATTGGACAATTTTGACATGCATAGTTTTATAGTTTACTTATGGTAAAGCCATGATGACCCTTAAAATAATTTTCTTAAATACCTGTTAAATTATTTTTAGATGCGCTAAAATACACTTTAGTAGGATACGTTTTTTGGTAAATTTAAAGACTGTAAAGAACTTTGATTGAAAGAAAACCTTATGTTTTACACACTCTGCACTTTGAAAAATTACAATTTTTGCTGTTTTTTAGATAAAAATTGCAAAATAAAAATCATATGCACGACACCAGTCAAGATGACAGATAGATGACATAACAGAAATTTTTAGCAAACATTTGCCTTAAATTATGTTCATCTTTCTCTAAAATATTTTTTTATAGCCTGCTGTCTCTGATCAACAAGCTTAAATATTTTTGCACGTCAATAAATTATCTCTCTATTTACCTCTAAAATTCTGTCCTCTCTCTCTAAATGTTTTTCATTTTAAGAGAGAAAAAATTTTTTTTGGCAGTACTTTTTTTGAACTACTAAGAAACAGTGAAAACTTGAAAAATTTGATGGTGGGATTTACTAAAAGGCTTTAGTCTATTTTAGAACGGTCCTAGGTTTAAGTGAAATTTTTGGTTTTAAGCATTTTAAACCAACCCTTCTTGACTTTTGGACATAGTTTGATTTATAAGAATTTAGTAAATTTTTTTATTGAGTAATCGTCTTAACCCAATCTGTTGTTGGATTTAAGAAGATAGTTTCAATTTAGAAGAAAAGAAAATTAAAAAATATAAACCCACGTGGGGTTTAAATAGTAAACACTCTGTAGAACAAATTAAAATTGGGGTTATATGTCACTCTAATTAAAACTTACCCTTGCTAATTAATTTTTCCAATTAATACCTGATGTCACACAACGATTTAGATGGGTAATAATAAAATAAGGAGTACATTAATTTTTGTATTTATTTAAAAGGTGTTTTTATTTATGAAATGTATTAAAAAACTTAAATGCAAGTTTTGTTTACATTTCTATCACTGTCGAAATGTCAGTTTCAAAATATTATCTACGTTCAAATCCAAAACAACGATTTCGGATCTCTTATCTCTGCTTGCACGTTGGCTTGCATCAACCCCTACTGATGAAAGCAACAACTTTAAAATTGAGTGGGCTTTGAGTATGGAAAGTTTTCTTGACTAAGCTTTTAGATAACCTCAATGTTTTAATTTCAGTTTGTAAATAAATTTATATAGTTGTTTTGGGTTTTTTTGTTTGGTATATTTTTCGTGCATAATCAGTGACCTTCACTTATGTTTGTTTTGCCTCGTAGTGCCCTCATAAATATATTTTTTGTGCTGAAAACGGGTTCAAAATAAGGCGTTTTACTGGACAAAATTGGAAGTGCTTTATTGATTAATGAAAAACTTATTACCAATTGCTACAAAACAATCCTTTATGGGGGCTATAAATTTAAACCGCTCCCCAGAGGTGGTCTAAAAAATCACCAACTTAATAACCTCAAACACAGATAATGAAGCTATTATGTGCCAAAATTTTGGCGTATTCACCATTTGCCATTTTGAAACCTGTCAAAAAAAATTAGTTTTAGTTCATTTTCTTCTAAAATATGGTATATTTTGACAAACAAAAGCAGTTTTTCAGTGGTATTTAGCAATACAAAATAATCAATAACTTTGTGTTTTTTGAAAATTGGTTTTAAAATTTAGTACCTGCCACAGTTGTAAATATTTAGACCTGGAGGGGGGGTATTATTTTAGATCTTAGTAAATCCCACTTGAGTGTTTTATTTTAGAAATCGAAACCTTACCCCTTAAATTATGCTAAAATATTTTAAGCCTTAAATTACCATCATGGCTTGACCATTAAAGTTATGCTACTTTTGTTAAAGACTACTTTTTGTAAACTGCATAATAACAGAGAAAAGAGCGGGTAACATTTATAATGGCCACAAATGAAATGCAAGTTTTTTTATCGTACAAATAAAGAACTGGCCGGAACAGCATCCGTACGCACTAGAAATACCCGATTTAGCCGTTGCACCTATCAAATTTCTAAACATATATGGGCCTTGTTTTTAAAAAGTTTTTCCTTGTGTCCGCCATGTGCTACTTTTTTTGGTGGATCTTCAAAAAATATTTTTATTGGTGTCACTGAATTCTATCATCTTGTCTATCAAGGAGCAATTTGATGAGTTTTAATATGTTTAAAGTATAAAGGGCGATATTTACTAAGGAGTATAGTTTATGGAAAGTATGTTTTAAAGCCTGATATATACAAGGGTAACTAAAAATTTATTTTGAGACGAACCACTCCGCAATTGATACGATATTTTTACCTAGATGGACGTCACAATGCACTGGAATGAGTCGCGTAATGCGACTTTTTCTTAAATTATAAATAATCCGTAAAAATTAATAAAATCTGTGTAAACATGAAATTTCAAAAGTGTCAAACTGATACGGGATGTCATATTTCGAGTAAAATCATCGTATATTGTAGATCACCGCCAAGAGGTGGTTTCACTACGGAAAAAAGCCTGGAATTTGATTTTTTTTCTGAATAAATTACTTAAAAGTGTACATTTTAAAAAAGGATTTTTTTCTGATATAAATTGGCTATTCCACTCAGTTATGTAAGCCAATGTATAAGAACGTATAAGATCTCAGTGTATATTGATTTGATCCAAGGAGAGAGAGAGATCACTGCACACTTAAATCAAGAAAAAACGTTTTACATATAAATTTAAAATCGTCGTGAATGCCCTTTAGGCATTCTATCTTGCCCTTGCTTGGTTTGTAAATGATAATGACTCAGGCTATGAACCTAACAGTTAGCATTAGGAAGTATGTGATGTTTTAAGTTCAATGAATAGATGTTTTTGTAAACTCACGTTTTGTTATCACATACATCCTATAAAACAAATCAAGAACAGCAAGAAGGGGTCAGTAAGTTTAGTAAGTTCATTAAGTCAGAAAGTTGTGATGTATTTCTCAAGAATAAGATAAACTGCTGAACCACGACCTACCCCTAAGATAGAACTGTGACGCTGCTGTATTAAGACTGTTGGATGTTAATTAATTACAAGTAAGTAACGTTTTTATATTTTGTTATAATAAATTCATTAAAACCCGGTACGTTTGATTTATTAAGTCAATTAATAAGAACAACCCCGTCACGAAAACCCCACCGTGACAATATCTTATTATATAATAATTTAGTACTTAACTTGTTACTTAAATAATTGCTATACAAAAAATAATAATAATAATTATAAATAAAAAATCTCTTCCAGGTCAGTTCCCACAGGCAGAGTACCGAGGACGGAGGCCGAATTTTCCCTCTGGGAGCAAGGCTAATCTTTTGTATTAGATAGCTGTGTGCCTTTTTATTCTTGAATTTGGCGCTTATTTCCCTAATGAGATTTTTAGCCTCGCTACCCCAAGGTCCAAACGTCTCAACACTAAATGGGACAAAAATATAATGGTTCGAAAGTTGATCTAATTTTTTCTGTTTTATTTGTTCGCCCAGTTCTGCCGCTGAACCCGCTCTAGGGGAAGTCCTAGGTACCAATATAGGATTCCGCCATGGTATCACGACCAGTTACGTTCCATAATAGCGACCTTCCAGCCCTCCATTCATTTTAAGTAATTAAAAGAAGGAATATTCGCGGTACATAGTTTACGCTGTATATTCTAGCACGTTGCAAAATATTGGCGGTAATATGTTTGCGATACACACCATTAATGTTTGTGCTGTTTAGCAAGCAAAAACCGCGCATGCCATTACAGCGTAAACGGGGAATAAATTAGGGTATGTAAAAATTACTGAGCAAATTAAAGGAAAGCGCATATAAAAAGTCAGTGACGGTCCCAGGGGGGGGCGGAGGGGGCGATCGCCCTTCCCCTCTTTGCTCCAGAAAAAAGTAGACAACAAAGATGCTGATGGTAACCCTGAAGTCTTTGGAGAAAAAACGAGAAATTGCAGAACGTTCCTTTAAAGTAGGGTTGGAAAAAAACACGAGTTTTTTTATACAAAAACCCACTCCACTCGGCTTTTTTGGGTTTTATAAATGGGTTTTATTAGGTTTTTTATGGTTTTCTTAATTAAATAATGTAAACAAACCTAAATAAAATTATTTTTGGAGTTTATGTATCTACTACACTGTAAGTACCTGCTTACTTAATATGATATGATACTATACGATTCAAGTTTTCGTTTTTTTCGAGGTTATTAACTCTAAACCATTTTTTTAACAAGAAAATGCCGAAGAGTAGCGGTAGAAAGAGTGCTTCGGAATGGACTGAGGTTTTAGAATCCAGTAATAAATGTAGTCCAAATATTGAACCAGAATCGTTTTTTTTTAATAATTTCATTGTTGCTAGTGCAGCATCCACTGAAAGACATTTTTCAACTTACGGTCTTATTTGGAATAATAAAATAGGAAATAGTTTGGGATTAGAAAACGCTATGCAACTGGTCAAGTTTATCGAATCTTACGATCAGATTCAAATGACTGGTAATAATATACCTTTTTTTTATACCTTCATCAAAAACATGATTTAAGTAACTGCAGATAACTAAAGCATGGCTTTTTTGGTTACCGATGCAAAAAAAGCAAAAAAAATTAAAGAAATAGGAAAATAGTAATATTGAAAAAATCTAATTATTCTTGCCTAAAAATTAAGCCATTTCTGCCAGTTTTCACCAATTATTTACGAAAAAAATCAATTAAAAACATAATATCAAAATATGAAACTCTCAACGATTAAAATGTCGCAACAATGAACGTCACCGAATAAAAAGGCACATCGCCATGGAAACCACCATTGTTATTTAATTTACCAGTCGCCTTGATTTATAGTGTAAAAATGGTGTGTTGCGAGATGTGCTCTTCGTTCGGGATTTTTAAAAGAATATTCCTGTTTTTCTTGGATTTTTTGATGAAGGTATTAAAAAAAATAGTGTTAACAACTCGCGGCTAAACTGTGCTTTTTTTACTCGCGTTTTTAAATACCTCGCTGCGCTCGTTAATTAAACCAACGCTTGTAAAAAAAAGCACTATTTTAGCCACTAGTGCTTAAAACTACTATTTACGTTTATTTACTTTATTAATAATGAAAAAACCCACTTTTAAAAAAGCCCTACGGGTTTTTTTATGTGGGTGGGTTACTCTCTGGGCAGCCAACCCTCTCTTAAAGACATTCCAGAATCCCTCCACAGTATTTTGGGACAGTTTGACCTTCAATTCGTCACACCAAGAATAAATAAACGCATGAAGTACTTACCGCGAAAACCACGAGATTGGAAATACAGACCAGTATTGTAGAGTTTCTTTATTTATAAACAAGATTTAGACAAAATCATTTGGGACATAAAAAACCAAGTTTTATACAACGTGAAGGCAAAATTAACTAAAGTCGTTTCCAAATTGCAAATACTATAAACTGTTTGATTAATCCAAAACACAAATTCTTGAACTTTTATTGGGAGAAGTCAGTGTTTGGAAACAATATTGTTGAGAAGTAGGCAAAAGCTTAAATCAAAATACACCAGATAATATTTTCGAGGCAATGGACAAGTGTGGCGATATTTTTCAAAAGTAAGAAATACATTGCGGCGCTATAACACCTTTGATTTTCACGTTATTAGTTTAATTTTGTGTTAAAAGCGGCATTTGTAGTGTCATTTTCTTAAAAAAATTTCGGCCGCTGCGCGTGGAAATCATTGATATATTTACAATTTTAGTTTAATTTTAAATAAAAAAATGCATTTTTAGTGCGATTTTAGTTTAATTTAACTCAAATATTGCATATTTAATGTAGTTTTCTCAAAAATTTTTGACACATTTAAAATAAAAAATGTATAAAATAAACAACATAAAATCTGAGTAACCCCCCCCCCTAGATTTAAGGCCAAATTCGCGCTTGTAGTTACTAAGTTTTGTTTGCATATATTGATATGTTCCTCATAAAAGCTATGCTGTTATCCTAGTTTTTTTTTTTTCGTTTCGAAACCGCCCTCCCCCCTACTGAAAAAATACGTATAATAAAAGGTCCGCGACTTTAACTGCGCAAACAAAGAAATGAATTTTTGGTTTGAGAGGGATTCGCCCCATTTAAATGTATATTTTTAGCATCATTTTTTTGTTTTGGTAGTCCCGCGCGGTAAAAGTCTTTTGCGGTAAATTCTTACGAGCTAGCAGTCGAAAAAGTAACGTGTGATTTAAGCAATTTTAATGCATTTAAATGAAAGTTTGAATATTTTCAGAAGTCGTAGAAGGAGAGCAATCGCCCAGACCTTGCCTTATGCCATAGATTGCAACTTGTTGGTGGCGCATGGCGTCCATAAATTAACGCGGCGTATACCCCACGAGAGAGAGGGGGAAAGTTCGCAACTGAGTTCCATTATCATTTTTATCTGAACATTGATAAAGAAAAGAATAAGATAACTAATACTTCAAAATATTTATTTCTTAAGGGAGGGGGGAGGTTTCGAAAATGTTACAAAGAAAAAGAGAGAGTCGAAATTAAATTTTGGCAAAATTGTTGTTAGACTTGTGTACTGTGATGTAAAAGGCTTTTGTTCATATAAGAAGGTAGGATTCTCGTCCAAACGTCAGCGAGCGAAACGTCAGTTCAGTTTGTTTTCACACTTTTGAATTATTATTCTTCAATAAAAATAAAAATTAATTAATTAAAAATTTATGTGTATTTATGGATATTTTTTCTCATATGGACCTCTTTAGGAATAAAAAGGGATAAAATCTCTGAGTAAGTCACCCTATTAACAGAGCATTTTTAGTTAAAGGGTCTGCTATACAATCTCCTTCTTCCATTTTTTCGAAATACTGGGAAGTCGTGTGTTTTTCCCTTGCGAAACCACTTATATGATTACAGTAAATTCAAAATTCCAACAAGTTTCATTCAAGGTTGAAGGAAAATCCGCAAAATTGGATTAAAAATAACATGCATCCCATAGTCCTAAACCTTAAACCACGTTAGTAAATACCGCTCAAAGTGATTCTTTCTTAAATGCAAGAACTACAGTTCTTCTTGCGGTATACTTTTCTATTTTTCGTAAGTATTATACTTGTTATTATTTTACAACATCATTCTCGACGTTGCAGCTCGACGTTGACCTAGATATATCTGTGTCTGTTTACTGCAAAAAGGTACAGGGGTGTGCCAACGTTGGAAATAATACCTATGCTTAAAGTATCTCGGTGCCGTGCTTTTTTATTAATTTCTTCTTATAAATTAAATTAATTAAATATACCAAACCAAACTTTGTACAAACAATAAAAAAAATTGTTGGACAGAATACTCTATTATATTTTGACTATTAAAGAGACGGATATACCTACGTCATCGTCGAGCATCAACATCGAGTTTATATGCTGGAAGTTAAAGGAAACTTGAAGCAGGAAGAGCCAAAAGGAGAGGAATTATTAGAGACATAAAGCTATTTGTAACTCATGGCGGTATACGTATCCGCATCTAGCGAGACCCAAGCACATTGATTGGTCAGAAACTTGTAGCACGTTCGAAAAGAGCAGATATATGCTAATTTAAGGTGTTTCTGAACGCAATAGGTGCTGAGATACGATACGTGTGCCGTAACGATACGTGATACCTAACGCATCTCAACACCTATCGCGTTCAAGAACACCTTAGATTAGCATATATCTGCTCTTTTCGAACGTGATACAAGTTTCTGACCAATTAATGTGCTTGGTTCTCGCTAGATGCGTATACGTATACCGCGATGAGTCACAAATAGCTTTATGTCGCTATTTTCTAATGTTAAATTCGTATTAGAAACTTTCTGTTGCCGTCCGCCGTTACCGTTTCGATTTTTAAAATTATAAATATTTGCTACCTCGGAGAAACATCGACCCAACGGAAAGAATCGAATTTCGAACGATCAGCGGCAACGATGGTAATCGAAAATACGAAATTCCGTACGGTTATTTCCGGACGGAAATGGGAAGTTTTCAGGAGTGAAGTTCTTGCATTCCACAAAAAAAGCACTTCATATTTTCAAAAATCAAAAAGTCACTTTAAACATGATAAAACGTTCAAAGTTCAAAAATCAAATATGACATAAATTGACGCACTGTCAAAAAGTTGCTTGATAGACTGACAGATTTCAGTGATACTAATAATTTTTTTTTTAATTCAGTGTTGTCACCAAGAAAAAGTCACAACATGGCGGACAAAATGGTCTCCACATGCAGGAGTGATTTTCCGTTCGAATAAAATATTGTATATAAAATACAGAAATAGCATAAAAAGGCATATTTGGGTTAAAGTTGTGAGACTTATTTAAAAAAAGAACATTAACTAATCTAAATACTTCTCTGACTGATTTTATTGGTTAATATTTTCTGAAGACAGATTAGTAGAAAACGAAATGCAATGGTGAAGTTTTGAAATATTCTGCAGAGCCAACCCCTACCGTTTTTTAGGGGGTTGGTAATTTATTACTTTCCGGACAATCGTGGTGCTGTAAGTGACGAGAGCACGGTGAGAGGTTCCACCAAGATATTTTAAACATGGAAAAAAGGTATCAGGAAAAATTAAACTGTGAGATGTTAGCCGACTACTGCTGGACTATTACGAGGGATGGCCCAGAGGCTACTTCCAAAAGGCAGGCTAAGAAGCGCAAAATGAGTGTCTTAACTCTAGAGTCAACAATGTACTATTGTATATTCATTGTGTGCCTATAAATTTTGTAAAAAATAATATACTTTATTTGGGTATAGTTAAAGCATTTAGGGAGTCGTTCTTGCACTGCTTCCTGTGCCTAAGTTATAGATATTTTGTGCCCATGTTATTTACCGCCACTTGCAGCGACATTGTTTGAAACGCTCATTAAAAAAAGATCCAATTAATTTTAAAGATTCATTAACTTTCAACGACTTGCGCGGACTAATTTTTGCGAAACTTTTGCTAAAATTTTTTTGGCTGTCTGGTGGCATCACTGTTATTAGTGCCATAACCTTTAAAATTTCATTTATTTTTTCCACTACTTCTAATTCGTCCACAAGAACTTCATTAAGCATGTCGAGGTATTCCAATTTTCACAAAATTAAATAGATACAAAATAAAAAACATGAAATATTGGGGTTAGGAATTGACTAAAGTCGGTTTATAGTTGTTTTAATTGGCCGATTTTGGCCAGTTAGCTAAATATGCTTTAATGGACGCTTAATTGAAGATACATAAATCACTAACGGTACTTTAAAGGACCATTAGCTTAAAGCTCCATTAAGAAAAAGTTGCTGCAAGTGGCGGTTAGAATGATAATTGGAGCACATACCATCCTAGAGGTCAAAACTCCTGCACTTGATGCCTCATTTGTTTGCCATCCAAGAGGTCGCACAAACCAATGTAAGGCGTCTTTGATTAGGTATTGCCACAGTTGTCACTAGGAGACAAACTATGGCACCGCCATATCCACGTGTGTTGCGTGAAGGCAGACGCCACAGTCATTTTATTCCCATCTTCCAGTGGGGCCACACCACAAGTATCATGCCTATGAGGGCACTTTTTTTCTGGCTGCCCATCAGAGAACACGACTGCGCGGTATTCGACAAACAATGCAGTGTGAACAATAACTGCCAGCAAAAAGAAAAATAAAGGAGCCTAAGACGTGTATTGTATAAAAATACTTTAAACCCCCCAAATCCGCCGAATTTGAATCACCCTGGACATAAAGTCTCATATTGTTAAACAAACCGCAAAGTACCGGTTAGGCCATAAAAAACCCCAAATACAATTGTTGTAAAATCACTTTTGAATGTCTTGTTTTCTTTTGCCTAGGGATCAAATCTTGCGACTATTCTTAAAAAACATTTTAATGCCTATTCTTTTTTTTATTTTTTTTTAACTGAAGTTCGTTAAAATCGCTAAAGTTATATATGATGGGCCACAAAAAATGAAACTTTTTGAATTGCCTGTAACTTTAAAACCAATAGTCCGATTAAAAATAGTAGTTTTTATAAGTAGCGGGTAAAATAGTCTTTTTTTATAAATAAGCGTTGGGTTAAATAACGAGCGCATGATTTTAAAGCAAAAAGCATAGTTTAGTCTTTTTTTTATACCTTCATCAACAAACCTTAAAAAAAAATGAAATACAAAAAATTCAAACATAATATTCACTGCCAAACTCGCCATTTTTATATTTTAAATGAAGACGGTGGGTGACACAACAATGGTTTCTATGGTAACCTTACATCGTCGGTCATTTTAGTTTCTGACAGGTTATTATTTTGTTGTATTCTTTTGTAATTACCTAAAGAAAACTTAATAAAATGGCTGAATTTTTAGGCAAGAATACTTGATTTTAATCTTGGGCCCTAATATGGTTACCGAATGATTTTTCGTGGTGTAATTTTTGTATTACCGTACGCCGTGCTGTAATTTTTATTACCGAACGCCGTGCGGTAATATAGCTTTTACCGCATGTAAAATCGTGCGGTAAACCAAAGTTAATGCAAAGTTGTAGACAAAAATATATATTTTTTAATTTTTTAGACTACTGAAAGATTCATTGATAAACGAAAATGCTACAATATCAAACAAAAAATATAAATCTAAAAAAAAGAGGAAAACAAACAGGTCGTGGGAGTGTAACAATTGCAAAGAAAAATTTAAAACTAGGACTCTACTAACAAAACATACAAATAGTTATAATCTCTGTAATAAAGAGCAAATAGTCAATAATTCATCTTATACATTCGACAAAGTTCAAGATCTGTATGTGTGCGATGTATGCACAGCTAAATTTCAACATAAGGCAGATGCCGTTTGTCATCTACAATCTCATATTAAATATTTTAGTTGCAAATATTGTCATATTAATGTGAACACTGCACTGAAATTGTGTTTGCACTCAATTACGCACCAAAACGAAGACAAAATTAAGTGCCCCCTGTGCTCTTACTCATCAGATGACACAAATAGTTTTAAGAAACATATTAAAAATACTCACTCACCATTTCGGTGTAACGAATGCAGTAAAGGATTTTTTGCTAACTGTGACTTACAAATGCATGTAGAAACTCATGACAGTTTAAGAAATTATGCATGCATCGTATGTAAAAAAGCTTTTAAAACTAATAAACTTTTAGTTCGACATCAAGTCAGAGATCACCAAGTAAGTAATAGTGGTGAACTAATTGGGGGTAGATGTAATCTGTGTTATCGATATTTTCAAAGAGCCAACGTATTAGCTATTCACAATGCAGGGTGCAAAGGAATTAAAAAAGATAAAATTCACTTATGTAATTTCTGTGGTCACTCGTTTAGAACTAAAAGAGAAATAGAAAAACATATAAGAACGCACACAGGGGAACGACCTTTTAGCTGTACTTCTTGTGGACGAAGTTTTAAAGTCAAGGACAAACTGGTCGAGCATATTAGAATACACATGGGAGAAAAACCCTATACGTGCAAGGTGTGTGGTAAAAAGTTTAGATTTGGGTCTTCATTAACAATTCACGTTCGCAGTCATACTGGTGAAAGACCATATGCTTGTCCCCTGTGTGATAAAAGATTTACTACTAATCAAGCGCTTAAAATGCATAAATCAAAGTGCACTGCTGAGCATTCTAATGGGTTGCTGGAGTTAAATGATACTTTGATTTGAAGCCACAATTTTCCTATTGATATTTGATTAAAATTTTTTTACTTTGTACTCTAATTCTGTCTTGTGTAAACTTTATTTTACTTCTTACATTTTTATTTAGGTGTAGTATTATGACCAGATTGATATTAAGCTAACAGGCTATAAGGAGTAAAAACTAAAGAGCAGAAAATTAGGACTGTCTGATAGTTATCTAATTTTCTATACTGGTTTGTCGTTTTGGCGTTCTTATTTTGTTTATTGTCATTTAATAAAAAAATTTAACAGAAGGTAGCATAATTTTTATTTATGTCCACTTAGTAATACTACGGTAACTACGGTAACGTATGTTTCCGCAATTCTAAGCGGTTGTAAAAATGTTACACTGCAAGTTGGCGACGTTGTGATAAACACAGATTTTTGTGGTAAGGGCACTGATTGACGAAATAACCACGTTTCTACATAATTAAAGTCGCTGCTACTGGTCCGGATAGACGGAAATTGGTTTGTTTGAATTTGAAATTGAATGAATATTATATATCGTCAATTTTATCTGCGATACAAAAATGAAAATTTGCAGGAAATTACTAAGCATTACAATTATGTCTTATTGAAAACCGTGTCACCATTGTGATTATTTTTACCAAAAAAAGAAAATTAGCGATCTGTGTAATTTTTATTATATATACATACCGTAAGTCTAAAATAAATGTTACTATTTTCTAAATTTCCAACGAATTATTTTACATAAAGTATCCACCCTGTTTTTATTGTAATCCCAGTTTAGTTAATTTAAAAGCAGAAAAAATTAGCCCTTTAGAAGTTGATCGGTTTTTAGGTCCTTTGCTTTATTTTAATTAAGTCTTTTTGATAACGCTAGCAACTGACAACTTAATCTTTAACGCCACCTTCTGTCAAGATGTTAAAATTTGTGACCCTTTTTCTGTAATGCGGATTTATATATATTATTATTATATTAAATTAAAAAGTAATATTTAAAAAATACTCATTATCTCTAAAGTAAACGATCTTCAGTTTCATGGGCATTATGAAGATGGTTTTGTTGTTTATTAAATATTTTTAGGTCCATTTTAACGGGATCACGCAAGAAAAGTATTCGACATTTACCCTCAAAACAGAAAAAAAATAACTATAAGTGTGGCTTATGTAGAAAGCAGTTTCAAAGTAAAGCAGGATTTGATAGTCATGCAACGAAATCTAATTGTGTTAAACATGCATCTGATGTAAAAGTTGAAAAGAAAATTATAAAATTTAATGGTTTATGGGACTGCAACAAATGTGATAAAAAATGTGTTACAAGACGAGCATTAAGAAAACATAATAAAATACATCTAAAATCCAAGTTAAATAATAAGAGTATCGAATCAAATCAAGAATCTTACGATCCATCTTATACGTTTGACGATCTCCAGGACATATATAGCTGTGATGTGTGCTTAAGAAAATTTAAAGATAAGAAAGATGCTGAAAATCATTTAAAATCACATGTCGAATATTTTACCTGCGATTATTGTAAATTAGTCTTAAAGACTGCTTATAAGTGGAGTTTGCATTCGACTGAACACAAAAATGGAGACAAAATTATCTGTCCCCTTTGCTTTTACTCGTCAGATGATAATAATGTCTACGAAACACATGCAAAAAATAATCATTTAGTATTTCGATGCAAGACTTGTAGAAAAGAATTCGCTTACAAGGACGATTTTAAAACACACAAAGAAACAGCTCATGAGAATAAATCAAAGAATAAAAATGCAATTTTTATTTGCATTGTATGCAAGAAAAATTTAAAAACTTCAACTCAATTACAAAAGCATCAAATTAGAAATCATCAAGTGAGTAGTAGCGGCGAATCAATAGGCGGATCATGCAATCTCTGTTACCGTTATTTTCAATTCGAGCATCTTTTAGCTAGACACAAATTAAATTGTACCGGATACAAAAAGAGCGAAAAGAAGCATCTGTGCAATTTTTGTGGTCACGCTTGTGGAAGTAAATACCATTTAGAGAAACATATACGAACACATACAGGGGAACGTCCATTTACTTGTTCTGTTTGTGGACGAAGTTTTAGAGTAAAAGATTTACTGGTACAGCACTTTCGAATACATACAGGAGAAAAACCATACTCATGTAATTTTTGTGGAAGAGATTTTAGAACAAATTCTACCCTAAAACTGCACCTTCGAATTCACACTGGTGAAAGACCATACGTTTGCCCATTATGTCGTACAGGATTCACTAATAGTCGAGCACTTAAACAGCATAAAAATAAATGCACTGCTGAACACACCAGTGGTTTGTTAGACTTTAAATCTGACGAACCAGACTACGCCTACCATTCACTTTGGTAGAACTGAGTGTAAAGTATTTTTGAATTGGGATAATACTTTTATACTGTATTACAACATGTTTTGTTAAAAAATGTATGTGTAAAAACTGGCTATGCTTTGATGTTGGTGTAATAGGGAAAAAATCATAAAATAAAATTATTTTCACAGCAAAGTTAACTTATTGGAAGTCGACGCCTATACCTATACCGGGTGTAACAAGGGATAGATACGCCTTTATTTTTAAGGATAGATATCTGAAAATTTAAAATTTTACAGAAATTATAAGAGCCCAAAATCGTATTCTATTGACACCTGTCAAACTATTACAGTTTCTATGAAAATGAGATTAACTTTTATTTTTTAAATGAAACACCCTGTATATTTCATCATACCTGAAGACGTAAAGATATTTTAGATAAATTTGTGTCATTTGGCATTTTGAAAAGTTTGAAAAGATATATTTTTTATATATTTTCTTTTTATTTTGGAGTTTTTTGTAAATTTTCGACTGACAGCATTGTAAAAGCCTAGCAAAACCTACGGCTTCAAAGAAAATTTTAAAATACGGAAGATACTAATAGCTAAAGGTTTAATTTGCATGTGTCTACTTCAAAACGTATGAAAACCTTTTGGTACGCCATCTTTTTTTGAAATAACATTTTCTTACATATCAGTTAAAGTATTCCGATTAAAGTAATGATAAGAATTAGAATTTTTACTAAGTAGCACGCTACCTTCACGTATAAAAAAGACAGAATTCGAGATAACATGACTTTAATTTGACTATAGTCCACAAAGACTATAATTTGATTGTCACTGTCTTTCTTGGTGACAGTGGGGTGTCCTCTAGCTCTACTTATTAAAAATTCAATAAGTTTAAATGTTTTATGTTTTGCTAACATATGGTCAATCCATGATGGTAATTTAAGGCTTAAAATATTGTAGCATAGTTTAAGGGGTAACTTTTTTGATGAAGCAATTTTTTACTACGTTTTTCACATTTTTATGCCATGATGTTGTCCACATTTTAAAGCTTTCTTTCCAATGTTTCCATTTTTAGAGTAAAACACTCAAATTTTTCAAGTTTTCACTGTCTTTTAGGCGTTCAAAAAAAGTAGTGACAAAAAATATTTTCTCTCTGTTAAAATGGAAAATATTTAGAGAGAGAGGGCAGAATTTTAGAGGTAGATGGAGAGGTAATTTAGTGACGTGCCAAAATTTTTAAGGTTTTTGAAGAGAGACAGCAGGCTATAAAAAAGTATTTTAGAGAAAGATGGACATAATTTAAGGCAAATGTTTACTAAAAATTTCTGTTATGTCATATGTCATCTTGAGTGGTGTCGTGCATATGATTTTTACAGCAAAAATTGTAATTTTTCAAACTGTAAAGTGTGTAAAACGGTGATATTAATTTCTTTCAATCAAAGTTCTTTACAGTCTTTAAATTTAACAGAAAACGTGTTCTACTAAAGTGGATTTTAGCACATCTAAAAATAATTTAACCAGTATTTAAGAAAATTATTTTAAGCATGGCTTCACCATTAAAATAAAAACCTCTATCTGGTGTGTCAAAAAAAGTTGGTGTGCCAAAAGGTTTTCATTTGTCTTGAAGTAGAAAAATGCAAATGAGACCTTCAGCTATTAGTATTTCCCCAAGGGGTGGCTCGGTCGCAATTTACTAGATTTTTCTGTTAAAAATGCCTCATGATGCCATGAATTGCCTTAAAATGCATAGAATACTTGTAAATGCCCCCGAAATTCCTCGAAATAATGCTTCAAAATGCCTTAAAATCCCACGCAATGCCATCGGCTTGTAAATCTGAGTGCATTACCGAGCCCGAACTCGTATCTCTCGTATTTTAAAGATTTCTTTAAAGTCGTAGATTTCGGTAGACTTTTGCATTGTAATCGATCGAAAAATATTAGAAACAACTTTAAAATTTAAAAACCAATACAAACAAAATATTGTTTTTAAACTTGGAATGCCTCTAAGTCTTTAGATATGATGAAATATACAGGGTGTTTCACTTAAAATTCAAAAAGTTAAACTTGTTTTTATGGAAACTGTAATGGTTTGACATGTGTCAATAGGACACAATTTTGAATTTTTTCCAATTCTGTAATACTAAAAATTTTCAGAATTTTATCTTTAAAATTAAAGGCGCTAAGTCGTCGTACCTTGTTACACCCGGCATACCGATTTGTGTAGTGACTACTTAGGCGCAGAATTTTTATATAAAAATTAAAATTATTACATTACTTTTGATGGTCCATAAAATTTGGGAAAGAGCAAGACATATGCTGATACGCACGTATGACGGTTAATTTTTATGACACCCAAAAATATGTCATTTCGAAAGAGCTATGACAAAATGTTCAGTTAAGGGTAATTTTTATTTACAGAGGGAAAGGGAAAGAGATATTTTTAATATAATTTTGCCTGCATTGTGGTGTTCCTATTTTCAGAATGATTATAAAAAAATATAAGTTTATACATTTATCAATACCACGATTTTATGTAACAAAACCATGACTTTTTTTGTTTTCAATTAAAAAATATTTTTTTGTTCAAGGTGCACCCAAAAAATAAAAGACTGAGTATTAGGTGGTGACAAACAAAACTCTTGTGTAGCGCAATAATTTATATTATAAAAATTGGCACTTGTCAACGGTTTTCGTGTTCCAGTTTTTGTATGTTTTTCCCGTTTTGTAAATTTTTTGTTAAATTATAGAGTTTACAACTCACTGACTCACTCACTCACATCTAAAGTCTGCTTTTTTTTTGTTCGCGTTTTTAAAAACATGCTTGTAAACAAGCACTAAAAAAACTTAAAATTTCTCAAAAAACCCGTCCTTTTCCTTCAAAAAAATCTTAATAAGATGTATCCATAGTAGATTTTAGTTTTCTTTCAGCTTTAACAATTTTTGGCCAAAAAAAATTAACTTTTAACTTTAACACGAAAGTCAGTTAAAATTGATAAATAAATTTAATAATGATTCGTTTCAAAGGCGAATAGAAAGCTAGTTCTATTCTCAAATAAACGTGCTAAAAGGTTTTCTGAACAGTTTTTTTTTTAATTAATCTTAAAAATCAGTCGAGAAATGTACATTGCTTGTAAAATCTTTTACTACAGTTGTATTTACAACATCTAACCCACCAAACGTCTCCAGCTCCTTTTTCCTGGGTATCAAATGCCCCATTTAACTAGATATACTTACTACTTCATTTCCAGGAATAAACAGTTTTTTTTTATGCAGAAGTACGAAAATTTATTCATTCAGAAAGTGTGCCAAAATGCACGAAAATCAAATTTTGGGCCAGAAAAATCGACCCATAAATCATAAAGAATATATTGATTTTATTATGCAATAAGTGGATTCTTGGTCACCAGGAGGTAATTTTTAAGGTTCCAAAGTCAAATTAAAGTTAACCAAAACGCTAGTAGTAGACTAAATCAAAAACTTATTAGGGACTTATCGGTACATAAAGTCGGCATAGTCTGACTTTAATAAAGACGGCACGACGAAGGTTCTGACATTGTTGTTATCTAAACATGTCATCTTTGCTATAAAAATAATTAAAGTAAATATTTCAACGCATCGGTATCGGTATACGTAACGCGTTCGAAACAAAGTCAAAATACGCTATATTTTTGACTTGCTCATGCCATGTCGGGTGTGATGACAGAATCTCGTTTCGTACGGAAGGATGTACGTATCGTTACGGACCTACGAACGTACGCAACATCGCATAAACAAGTCAAAAATGTAGTGTATTTTGGCTTTATTTCGAACGCGTTAGGTATACGGATACTGATGCGTTAAAATATTTACTTTAAGTGTCTCTTATTTGTACCAAACTTTAATAAAGGACGGTATTAACTTTAATTTGACAACTTTATGAATGGAATAATATGAACATGTTTAGATGACATGTCTATATGACAAAAATGTCAGAAAACTTTTAACCTTCATGCGGAACTGTCAAAAATAGTGCCGAGTCAGGTTATGCCGACTTTATGTACTGTTAACTCCCTAATAATACATAAACTTGACCTGACTCTAATAATATCGTCACTATTTTTTAATAGTTTCACATGAAGTTTAAGGCACTTTTACTGCACCATCTGTTATGAAATGACTGGAACTAATTCTCACATTTTTCATAAAGTTTAAATTAATTTTTCACGTTTAAGTGCTCTTATCGAACTATAAGGAAGAAAACACAGTTTATATGATTATAATATTTGTGCCGACCTTAAGCTGCGTTGACACGGGTCAAGTGACTTCATCAACTCACTTGAATTCAAGTGAATTGAACGTTTTTTGAACGTGTAAACCCCTAATTCATATGACCTGATTCCTTTCACTTGAAAGAATCGCCAGTTGAACAAGCTTTAACTTTTTCGTTCATGTCGTCAAATTCAAGATAGCCGGCACTAGGTGGACCGAGGAAAAATCATTGAAATTTGATTTATCCTCAGACGAATTACCTAAAGACATCCAGTCCAACGATTCACAAAAATTTGTCAACACTTTGTAATGATTTTTGTAGTCTTCATAAGATCATCGGACTTGAGGTCCCCACTTTTTCACTTCTTTTCGACTCTTAGTAACCACTGTTTTTACTCTGATTATATCATTTTCAAGCCCAGTATTAGATAAGGATAAGATCCACAAAGGTATTTTCACGTACGTCAGGGCAAAATTCCAAGTCAAGATTTTCAGCCTCTTACAAAGAAGAAAAAACGAAAACAAGATACAAGTCTTTATATCACAGAATCCAACCTCTGAAATTCTTTTCGACCAATGACTGACTAAAACTGATACATTCACTTTCCGGTTGAATTTTTGTTATGAAAACATAATATTACGTAATGAGCTAGTTTCCACGTGCACAAATCTACTTTTTCTACGTGCACGTATTAATTTTACTTTGATTTTTGTATTTTTTTTTTGACGGAACCGGAAGTCAAAAAACAAGGCCGCAAGGCGAGACATTTAAAAGTTAGAATCATGTTGTCATTTGCAGTGAAATTGTGCTAAATGTTTTCATAGTGATATTCGAACCTAACCTAAAAATCTGACAACATCAAATTTTCACAACAAAACTGTTGAAACCATTCGGTAAAAGTATTTTTCCTTTTTGCTTCCGTGAGGTTAACACTCACACGAGTTTAATAAAAAAAAAAGAAGTATCTAAATGCGGATTTGCATAAACTAAATGTGTAGAAAACTATAAAGCGGCCCTCGATCAATAGGTAAGCATTTTAACCTCTATATCAGGGAAATACTTTTTTTTATAACCATTGCTACTTGCTTACATGTTTCTTTATCTCCATCTCTTATATGCTTTTCTCCTATGGCGACCCATTAGAGGGTTTTTTAAGAAGTTGCCTTCCTGACTCAAACTGAATCTCCCTTCAACCTCCCACTTCACTCATTCAAGATGAACATCTAACATAAGCCGAAAACCCATGTTGTGAACCGCTATACTACCACAACCAGAGCTACCCTTTCTATCTGCATTTCGCCAGGTGTACTTTTCTGATGGAAAGCTGTACGTGCAGGATTTCGCCTGACAAAATTACATTTTGTTTCCATTGGAGGTTAGATTCAAGAAAAAGTAAAAGCTGATCAAATCCATGTAGGAATACCTAATTTTTTATCTTTACTTAGGCCTAGTGATCAGTTTGAAGTTATTTTGCTGTGTGAGACAAGGCGTTGGTACTCATGAGCGTACAAGTTTTGACCAAGGGTCAAGTTTGCCTAGTCATACAGCGTTTAAATCCTGAGTATAAGGTCAATCAGTTAGGGAGCAGAAAAGAAAATTTTAGTGTGTTTTGAATGTGTGATAGGTACCTATGTGTAGTCTTTGTAGTAATCTTAATGTAACTGTGATGTTTTATACCCTGCCAAATTGGTAGTTATGGTTTTTTTTGGGCAACTTAATCTTAAATTGGTAGTATTTTTAAAATTATTTATTTTACATACTGCTAATTGGGCCAGTGATGCCATTTTGTTAACTCCTACCTATATTTTAAAAATTAGTTATTTTACATGTTGCTAGTTGGACTATTGATGCTATTTTGTTAACTCCTACCTATATTTTAAAATTTAGTTATTTTACATGTAGCTAATTGGGCTATTGATGCTATTTTGTTAACCCCTACCTATTTATTTAAAAATATAAAACTATTGAATTTCAGATATCGTCTCATTGGTGTTCTTAGTTAGTTAAAATAAAATGAAAATTTTGGATCAATCTTTTGGATCTCAGAGTTGCATTTTTTGTTTTTTTTTTTTACATTGCAAGCTCATTTTTTTAGCTTCTTTTTTCTTTTAAATGTTCTGGTGTAGATCACCAGTGGCGACCTGCCAATTACTTTAAAGCATAAACACCTAGTTTTTTAGTCTAACCACGACCCACGCCCACCAAAACCAAACAGTACAGTTAACGTACAAAAGTATATTTATTCAATGAAACATCCAACATCTAAAGTTGAGAGTTGCAGAGGAAAAATATTACAACTTGACAACCAACCAAAACAATGATATCGTTCTAAACATTAGAGAGGGATGGACGAAGGCATGTAGGGTCTTATCCGGTTGCGAAAACAAGCGTCGTTTTTTCCGTGCGATCTAGGTATAGATTCACCAACTGCGAGCATGAATTTGATGTGCTTTGGCTATCAAGTGATCGATTTCTCTCATGACGGTTTTAAAAATTAGGTATAGTAAATATTTTCCTAGATAATAATATAACCAAAGTCTACGTAAGCATCGGGTATCTTTAAGTAGTTCATCTGAGGTTTTATCCTATCAAAAATATCCATGTTTATAGAACACACATATATATATATAAATAGCATTACAAGTTCAAGTTCAACAAAGCTTTATTGTCATAAAATATAAATTTTAATTGAGAAAGCAGGTGCTTAAAATTAAAGGATTTACTGACTTGTCAAGTAATATCCAAGGAATGTTTCAAATATGGGCAAAAGCATTGTCGCCATGCACAAAAGATGCTTTGGACAATGTGCGTCAAGGTATTGGAAGCTTGTCTTCATCTGGATCAGATACAGGTAGTCCTCCAAAAACTGGACCGGTAAACATTGGCCCGGCAGTGTTGTACTTCAAAATTCATTAATGATAAAAAGAAACACCCTATGAAGTTTTTAGATGAACTTGAAGTTTATTTTAGAAAAACCAACACTATAGATGATAGAAGGTTGGAAATTTTAGAGGAATGTTTTGATGGACCATTTGGTGATTGGTTCATAATCTATCGAATTTCCTGGCAGAATTATGAAGATTTTAAAATATATTTTTTAAACCGCAACTGGTCTGAAACGGAACCAAATAAATTACGTTACAAATTAACCAATGACATTTGGGATATAAACAATGGAAGTGTGGTAGACCATTTTTCGAAATATGTTGCTTTAGCGGGAATGTTAACCGATGCTATTAGTGAAGAAAGCAATTGTGGGACAATTAATGAAAAGGTGGGACAATTAATGAAACACTTTCCAGCCAATGTACAGTCGCTGTGGCTACTCAACAATAACCGAACTATCATGGGACAGCTGATTTTCTACGCCAGCAAGAAGCTGTTACTGTTTCCAGGACTATTAACCGGACTGCCAGTTCTACAATGTTGTCATCGACCAACCGCCCTCGACCTTATGTTACTCAAAAACATGTTGCAAATCGAACGCAACTAGAAACAATGGGAAAAAATGATAAATCATTTGGAAAACTAATACCGGTCGATTTCTCTGGGCCTAACTGGTCGACTGGTACAAGACTACAGGCCTCTGGTTTTTTGTTTTATTCTTCTTTTAATACAGTGTCTTGGTCAATAATATACAAAATGTGGTGAAAACCTGGTTTAGGTTTGGGTAGATATCACTAAGGGATAAGGGAACCTATAGTGGCTACAGGAAAAGGAGGGTTATGTAAAAAAGATTTAGCTTATACGGTGGGAAATGTATCGAAATCTAAAGAGGTCCATTCTGATCTTATTATTTCAAAAACTTGTCTCAGTTACAACATGAAGATATATTTCTTAAGGAAATCATAGATCATTTTACTGGTCAGCAGTCACACAACTCTAAAATTCTTCGAATTGTGTCTTCCTATTTTTTAGAAAGTCTTCCTATTTTTCAGAAAATAATATTTTGTTTTATTGTGATAACAGTAAGCAAAAGAGGATTGCCATCAAGGGATGGGGATTTTAGTGGTATTAAGGTTTTTAAGGTAATGAAAAAGTATTGGAAAAATATGCAAAGAGAAATTAAAAGTAAAATTAATTTAAAAAAAATTGTCAAATTGTTTCCACTCAAAAAAGCAACGACTAAAGCTTCTCTTAATCGGATACAAAAAGATTTACTAACTTTGTTTCCCATTAAGGTCATTCTTAGTGACTACGGTAGTCAATTTACTGCTAAGTTATGGAAACACCGCTTAGCCGAGTTAGGGATACAATCCACTTTTTCTGCTATTCGTAGTGCAAACTCAAATCCTGCTGAAGGATATATGAAAGAACTAGGACGATTACTCAGAGCTTACTGTTATCATCGTCAGGCTATTTGACCTACAGTTATTAAAGATATAGAAGATTGCCTTAATAGGACCCCAAATTGTAGTACTGGTTTTGCGCAGTACACCATATTAACTGGAAAAGATCCTAAAAGATTATTAGATAACACTATTAAACCTATTTTAAACTTGAATAACCCTCAAATACCTAACAAATTAAAAATTTGGGAATCAGTTCGGTCACATTTAATAAAAACATCTCTTGCAAGAAAAAGAAAACATAAAATAAAAACTACACAGTTCAGTGTTGGCGAATTGGTTTTGTTAAAAACTAGTATTCAATCTAAAGCTTTCGAGGGAATTTCAAAAAAGTTAAGTCTTCTTTACGACGGGCCTTTCAAAATTAAAGATGTTCCTTATTCCAATGCTTATCAACTTGTCGACCTTAAAAATGATAAAATAAAGGGTGTTTACAATATTTCTAATTTAATTCCATATTATTCTTTAAAAATGAATTAGAGTTTTTTAGGTGTCTAATAAATAATGTTTTTAAAATCATTTATAAAATCGAATAGAAGGTTCATTCATTAGTTTGGATTTTAGTTTGTGTGTCTGCATACTTTTCTTGTCTTAAAATCATTCCCTTTGTAGTAACTAGCTTTTAAACAATGTGAGTTTGAGTACATCAATGATTTCCAGTTTCCCGCAAGTATTTCAGTGCCCTGTTTATTTAAAATAATGAATATATTTTTAACACCCAGTGTAAAAGAGAAACCATGTAATAATTCGAATATACCAGAGGTTCCTGGAAACTTGTTCGAGGAGTCGGAGCCCAGTGAAAATAGTAGCAGGGAAGTTTACACAGGTACAAAAATTATTAATAGACCGGATCACTCTGACCCGCGTCATAAAAAACCATCGTAAAAAGTAAATCCTGTTGCCTGCGAAGGAGTGAGTAACCTCAAAACGTGTCAATGGGGTAAAGATATTGAAATTGAACCAGTATCAGTTAAGACGACCAAAATAAAGAGTACCAAACGGGGAACAAGTAATAGAGGAAAAAATACGGGGGCCAAAAAACGCCGTAGACGTGAACTTCGCTTAAATCACCACCCATAAGTTGATTCTAAGGTTGAGGGAGGGTTGGAGGCATCTCGAAAATAGAACAAATGTGCATATTGTGTTTTTTTCATTTGGTTTTTTTTTGTTACTTAATTTTTTTTTAATTAATGTTTTTGAGTTAGCTAATGATATTAGTCACAAATTAAAGATAAAATTTTCTTTCAGTTAGACAAATATAATAATAATATATTATTTTTCTCATGCAACTGACGTTTTCGTTCAAAATAATTGGCGGAGACTGAGACGGTTCAGACCTAGGTCTGTCCATCTTTAAGATTTGGTTTTGTTTTTGTTTATAATGTTATTTATTTAAAACAAATTTATATATTTAAAAAAAAGGTATCAAATATAAATTTTGATTTCTCGTGACGAGCTTAAACGTAAAGTGTTTTCCTACTATGTGTCGCGCCATTATGCATAAAACAAGGATCCAAGTAGTTTAAAGCAATCACAAAAAAGATAGTCAAACGCTGCCAACTGGCCGTTGCTTTCCGAGAGACATGAGCGACCGCTTTTATGCCTTATTCCTGACCTCATTACCTTTGCCTGTCTTTCTTCAATACAATGGTACTGAAAAGGCACTATAATAGCAGTAATGTCCAAGACCTGCTGTCCAGTCGTCGCAAAGCTAAAGTTGGGGGAATTCATAGAGGGGATCACTTTTTTCTTGATGTTCGAAACTAAAAGGTCTGGTTCCAATGTCAGATCAGCCAGAGATAGGTCTGTAAAGCTTGTACTCTTAGAAGATAGAATCATAAATATAATCCATTATAATCTGTATTCACCACAAAACTACAAAGTTTAATTTTGCTAAAAAATCTAAAAATTAATTCTTTAATTTTGATCGAAATGAAACTATAAATTATACTCTGTTAGAGAATGTTGAATTTAACAAATCTAAAATAGTGAGTTATATTTTTCGGATTTTACATTTTCAAAATGAATTTCAAATTCAATCAAAATCCATATTACTTGAAAATCTTAGTCATTGCTTTCTTTAGGACATGTGTGTCGCTAACCTCCATCGGAAACCATTGCCAAGTGGTAACGGGGACTGTACCCTCCTTCGAACACAAGAGGCTTGTCCTCGAGGGTTACAGAATCCTGGAAGGCGGGAGTTGTTTTTAGCGAAGAAGGGAACCTAAGATCCTTCGAGTAGTTCTTTGGCTTTATTTTATTTATAATATAACTCCCGCGTTTGCTTTATTTATAAAGACAGAAGAGTTTGAGATTTTTTTGTTCTTTCCTTTGCTGAGCCAAAGTGATAAGAAATATGCTCTGGTACGTAGGAATATGCGAGAGTACGACTATTGCTAATCACATGTTTCCTTCAACGAGGGGGGGTGTTGGCTACCTCATGGGCAATATTGCTTTGGAAACGTGGCAGTATTTTGTCAGGCTTACGTATGACTACGGATACTAGATCATTTTATTTTTAATTATTTTATTTTTGGTAAGCTAAGTCTTTGATGTATATTATTTTATTTAATTTTTCATCGAATTTCTATTTCGCAAATTCAACATTTTACTAAGAAATTCTATTAAGGTTCAATATAATGCAAATTCAGTGTCAAAATATTTAAAATTGTAAACTCATGTAATATCAAAAATTTCCTCAATTATATGTATAAAATTTAATAGACAGTGGAGACTATTGTACCGAGAATTTACATCTTTGGTCTGTCTGTTATCATAGATCTTAGCTCAAGACGGAGTAATTGTTTATCTAACTGATAATAGTCGGTACTCTGTGGATGAATATTGTAAAGACAAAAGACGAGTTCATTATTTTAGTTTACTTTCCACATTATTTCACATTCCATAAAAAATAAAGAACTAAAATCTTGTAATACAAGATTTTATAGTAGCTACAAACACAACAGGAAGAGAGATTCTACAAGACGATGTTTGGCCATGGTTTTGTTTTCCGTTGTTTTTGTTTATCAGAGGATTTGTTCATCAATCTTTTGTCGCACTTGGTCTTACCTGGGTGTCAACTACTTCAATCTACACTTTTTGTGTTCCACAAACATGGATATATACTACTTAAAGATACCCGATGCTTTCGGAGACTTTGGTTAAATTATTATCTAGGAACATATTTACTTTTCATGGAATCTAATTTTTGAATCGTTTATAAGGAAAATCGATCACTTAATAGCCAAAGCACATCAAATCCATGCTTTCAGTTCTTTAATCGACGCTTGTTTTGCTGATCGTCAGTTTCGCCTGTTCATTTCGACTTACTTTCGCGACCGGATCAGACCCTACATGCATTCGTCCTTTCCGTCTCTAACGTTTTAAACGATATGGGATTCAATGCAGCTCATTGTTTTGTTTTTGTCGAGTGTTAACAAATTTTGTAAATAAACAATTATCATTATGATTTGCCTTGACGTTTTCATTGGACTGAGTGTCTTTAGGTAATTCGTCTGAAGTTAAAGCAAATTTCAATGATGTTTCCTCGGTCCACCTAGTGCCGGTCATCTTGACTTGAACGAAAAAGTTGAAGCTTGTTCAACTGGCGATTCTTTCAAGTGAAATACTCAAGTCAGATGAATCCACGTTCAAAAAGCGTTCAATTCAATTGAATTCAAGTCACTTGAACCGTGTCAACGCAGCTTAAGTCGGCATAGCCTGACTCGGCACTATTATTGACAGTTCCGCACGAAGGTTAAAAGGTTTCTGACATTTTTGTCACATAAACATGTCATCTAAACATGCTCATATTGAGCCATTCATGAAGTTGACTAATTGAAGTTAATGCGGTCCTTTATTTAAGGCAGGCACGCGATCAAAAAAGCTCTTGCTGGATAGCCCAAACGTAGGTTTTGGATAGCCTCAGCAACCAAGAAGAGCGCCGCGCCGTCCTATAACAGCTGTGAAAGTGCCTAAAAACATGTAGTAATTGTTTACCTTTGGGTGGAACTTTCAAAAATAGTGCCGACTTTATTAAAGTCAGCCTATAATGTCCGATAAGTCCCTGATAAAAGATGGGATATGAGTAGCAAGAACGTTAGATAACCAACTTAACGTAACGCAGCAAGGTGGGGGGAGAGTGATAGCTGTAAGTGTTACAAGGATGGAGGGGGATTTCCATGTGAGGATTTGTTTCACTAATTTCATAGGGGTGGGTAAAGTGCCTAAAAATATGTAATAGTAGCGTACGGAATTGTTAAAAATAGTGGGTCTTTATTATATTATGTTGACTTGTTTAAAATCACTCTATGTCGAGTTTATGTGCAGATAAGTCCTTAATTCTTTCAAATAAGTAGGTTATTCTACTAAGAGAAATCGAAATGCATTGTTCTTGTAAAATTTGAAATAAAATACTTGTTTTATTTTAAAGGTTTTTTTTATTTTTATGTGGGTAGCCTGGGTTTGATTCCAGAGAAAAAAAATCTGGTGGTTGAGTGTTTGTGAATGTTTAAACTATATAACTTGGCAAAACGGGGCAATTAATGTATACAAATATATCAATATATTTCTTGCATTAAAGTTTTGACTTTTTAGGTTTCTTAAGTACATAAAAGAAGAAAACCAAGAAATAAAATTACCTTTAACTAAAAGGAAAAAGCAACTTAAAATTAAGTCAGAGTTAAAGAAATCCGCTAAATTAAACAAAACATCTCGATTTTGGAAATGTAGTAAATGTGGTGAAACTTTTAAAACCAGTACTTTGTTTAGAAATCATAGAAAAATTCATGTTCCGGCACAAGAATTGACTCCTGAACCATCTTACACATTTGACGAACTTCAAGATTTGCATGTATGTAATGTTTGTTCAGCTGAGTTTCGAAATAAAGAAGAAGCAGAAGTTCACTTAAAGTCTCACTTAAAACACTTTACATGTGATTTTTGTAAGGTTAATTTTAAATCTGCTGTCGACCTATGTTTGCATTCGGTGGAGCATGTTAAGAGTGGCAATTTGATTTGTCCTTTATGTTCTTACGCAAATGCTGACTTGAATTCTTTTAAGGCACATGCTAAAGATTATCATTCTCCGTTTAGATGTAAGACGTGTAGTAAAGGATTTCCTTTAAGGTGTGATTTAAAGAGACATGAAGTAATTCACAGCAGTGAAAGGAGATTTAAATGCATCGTATGTACAAAAGCATTCACAAGTAATTCACATTTTCTTGAGCATCAAGTTCGCGAACATCAAGTTAGTAGTACTGGGAAATTGATTGGAGCTAGGTGCGATCTATGCTACTCATATTTTGAAAAACCTTACAATTTAGCTAAACACAAAATAAACTGTAAAGGTAAGAACAAAGGAGAAAAAAATTATTTGTGCAATTTTTGTGGTCACGGTTTTCCAAACAACTACAAGCTGGAAATTCATATTCGAACACACACAGGGGAAAATCCTTTTACCTGTCATCATTGTGGCAAAGGTTTCAAAAGAAAAGATAAACTTTCAGAGCATACTAGAGTACATACTGGTGAAAAACCCTATTACTGTGAGTTTTGCGGAAAAAGATTTGCATTTTTTCCTGGATTTAAAAATCATGGCTGCACCCGCACAGGCGAAAAGCCAAACATTTGTCCTTTTTGTAGTAAGGGATTTGCAACCAGCCAAGGACTTAAGTCGCACAAGAAAATCTGCTTATCTGGACAGTATGGCGGATGGTAGAATTAGATCAACCAAGCCTTGACTTTGTTTGGAATTGGATGTAGTAGCATAATATATAACCTAATATTCTATTTTTGTATTATCTGCATAAAATTAATATAGGTGGGTAAAAATTGTAGAGAGTTGTAATTTACTTGGAGCCCTATATTTATTATTTTTAATAACAAAGCTTTTATAAAAAGCATGAAAATGTTAGCTTTCTGATAACATAATAAAATAACGACTCCCCACGAACATTTTAGATATGTAGAATTTGGTCAAAATTGACATGCAAGATTTGTGCCAAAACTAATTACTAACTAACAAATATGTGAAAATACAATCTTGTAAGAAAAGGATTCAGTATAAAATTGGAGTCTGCGGTTACCCTAACCTTTTTTTAGGGAATGCTTTTGTTGATAATATTTACTTTAAAAATACTATATCAAGTAAAGATTTATTCTTAAAGTTTCCTTCCTTACAAAGTGTCCTTCCTTACAAAAATAATTAAACGTACTGACTACGTAATCTTCAATAGATGTACATTAAAACTTCCCACCTAGGATTTCGCGAACCCAGAAATTTTTTGGAAAAAAAGCAAAAACACGTCAATTACTTTATTAAGGGGGACACATTTTGATGTACTTACCATATTGGTGGGATCAACTCCTGCGACTTGCAATATGGGTCGCGTGGCAGCGCTGTTTAAAGTTTTTTCAATTCTCTAAATGTTTTTCTAAAAAAATTTAAGAACGGTCCAATACACACAAATTAAATTTCAATCAAAATTGATTTTTTTTTCAATTAACTTTGAAAAGCTCGAAACAATCCTACATATTATAGTGGAGTGTCCTATACATATGAAGAGTTCATGGAAGGAAGGCGAAATGTTCATCCGACATTGTCTTGAGAAAATTTCACTTTTTGCATGGATTCTACGCCTTTTTTCACTGTACAGGATATTCTAATATTTTTATTTAGTCACAATTTTTCTTTTTAAATTAATGTTTGTATTTCTTTCTTTTTTCTAGCAAGGAAATGAGTAGTGATCCTTTTTCTTTTTGTTTATTTAATATTATTATTGTTTTTTTTAGTATAAAAATGTTTATTTTGAAGATTTATTGGTAGGTTTCTAATTTGAAAAAACGCTGTAGGCCTTAACTTAATTTTCATCAGAAACAATAAAGAAATTTGTTCCTTTTATACAGTAAAATCAACACGCTTTTACATAAAGAATCTCATTAAATATTTTCAAAGCGGGAACTTAACTGACTATTTGACGAACAATCGCAGTCTTTGAAGTTGACGTTTGTCCCGGACGTTCACGTCGGGAATCAATTGAACGGTTTTTGTACGAGAATGACGATTGTGCGGTTGACAAAGCGCTTTGCAACAGGACGGGTATTATTTGAACCTTCGATGCATCAGCATCGCCGATAGACAAATCAAATTTACATATTTTTAAACCCCCAACATTACCGAGTACGATTTTAAATATCTAGATAGATATACTTTTATATAAGGACTGTTTAAAAATGTTGTCGTATAAACACCACTAACACCGTTTTAAGCGCTAAATCGACTTTATTTTAAAGCCATTTAAGAAAGTGGTTTATCGCTTTAATACCCATTTTAGGATCGTTATAATAGTTATTTATGTTACTAGTGTGTTATGTTGAAAATAAGTCACGCGAGAAAAATTTATAACTCGAGGCCGTCAGGCAACCAACCAAATTTATTTGTGAGCAAAAGCTGCAGCTGGTAGGTGATAATTCATTTTTTTGTTTAGTTAGGTTTTTTTGGCTAAAATAGTGTTTTTTTTACAACCGTCGTTATAAAGAACGAGCGGAGTGAGTCATTAAAAAACCAGAGTAATAAAAAGCACAGTTTAGCCGCGAGTTGCAAAAATTCAAAAAACGAGAAAAGAACACAAAACTAGAACACAAGGTATTTCCTTTGCAACGGCTAATCGGCTTTTAAATTTTTATATCCGCCTGTTGGTGGGGTTTAATTTTTTGACATTAATTGTGCCCAAAAAAATAATAAAAATAAGTGAGTGATTCAGACGTAACAAGATTTTCAATGTGTCAAAATATTTAATTTTCTTACAAAATAATAATTTGAGTAACAAATTTGACGATTTGTTTCTGTGTTTTACTTTTTATTGCATAAAAGGGCTTTTTGTCAATAACGTGTAAACAACCGAACCGATTCAAAAAAAATCATATCAACATTTAGAAAATTCAAAAACGTTTAAAAAGAGGTGTGACTGTAAATTTAACATTTTTGGATCAAACGTGGTATGTCGCAGAGGGTTGACCCCAACAATATGATAAATACACCAAAATGTGGGCCCTTCAATAAAGTAATTGACGTTTCTTTGCTTTCTTCCAAAAAATGTCTGGTTTCGAGATATATTATGCGGGAAGTTTTCAAACCTAAGCAATAATTATAGTAATTATCACTGATGAAAAATGGGCTGAAGCGTAGTAATATTTTTTACTGATGTCTAAGGGTATTCTTGGGCCAATTTTGCAGTTTTTTTAGCATAACTTCTGAAGCTTTCACCCTAGGGTATTGATACAATCTGTTAATAGCACACCTTTTTGTATTATGTACTTTTTTGGCAGAATAGACAGTTAAGCCATAAAAAGCAAAAAACAAGTAAAAAAAACATGATGTGGCAAGATAATTTTTCCAGACACAGAAACATAAATGCAAGTGTTTGGATCATTTCCAAAATTTTCCTGTATTTTTAGTTTAAACCTCCTGCTAGGTACTGTACTTACCCACTGCATGGCGCTGCCAGCAAACTTATGACGCTACTAGCAAACCTATCGTGTTCATCTTTTGAATGCTTAGAATTTCTCCTTTCATTCTTCTTACACATATTAAAGAAAGACACAAATATTGAAAACGATCCATAACATCAATTATTAAAATGCGGCGGTTTTGAAAAATTATAGTTTTAAAAGCCTTTTTTTAGAATTTTAAACTGCAAAGTTTTCTTGTACACTTGATTTAAAAAAAAAACTCATACATGCATTTTTTCCTATGCCATAAAATTTTACTTTTCATTCGTGTATACTATTATAA
This sequence comes from Oxystoma pomonae, assembly GCA_963921995.1. NCBI lineage: Eukaryota > Metazoa > Arthropoda > Insecta > Coleoptera > Brentidae > Oxystoma > Oxystoma pomonae. The sequence continues at coordinate 27,459,267 of OY998169.1, forward strand.
AACATCACACTTAGTATGCCTGACAGCTTAAAATTCAGTGTGACATCCTTAAAAATGCCACAGATATCAACATTTACAAAAGTTCAAATTATCACACGAGTTATAGAAGACGGCTGGTCTATAAGAAGAGCGGCCACCCATTTTGGAGTTGATAAAATGAAGATAATGCAATGGAAAAAGCTGGACTGTAAACTGGACTGCATTCTGTAAACATGTGGGGCTGGTTTAGTGCTAGAGGTTTGGGTTTTTTTTGGAGAATCGAAGGAAGATTCAATAGTGAACGATATATTGAAATCCTTGAAACCGTTATGCTCCCATCTGTACAGGCTTTACATGAAAATAATGACTTCGTTTATCAGCAGGACAACTGTCCAGTACACACGGCTAATGTTGTTCGCCAATGGTTTCAGAATAATAATATAGAAACACTTCCTTGGCCAGCCAATGGAAAATATATGGGGTCGAATCGTTAAAATAATATACCAAAGAATTGGAGACCACGAAATGCTGAAGAGTTAAGCGATGCTATTTATCGCGCATTGGATCAGCTCTCATAAGACCATCAGTATTTTCAAAATTTAACTTTTTCAATGCCAGACGTTTGCAGCTTGTAATAGAGAAAAATGGTGATCCTATTAAATACTAAATTATTTATTTTTATTCTTTTTTAAGTTTCCTATTCATTGAATTGTTTTGAATCCAGCGCTGTTACCATCGTATTATTGTTATTGTTATAACTCCAAAATGGGTTACCGCCCTCTTTATAGAACAGCCTTCGTCCGTTACTCGAGTGATAATTTGATATTGTTCAATAAAGACTTTACTAAAACATTATTTTTGTTGATTTTTTAGTATTATGCAAAATTTGATATAAAAATAAGGTTGCCTTTAATTTAAGTAAAAAAAGTATTTTCAGTTTTAGAGACCTTTTTTAAACAATATGACAAATTGTCGTACTTTTGAAGTTTTTAGGCATTTTAGCTGGTAGTCCGTATATATTATACACTTTTAGAAAGGTCAATTTTGTGACTGCATGTATGCGTTTTTTTTTAAATCAAGTGTACCTATTGCATTTTTTTACTTTTTTTTCTGTTTTATTGACTTTATTGGTGATGGAGGGTTGGACACCTGGAAAAAATAAATTTATTTTTCCAGGATACACGGATGTTTTAATAAAAAAGCATACGTTTCCAAATGGGTGGAACAAGTTAAAAATCCTATTAATAAATAAAAGCGCTGAAAAAATCTATGCAACTTATATGGTGTGCGTCAGAAATTTTCTTGAAAGTGACAAAGTGAAGGGAAAGGTGAAGAAAAAATGAAATAATAAAAGAAAATTAAAAAATGTGTACAAAAGCAAAACTTCATACCATACAGCATACAAAGAAATAAATTTAATTTAAACTATTTTATCCATTTTTTTGCTCTTCTGTAAAGTTTAAAACCGTGGATCATCCTAAATTATTATACGATATGCTTCGAAGGCTGTATGGCTATTTCATGCTTGCATACGTAATTCTCTCTAAGACTAACACTACATAACATGCTAAAAGTAAAAAAAAACAGAATCAGATTTTTTTGTTTTAGACAGTAAAAAGCAGGTAACTGCTTTTTTCGGACATCAAATATTATACTGCTTTTTACCTGCTAAGTCAAAGCAAAATTGGTATCTAATTCTTTTTCTTTACTTTTAGCATCTATGAAGTCTATTCTGCTGTTAAGTCTTAAAATGGGAGAATGAATTGACTATAATAACTTACCATACTGTAAATAAGGCTTTTTGTTCCTCACTGTAAGTTATTTTAAACTTAAACATTTATTTTTAAACGAAAAAAACATTTTCTGTAAAAAGTCCGGTACTTACCCGAAGGATATCGCCACTAGAGAATGAAAAACTCTCCAACAGTTAGTAGCATTGGAGAATCCATTATATTGGTTTGGGTCTTATGTGGTAAGGGCTTCGACCAGTGCACAGTGGGGTCAAATTTTTATTAATAGGCAAAAACCACGGAGGCACACAACAAAGGCGCTTGCTACTTAAATATCGCCTAACTTTAATTTTTAAAAAATATTTGTTTTTAAAATAACGTTTTCACAAAAATAAACAAGAGTCTGTAGTTACTTTTGACAAAAAAAAAATCATTTTGCCAATGCTGAATTAAAATGACATATTCTATCAACATATGCTTTTAATGTAAAGATTGAACCTTGTAGTTATTAGGGAGCGACTTGATTTGATCTCTAAACCAATATAAAGTATCTTAGATTTGTAAAAAAATCAGAGAATTAAAGAGGCTCTTAATATTTTGTTTGCTTGTTGGTAAGATCAAAGTTTTTCTTAAGGAATTAACCTAATATCAGAGTTCCGCGAAAGCTAAATACAGCATCATTCAAACAGTTTTTATTTTACGAGTTTTCGACATGAAGAGTGGGCTTTAAAATCTTGAACTGTTATGATTTTCTAATAATTTTTCTGTCCTCTAACTGCTTTTTATAAATTAGCTCTTTAGAAATGTAAATGAACTGTTTTTTTTTTCAATTTGTTTTTTACAAAACGCGCCTAGGAGGGTGGAAACTATCGAAAAATTAGGATTAAAAAAAAAACAAAACTTTGTTTTTACCACCCTGATATTTTTTGTAAAGGATTTTTCTTGTTTAACGAGGTACCACTCGTAAATATAGGATGATTTATACAATAGTTACGTTCACCTAAATTTTCTGCCATATGGAGCCTATTCTAATTTTTTATATTCTATTTTTTAATAAATTTATAATTTTTTTTTTCGGAATGGTTTGCAAAAAAAAACATTTTTTTGTATTTAGGAAGAATCTTAAGTTATCACAACTATTGTATGAGTAAACCGAATTTTATGATTGGTACCTTATTAAAAGTAAATTGATATGAGCTCTCTTCATAACAAAAAATTTCAGGGGATCAAAAAATTGTTCAGCTCTTTTTTTTAATAACCTAATTTTAGTATTTTCACACCATTTAAAATCTTGACATTTATTGTGTTTTGTAAAAAAAAGTATTAAAAACTATTATTTTAGCTTCTAAAGAAACTCAAATTTATTGAAATTGGTGAAGGTTTAAAAAAGCTGTGGGAAAATCAAAACATTCCCAGATTTTAAAGCCCATCCTATATTTAATTTCATAATAACTTTGTATATTTTAGGCAACTTAAAAATAGAAAAGGGGTATCGCAGACACAAAATACGCTTTTTACTGTCCAGAGGGAAATAACTTTAAGTGACGATGATGTGCCTTTAGCAAAACGCAAGGACCTAAATATCAAAATCAAAACAGACGCAGACAAAAATTGGCAATTTGAAGTTAAAGATCTTATTTTTGAAGATAATATTAAAGATTTGGACTGGAAAGAACCTAAATCTAAGAGAAATATAAGAGTAAAATCCCCAAGAGGAAAAAATAAGATTGAAAATAAGCTAAAAATTAAAAGGACTTGGTTTTGTTCAGAATGTCAGCTTGAATTCGAAAACAAAGAATTATGGGATAGCCATCAGAAAAAGTCAGAATGTAGTAATTTCTTTCAAAAAACGGTTAAATCGAAAAGTCGCCCTAAAAACTCTTATAAATTAAAAACCTGGCCATGCAAAAATTGTTCTGAGGTGTTTGATACCATGAGACTATTAAAATGCCACAAAAAAGCTGTTCATTCTTCTAAAGCTGCTGACGAAGAAGCTCCATCATACACTTACGATGAACTGCAAGATTTGTACATTTGTAGTGTTTGTTCAGCAGAATTTCAAAAACAAGATGAAGCAGACAAACATGTTGAAAGTCACGTTCAAAAACTTGCCTGTAAATATTGCGATGATTTATTTAACACTCTATTTGACTTGGGTATTCATAGCGCTATGCACAATGAAGAAGGCAAAATACAGTGTCCTGAATGTACATATTCAACTCTAAAAGCATACACTTTTAAAGCGCATATTAAATACATTCATTTAAAAAAGTATCCTCACTATTGTATTACTTGTGGTAAAGGATTCAATCAGCTTCGTGTTTATGAAGAACATCAAAATATTCATACTGGTAAGAAACCTTTTGTTTGTATTGTTTGCTCAAAGGGTTTTCCTTACAGCAAATATTTAGTTGTTCATCAAGTTCGAAACCACCAAGTCGGAACATCTGGTCAAAGAATAGAAAATGAATGCAGAAGATGCAATAGGTATTTTTATCGTCCTGAAGATTTGGTAGAGCACCAAGAAAAATGTTTAAATACGCCAAAACGTAAATATCATAATAGAATTCATCTCTGTAATTTATGCGGTAAAAATTTTACTGCCAAAGCAAACTTAATAGGTCATCTAAGAGTTCATAATGGTGAAAATCCATTTGTGTGCTCTTGGTGTGGAAAATCATTTACCAAGCCGTACTATTTAAAATGTCACCAACGAATACACACTGGAGAAAAACCATACTCTTGTGAATTTTGTGGAAAGCGCTTTAAAGATCATTCGACATTTAGAGTTCATAAACGTATCCATACCGGAGAAAGGCCATACGTTTGTATCTTTTGTAGTAAAGGATTTACCACCAATCAAGGATTAAGATTGCACGTAAAAAACTGCGGAGAAAATCAGATGAATAATTTAGTAGGATATGTAGCAGTTATACCTGCCCCCGATACAATGGAATTAAACAAACAAATTATCAGCAACTAGTATAAAAAAAATGTTAAGGTAAGGTTTTCATGTTTGTAATAATTTCTATTACAGTATCTTACTACTATATAAATTAAAATAGGGAATAATCAAAATAATTCATTTACTACAAGAATTAATGAAATTCTAGATTCTTAAAATGCATACCGTACAAGCGCACAAATTTTATTATTTTTTTTTTTAAATTGAGTTTTGGACGGTTAACCATTTACCTTTTGTAGATCGATTGAATTAATTAATTTAGAAAAAAAATTTTTAACAGCATTTTGATGAGTGGAAATGGTAAGGAGGCTAACTCAGAGTAAAAACTTTAATACAAAAGTTGTAGACCGTGCAAATATCTACAACTTTTGTAAATGTCACTTTTGACATAACCTCAAAATCTTCGAGAAAAATCCGTTTTTTATTTTTCATTTCCGAAAAAAATAATTTCATTTTCTCGAAACTTCGTCAAAATATATCTCTCTGTGTTCTTACTACCTACAATTTTTTTAGATAAAAAAGTTATTTTTTTTTATGATATTAATTTTTTTCGGTCCAAATTATCCAATCCAAAATTTTAGCGTCTTGTTGGAAATTAAAAAATAAATAATTATTGAAAACGACAATTGCTTTTGCAATTCTGGCTTAATAACCTCTAATAGATTACCTTACGATTTTTCGAGAGTCAGTAATGTAAATATCCATTGCAAAAACTATCTTTGTAAAAAAATGGCCTATTCATTTCATTTCTTCATTGTTTTTACAATAATATTACATTCATATAGACAAGAAATTTAGATTTAAGTTTAACTATAAGGTAAAAAAAATAAATAATATATCAATATATGAATTATTAAAATAAAATTAAAAATAAGTGCGCCAATCTACGACACATATTTTTTTTATGTATGACAATTTATTAATCGAAATAAGATGTTCATAGCAGTCCTGAACAAAAATAAAGTTTTAGGTCCAACAATTTTTATATATTTTATTTTTATATAACTTTGTTTATACGCTTTTAAACAAAGGACAGTCTGAAAATGATTGTCCTAAAGATACCATTAAAACAATTTTAAATACTAAATCCATTTTACTTTAAACCGGAAAAAAAATTGATTACTTAGTTGTTTTATTTGCTTTAAAAAATGTAATTAAGAATTTTTTTAACATAACAATTATAAAATATGTTTTTATTTTTGGGAAACTGCAAGGTAAGAGGATTAACAGTACATCGATCAGCTGTTAGAAAACGATTTTAATAAAGGAGAAAAGCGATTTTATTTAAAACCGTTCTTATATAATTAATGACCGAAAAGGTTCAGGCAACAATGTGGCAGTTGCGCGGATTGGTCGGTCGAACCTGGGGAGTTCACCTCCAGGAACCTATACTGGTTATTCATTGGTCTGATGACCTGTAGTAGAAAAACTGACCACTTCCAGAAACCTCATGAGACTGCAGGGGCTCTTCTGCAGGGGAATAACAGGCGCAATGAGAACTCTATAGAAGTGGTAACAAAAGAGTGTCCTCCTCTAAAGGTGCCAGTAGGGACTCCTTCGAAACCATGATGGTTTGACAAAAAGTACAAAGTCACAATACCTGAACGGGATGGGTGGCAGAGAGAAGAATTCCAAAATTAGTTAAGCAGAGATGCGACGGTCTGCTACACTGACGGATCAAAACTGTCAGCCGGGCAGACAACAGCGCAGGGGTGTATGTGGAGACCTAGAAGTTCAGCCTAATAACACCATTACGTTTTAAAAACGTCCCTGGAACGTTCCAGCGCGATCAATGGAACGAACAATGTCGTCGCACAATTGTAACGTCTCAGGAACGTTCCTTTGGATGTTCTCGGAACGTTTACTTGGACGATCCTTGGCCGTTCTTATTTGAATGTCTACGGTACATTCTTCTTATTCATTCCAGGAACGCCCACAGACGTCACCAAACGTTCAGGGAACGGTCCCGGAACGAACAATGTCGTCAATTGTAACGTCTCAGGAACGTTCCTTTGGACCTTCCTGGAACGTTTACTTGCACGATCCTTGGCCGTTCTTTTTTGAATGTCCATGGTATATTCTTCTTATTCGGGAACGTCTACACACGTCGCCTAACGTCCGGGAACGTTCTCGGAACGATTAATGTAGTCAACTGTAACGTCTCCGGATCGTTCCTTCGGACGTCCCGGGAACCTTTACTTGGACGACCCTTGGCTGTCTTTATATAAACTCATTTTGGAGTCATTATACAATAAAATACAAGTATCTTTTATTATATAAAATGAATGTGGAAAAGATAGAGAATATTTTACCAAAGTACGCCATCTAGTTGCTAAATGAGTAGCTAATTAAAACTGCAGTACATGCATCTCTGTTTAGGTCGTCCCCTGAACGTTCCATCTGTTTTTAGATCTTTTTTGGGGAACGTTCCAGGGGCGTACTTTTTAGGGCTGTGACTTTCTGGGCTTATGGGGATCTAAAAAGGACGTACCCTGAACGTTCAATTAGAAATGTTTTAGACCTTTTTCTTGGAACGTTTCAGGGACGTATTTTTTAGGTCTGTGACTTTCGCGACCTATGGGGATCTAAAAAGGACGTCCTGTAAACGTTTAATTGGAATTGTTTTTAGACCTTTTTCATGGAACGTTCCAGGGACGTAATTTTTAGGGCTGTGACTTTCAGGGCCCATGGGGATCTAAAAACGACGTCCCCTGAACGTTCAATTAGAAATGTTTTTAGACCTTTTTCTTGGAACGTTCCAGGGGCGTACTTTTTAGGGATGTGACTTTCAGGGCCTATGGGGATCTAAAAAACACGTACCCTGAACGTTCAATTAGAACTGTTTTTAGACCTTTTTCTTGGAATGTTCCAGGGTCGTACTTTTTAGGTCTGGGACGTTCGCGACCAATGGGGACCTAAAAAGGACGTCCCCGGGCCGTTATGTGTTATGAGGGCAAGGAAGCTACCCGCTTGGCGATCACGCTACAGTCTTTCAGGCGGAGTTATACTGATATTAACCCTAACAGAGTTCAGGAAAGGCAGGAGGGACATTTGCATATGTTTCGACAGCTAGGCAGCCCTCAAGGCTCATAGTTCACGAAAAATTGTCAGTAGCCTAGTGGAGGAGTGTGTTAACGGGCTATAAACATTATCTGAAGACAAGAGGGTGACACTGATGTGAGTCCCAGGCCACGAGGGAATACCAGGGAACGAGAAGGCGGACGAACTTGCCAGAGCTGGGTTGGCCCCAGATATATTGGACCAGAACCGCCCCTGGGAATCACAAGAAAACATCGTTCTTGAGTGGACCAGACGCAGCGAGAACTAAATGCCATCTGAGAAAAACTCGCAAGGATATTGGACTGTTAGTAGGAATGCTGACAGGGCATAATCGGCTGCGTAAGTACTTGACATGCATCAGAGTGTTGGACGACTGCGCCTGCCCAACCTGTAGGTGGGCAAAGGAAGCAGCGGTGCACCTGATAGGAGAGTGTGACGGATACGCCAGATTGAGGCAGCAGACGTGGGGTACCCCCACAACAGAAGAGGAGGAGCTACACTTTCTAAGATAGGCTGACGTGCTGACCTTCGTAAGGAAGGCAGGAAGGTCCGGAGAGAGAAAGGCAGGTCGGGTAGAGGGAGTGGGAGAATAAGGGTGCGAGACGGGGCAAGGCAGAAAGGGCCGATGAAGAGGCCTAATTGCCAAGTCTGCGGGCTTCCCCTTACTACTACTACTATATCAAACCGGTTTTAGGTGCCTATAAACGTAGTAAATTAAATACCATCTTCATTGTATTTTTTCCGCACAAATAGATGGTGTAATCGGTTCTTGATTTTTTTTAATTGACATTATCAACAATTGCCGAAAAATTTATTGTTGCAATAGCCATTATTTGCTTTTTTGCATGTCTGAGCATGGTTTTTTAATTGTAACTATAATTTTTTTATTATCCCACCAAAAAGTATATTCCTAAGTAGAATTTTTGATTGAAAAAAGTGATTTGGACCACAAAAGAAATTAATGTCTCAAAAAATTTTTAACTTCTTTATCTGGAAAAATTTGTAGGTATTGAAAACACAGAGAAATATATTATGACCAAGTTTCGTCAAAATGCAATTTTTGCGGAAATGAAAAATAAAGAACCAAAAAATAAAAATATTGCGATTTTTCTATTTTCTCCAAAATTTTGAGGTTGAAGTTGCAGATCTTTGCACGGCCTACAACTTTTGTATTGAAATGTTTATATAATAATATCAATTTTCTCTCCCTTTTCCCCCACCAAATCCACCCGGCAAGAGCCCCACTCACGCATTTTTTTAAAACATTTATCAGAAGCCCCTTTACCATTTCCACTTATCAAACTGCTGTTAAAATTTTTTTGCCTTTTATTTTAATTTGGTTAGACTATTGTGCATTATCTAAACTTGTTCAGAAAAGTGTAAATAAAAAATAAAAGTAACACTCGTTGCATACCGAACAAAGTGTTTTTGTTTCTCAATTTCACCTATACATAGATATATTTAATCCTTATTGGGATTGGTCAAGAAGTCATAAGATTGTACCTGGCAGTTAAAGCTACACAGGCAACCATGCACACCTCGCGAATTTAAAACAAAAAGTTTGTAATCCGCGGTAACATGTTACCTGTGTACGTCACCTCTCGAATAAACCGAGAAACAAAAGTAGGAAGAAACCTGCAAAGTATAAGGTAACGTTTGCATTGGTACAACCCTCAATTGGAACGTCATACTAGGTGGCCCTAATTTTAAGGCATTAGCAGACAATAGCTCCGGAGGAATCTTGTTGCGCGTAACTAAAATGCCAAAATATTTAAAAAAGAAGTGAATCTTGTGTATGGAAATAAAAAATAAAAGTAACACTAGTGGCATATCGATATAAAAACAGGTTCTTTATGAGACATTGGAGATCTGATCTTAATGCAGTGAGAAACAAAAACGTTTTGTCCGATATGCTACGAGTGTTACTCTTATTTTTTATTTATGGACACGAGATTCACTTTTTTCTTTGTGTAAATATTTTGACTTTTTAGTTCTGCGCAACAACCCTCTAAGAGCGATTGCTTATTGATGTTTTAAAATTAGGGCTACGTAGAATGAAGCTCTGATTGGAGGTGGTGCTGCTGCGAATGTTATCTCTATTTATCATGTTGCAGTGACAGTGATGTGTGTAAAAATTAATTTTATAGCTACAACATTTGTGTGCCAGACCATCGATATTTAAGGGTTAGTTTTTAACTCAAAGAAAAGGCTGGATTTCTAAATATTAAAGCTTTCAAAAATATATTGTGTTTATCTTAGACGAATTGCTTAAAGGCACCCAATACAACGAAAGCTCCGTGGCAAATCACTGTTTAATTACATACTTATCAAAAGAAAAACAAACCAGCTATTAGTTTAGTCACTGGCTCCTTCAATTTTTTGAAAGGAGGCAATCTGTAGCGCCTGTGATGTATTATTTTTGGACGTAACAGAGGAAGAGCGACGAGAGCTTTTCGTGGTTTTATTTTTTTTTTAATTTTGAATGATTTAAGCAGAATCGAGCCCTTTTCAGAGTTTTTTGTAAAGAAACGTTTTTAATGTATTTTTGTACATGTATTCGACGATTTTGCTTGGGATAAGTGCATTTGAAGTGATATTTTTCAAAACGTTAGTCATATTTTGTTCACTATCACGACAAGAAAGGTAAACATTGACCGAAGTAATATTATAACCAGAGCCTCCGTAAGCATCGGGTATCTTTAAGTAGTTCATCTGAGGTGTGTATCTACGTTAGGGACCGCATATCCGCATATCTTATGTAAATTAAAAATAAAATAAGGTTTAGACAAATCTCTGGACGGAAATTGCTTAAAAAATATTCTTTTTTCGTCTCGAATATTTATACTGAAATATTTATGCACTGTTTATGGTAAAGCCATGATGACCCTTAAAATAATTTTCCTAAATACCTAATACATTATTTTTAGATGTGCTAAAATACACTTTAGTAGGACACGTTTTTTAGTAAATTTAAAGACTGTAAAGAACTTTGATTGGAATAAATTAATACCACCTTATGTTTTACACACTTTACGCTTTAAAAAATGACTATTTTTGCTGTTTTTTGGATAAAAATTGCAGATTAAATGATGAAATTTTTAGTAAACCTTTGCTTTAGATTATGTCCATCTTTCTCTAAAATAATTTTTTATAGCCTGCTGTCTCTCTTTAACAACCTTAAATATTTTTCCACGTCACTAAATTATCTCTCCATCTACTTCTAAAATTCTACCCCATCTCTCTAAATATTTTTCATTTTAACAGAGAAAATATGTTTCTTGGCAGTAAGTTTTTTTGAACGCCTAAAAAACAGTGAAAACTTGAAAAATTTTAGTGTTTTATTCTAGAAATCAAAACTTTGGAAAGAAAGCTTTAAAATGTGAGCAATATCATGGCATAAATATGTGAAAAACGTAGTAAAAAATTGCTTCATCAAAAACGTTAGCCTTTAAATTATGCTAAAATATTTTAAGCCTTAAATTACCACTGTGGCTTGACCATTATGATTAACAAAATAATTTCTTTCAAAAAACAGGGACTTATTGGTACGTAAAGTCCGCATAGCCTTACTTTAATAAAGTCGGAACTATTTTGACAGTTTCGCACAAAGGTTAAACACCTACTACATATTTTTAGACACTTTGCCCACCTGCTATGAAATTAGATACTGAAAAAAAGCCTCGTTTTTCGTGTAAATTCCCACTTCCCCTGCTTGTAACACTTTATAAAACTTCCGGCTACCCCTCTGCCTCCACCTTGCTGCGTTACGTAATTGATGGATGGCCCCTAAGTTGGTTACCTAACGTTTTTGCTACTGTTTAAAAGTTTGAGACATTGATGTGTTTAAAATTAACTCTGTGTTTCGGACTTCCATTGTCTATATTTTATTTATGCACGACGTTTCTATCAGTACAATATCTGATCGTCTTCAGGTGCAAACTACAATCTATTCCTAAGATTACGTACCTATATACTTTTTATTTTATTTTTTTATTTATTTAGGAAAACAGCCTTTAAATCTAATAAGACAATTCGAAGCCTTCTTAGTGAAACAAAACCGGAGAACAAACAAAATAAGGAATGCATTTACTAAGTTCCTTGTGAGTGTGGTGAATCGTACATAGGCGAAACAAAAATACCACTATCTGTTAGGCTTAAGGAGCATCATCAGAAGAATACCCAAAGAGATGAAACAACCAAATCAGGAATCGCCAGACATGCATGGTCAAAACAACACCGAATGAAGTGGTCAGAAGCAGAGGTTTTGCACAAGGAGTCACACTGGAAGAAATAAATTCCTTGAAGCTGCCTTAATTGGGCAGAATCAGGTTATTTTCAGTAAACCATTGCTGAAATTCCAAATATTTGGAAGCCCCTTCTTGGATCGAGTGAACTTCATAAACTTTACGGTTGGGTGATTTCCCATAGTATATAAGTACGTAGCCTTAGGAATAGATTGTAGTTTGCACCTTGAGACGATCAGAGATGATACTGAACGAAACGTCGTGTATAAATAAAACATAGACATACATAATGGAAGTCCGAAACACAGAGTTAAGTTCTTGCTAATATTTCTGACATTGTTATCTAAACATGCTTGTGCAAATTACAAAGTTACAAACATTATAAAAGCCGTCATTATTTTGACAGATCCGTGCCCAAAACAGTTCTGGCCGGATAGCCCAGGGGTCGTCTTTTCGAAACCATACGAAATTATTCGCATGCGACTACTTCCGTCTCTTCCTATACCGTATAGAAAAGGAGGCAAAAGATATGCCGATATGCTGATTCATGGGTAGTACGTGCAAGAATAACCGGTTTTTCATGCGAAACAACATCGAATGCCTCCACCAACTCGTGCAATATTGCGTTAAACCAGTCGAATTCGAACGCGGTCCACACATACCGGCTTATCTTTCGCCTCTCATTTCACACGGTATAGAAAGAGACTGACATAAAAATTGTTGATTATTCAGTATACGTATGCGGATATTTTCGTATGGATTCGAAAATCAGACCCCAGGACGTGTATTTTTGAAAGTCGTAAGGGTAATTTATAATAACACAAAACTTGATAGCTGTCAGCTTAAGCTGACAGGTACCATATTTCTTTTTTGGATATTTTAAGTGTCGATCCCATTACCGACCGAAAGTAAATACCTATTTACAAGACATCTTCAAAATCAGAGCCCGTCCTCCCAAAAATTTGCAATTTTTACCTATAAATTCACTTAAAATTAGCAAAAAAAAAGTTTGCCACCTGTCAGCGTAGGCTGCTGCGTGAAATGAGCCTATACGATCCAGTTTTTCTCTCGGTCGAAAAGCAGTTCAGGAAACAAATAAACCTCTTTATTGCGCAAGCCTCACTAGATTCGAGGTTGTTTCCCGGCTTCGGACCATGAGATCCGTAAGATCGTATCATCGCTCAAGAATATTAACGCTTTGTTTCCATGTGATCATTCTCCATAGATCTATGCTGCTCGCCCCAACCAAAAAAAGCGCCGTCTAACCTCAATTTCGTCGTGATTAGTTCTGATAAGAATAACTGTTTGTGTGGATAAGAACACTTAAACGTGAACATTCAAGTGAAACGTGAAACTGAAAAATGCGTTCCAGACGTTTCATAACAGATGAGTAAAGTACCCAAAAATATGTAACTCAACTTCAACTGTCAAAAATAGTGCCGACTTTATTAAAGTGCCTGCTAAAGGTGGGCACAGATATTATACAAGTTGACATTATTTTGACAGTACCGCGTTCAAAAAAACCTTCGGGAGGATAGCCTGTACGCATGTTTCGGATAGAACAACTATATTTTCTTCTTTATAGTTGCATAGGAGCACTTAACCGTTAAAATTTAAGTGAAACCTTCCAGTCATTCCATAGCGTGCCTAAAAATATGTAGTAGTTGTTTAACCTTTATGCGGAACCGTCAAAAAATAGTGCGACTTTATTAAGGTCAGGCTATACACCCAAGTTTTAAACTGATAGCTTTTGCTTTTATAATTATTGGTTTAATAAAATCCCAAAATTAAGTTGTGTACTTTATAAACGTCAAAGTAAAAGAAAAGTCTAAGTAGTCTAAGTGAAGAAACGCAGTCATTTAGAATTCGCAGATTTTGAACAATTGATTTAGGATCGTTTGATCTTTTAATGACCTTATACGCCGTATTTTTTGCATATCTGTTCCAGGGTATTTGCAAAGTACCTATCTTATGCATTGCAGGTATTTTTTAATAAAACTATTTTCAACCTAAGTCTTTTATTTTTATCCAAGTAAACAGCATGTCTCTATTTATAGTATACCTGTAATAATATATTAATTTTAGCAAAAATCATCTACTTACTGATTCTAAAATGAAATCCAATATTCTTTTATGGAATTGTAAAAATTGTGACCAAGATTTTATCCAATTAACCGGTCTATTACAGCACATGAAATACAGTTGCGTAAGTGCATCTGCAAATGTCAGGGCAGATGATCAAGGAGTGCCGCTTGACCTTAACGATGCAGAAGATCAAAATGTTTGGTCATGTATAAAATGTCCTCAAGTATTTTCATCAGCAGAAATACTCAGTGGTCATCTTATGAACCACAGTAGTAATAAAAAAGTAAATCGAACCAAAATAAATATTCAAAATAAAATCAGGACGGTCTCAGAAAAAGAGAGTGGTAAACTATCTTGGAGATTTGATAAATTACAAAATATTTATACATGTTTAACATGCTTAGCCGAATTTTCTGACAAAAATGAATTGCTGGTACATATGGACAACCATCCAGAATTTACATGCGAAACATGCAATGAATCTTTTAAAAGCATTTTGATGCTAGGTTTTCATAGTTCTGAACATTCAACAGATAATGCTATAAAATGTCCTCTATGCACTTACAAGTGTGAAAAGAAAAATGGACTAGTTTCTCATATGCACTGGAATCATGCTAAAAATAATTTTACTTGCGCTGTTTGTGTTGAGTCGCTTCGCAGTCCAATTCAGCTTTTCCTACACCAGAGGAATCAACACAAAGATGACAAAACCATATTAAAAGTTGTGCAAATGTCATTCATAAAACAACACAAAAAGACTTTTCTTTGTGATACATGTGGCAAAGAATTTTCGCTTAAATACCGTTTAGAACGACACATAAAAGCTCTCCACGAAGGACTTAAACCACATGTTTGCCAATTCTGTAAAAGATCTTTTACTGGAAAAGATACCATGAAAAAACATGAACGTATTCACACTGGAGAAAAGCCGTACTCCTGCGAATTTTGTGGAAAATGTTTCAGGCAAGATGGACCTTTTAAAGTCCATCTCCGAACTCATACAGGAGTACGACCTTATATATGTCAGTTTTGCAAAAAAGGATTTATTACAAATC
This sequence comes from Oxystoma pomonae, assembly GCA_963921995.1. Classification (NCBI taxonomy): domain Eukaryota; kingdom Metazoa; phylum Arthropoda; class Insecta; order Coleoptera; family Brentidae; genus Oxystoma; species Oxystoma pomonae. The sequence goes on from OY998169.1 coordinate 27,474,385, forward strand.
AGTGTCTTAAGCATCATAGAAATAATTGTAGTTTAAAAGCTTTAGGTAATTTGTAAAGTTTACCATATACTAATACCATAGCAATAACGAAGAAATTTTTTGTTACTTTTTAATTTCATTTGATATGTTCTTCTAAATTAAATATTACCTTATACCTGATCCTAATCTAAGACGAAGAATGGCCAACTAAGAGCATATTTTTTATTTAGTATAGATCAAAAAAACACTGACAATTTTACACTGCTTAAAAGGGATAAAAAATATTCTTATTTAAATAGTGACAAAAAACTGCACTTTTCTTTTTAACGTCCATATTAAACTAAGTCAATTAACTGAATCGTGTAAGGATTAACTCCAAAACTTCTCCCATTTAAAAATGACAAAAAAAATGTATGACACACATGCATTACGCGTATGTATGCTAGTCTACATGAAAGCATGTATGACATAAGCTGGCCGCAGACTACCCAGCAGACACGAATTAAAGAAATAGTACTTTTTAAGCACTGGGTTTAAATAACGGCAAAGTATGTATTGATTTGTAACAACGACCGCCATCAGTCCAGCAGGTATGTTTTTAGTATAAGAAAGCTGGACATTTACTTTAATATTTTCTTGTTTAAAGCTCTCGCTTAGTCACACGCAAATATTAAGATCCTGTTTCTTATTAGGGTGATTTTGGTCAGACGGTTTAACGGAAAATTTCGTTACTCTTACCTTAAATAAAGCTAACTGTAAGAGGCTAAAAATAGTGCTTTTCAAAGTATCCAAAAATAACGTTTGACAGTAAACATAACCTTACCTATTTTGATGTTTTTTTCTGTCTTCATTGTAAAATCTTTGCGTTTATGGTTAATCGTATTAACCCCACCCTACAACTAATACTAATCACATAAAAATAAAGTAAAAATCAAAAATAAAAAATATTTGTAAAATAAACAAACTTTCTAACCTAAAAATCTTCCACCACAGAAGCACACCAAGTTTGGCTGGTTGACTTCCTAACAGTTAAGGTAGGCGCTATTCGGCGCTAATTAGCGGGTAACAGATCGACCAAATACCTGACAAAAATCACCTTATTAGCGGGTTAATAGCGAGTTACATGAACTCGGGTTATAAACCTCAGTTTGTTGCTGTTTTAATGTAATATTTTATGACCCTTAGGTAAGATAATTTACCCCCACATTGAAGTTGTGGTTACCTTGGAGTTAATTTAAACCCGCATTTTAAAGATTTTTATAAGCTTATGTTGCTTGAGATAACGCGAACTCGCTATTAGTGAAGGGGCATGTATAAGTCCGTGGGATTTTTTATGAAGGAGTTTTGTGACTATGGGATTGATAGCTCTTTAGTAGTGTTACCGGGTGTTTTGTTCGAATTAATGTAGAAGGGGTTGATATGACGACATCTTTCAAGATGGCGGCCAAAAATCATAAAAATTACAACTTTCGCAACCGGGGCATGATTATACTCGATTCCATATAACTCGAGGACGAGAATTCCAAAAAAAATACTTTCAAGGTCATCCGTCCTTCATAAAATCTTAATGATTCTAAACTATTAGGCATGCACGCCAAATTTGATTCTTAGAGTTTGATGCGGTTTGAAGCTTCATGACCTTGAAAAATAAAGTAAGTAATATAAGATATTGCAAAAATAACACTAATGGGCGCTATTCATCAACTATTAAAGCGTAGGACCAAATTTGATAAGGTCACCATTTTGATATATCATCCGCCATATTGAAACGCGTCATAGCTGAACCAAATTTTTTTTTAAAATATTATTGGACTTGACTTTCTTATCTCCCTTACCAAATTTAGTCCTCTTCGCTTTAATAGTTGATGAATAGCGCCCTTTAGTATGTTATTTTTGCAATATCGGGGTATTTTTCAAGGTCATGAAGCTTCAAACTGCGTCAAACTCTAAGGATCGAATTTGGCATACATGCCTAATAGTTTGAGGTATATTTGAAGTTGGGCTGACAAAACGTCGAATTATTAAGATTTTTTGAAGGGAAAATGGCAAAACTCTTGTTTCTTTGCGATTTTAACGGTCATAAAAGTGAGTTTTTTGAAATTCTCGCCCTCGAGTTGTATGAAATTGAGTAAAACCATGCCCCAGATGCGAAAGTTGTATGTTTTATGATTTTTGGCCGCCATTTTGAAAGATGTCGTCATATCAACCCCTTCTACACGAATGCGAACAGAACACCCGGCAACATTTGATTCTGTGACTAAAAAGCTATCAATCCCACATAGTCATAAAATTCTTTCATAAAAAATCCCACGGGATAGAAATTATCGACATATGCCATTACACTATATTGCGAAACCGTCCCTAGGAAAAGTATTTTTATAATTAAAAAAAGTATTTGTGCTATATAAAATAACTTTCATTTTATTCTATTTTATTATATCTGGGTAATTATTATAAATTACACATTTTAATATTTTTATTAAGAAAGGATTAATTTTCTAAGGAAGAAAAATAATAAAAATATGGTGTTAAAATTAATGTAAATAGAAGAAATGACGTGAATAATAGAAAATCTTAAATACTACCCAGTTATTTATTTAAATGATACTTAATCTATGTAGTAGGAATATCTGGTAGAATTCAGTTCTTAAACCATTTCTCAAAAAGTTCTGCCGTTGTTGTTGTGACTTCATGATGGAGTGTTTAATATTTTTTACAGAGAGCCGTTTTCTGATCTCGCATGTAAAATGGTTATCTGTTTCCCTTTAGTCGACGAAGCTTTTGTGCTGTATTTACCGGAAGAATCGACCACGACTTACACACGACAATTTTCAGAATGGTATTTTTTTATTTGAAGCTATATACTCATGGTACCATTTTCGAAATTGGTGGGATTCCATAAGTACTTGCTTTTTGCTAATTGTGCGATACTTAAAGCCTATTTCAGACAGGACTAGCGACGTTTTATTATTAATGAGCCATTGCTTTAGAGCTTCTAATGTAGGCACACATTGCTCTTCGTACAAGGTGTAAATTTTTCGTCGTATCAAGTCTTTGTCACTTTCGTCAAAACATTTGGTGGTGCTGGAATCTCTGTGCTTTCTTCTTGGTTTGATGAGCTTTGACACGATTTTCAGAGAGTTACTTTAGTAAGAGCATATTTTTTAGACACTGGAGCAGCACCAGCAATAAATCTTTTGTTCAATAAAGAACTATATACACTTTTTACAATTTCTCTAGCATCGACAGATAAATGCTATTTTGCCACGAGCGCCACATAATTCTGTTTTATACTTGAGTGAAATTTGACTGATAAAATAATATCTAAAACACAACTGAATATTTCCTGTCCGAAATAAAGACTACCTGATATGACCAACTTTAATTTCAGAATAATACTCGTTACGCCTGATCCACAGTTTCACTTCTTTGAGTTCACTTCTATTTTCCTCTTCGTCGTTTAGAGAAAGAGGGAAATATGTTTTCTATTGCCATCTCACTTTTTTCGATAAAGAGAGAAATAGAAGTAGCGGCTAGAAGTGAAACTGTGGCTCAGGCGTTATGTTTTTAAGTCTATTCACAATTATTCCAGTCCGATCTTTCAACCTCTTTGAGGAATTTTATAGCCGAGATAAGCGTACACAATAGGGTCATATCAGAAAAATGATTGCGGTCAATAAGTCGAAACCAAATATCTTGAAAAGGACTTTACAAGTTGTTGCGTGCGAGATGACATTCGGGACGGTTTCGTGGCGCGCCCTGTTTCATCCGAGCTTGGTCATCTTACAATACCTCACTTTTTTATCAACATTTTTTAAAAGTTCGATTGTATATTTTGTGCATCGATTTTTAATTTTATTGAGGGTTCGACATTATCGCCAACACGCTCGGTCATAAAATACTGCTCTATTTCTCGGAGGGGCTAACGACATATCAAATTCCGCATTGCCCTTCTTCCATATCAACTAAAAGCCCATTGTTCAACACTCTGTACACTGTTTTCAGCGAAAAACAAACATTTTTTTTAAATAAAAAATGTGATATTCTTAATTTTTTTTAACTTAACCAAAAAATGATTTTTCCATTCGAGCCGAACCGCAAAAATTCGAGCGGTCAGGCGTGACGTTACTACACCCTCTTCGTACGATCGGGTTTCTAAACGAACGTACTCTTAAGTTTCCAAGTGGACGCGGCCAAGTGGGCCCATGACGAAATGGCGCAAGATCAAGTGGGCGCAGGACCAACTGGGCCCAGAAGTAGTTTTTTTTTAATATACCTATAGCCTAATGTAAGTTGAGTTGGGGTGAGTTTTTGTTAGTTATATCAAAAAATGGGTCTTTTGATCCAGAGTTTTTCCGACTTTTTTTTGTTTTTTTTTCTTCAGGGTTTTTCCAGGTGGTATATGTATAAGTTGATTAGTTTGGCTTAGTTAAATAAAAATAATAATAGTTATTACAAATATTTTGGGTAAAAGAAAATTGCTTTTACATTACTGGTCTTAATGAAGTGAGAAACGAAATCGCTTTGTCCGATATGCCACGAGTGTTACTTTTATTTTATAAAAGAAAATTAGCACAAGGTTAAGAGGGCCACCACTAATCATATAACAGATTGATCATAGTGAAACTCCGTTCGCACAAAAAAGAACAAAATAACAAATAATCACCTCACTCATAAAATCATAAAACATATTTTATACGATGCGATAACCTATAAATATTTCTGACTGATGTAAAATATGTGGACCTGTCCATATTTTGACAAACTCAGTTATCGTTTATTTTTCAGGAAAAGGGTCGCAAAAAAGTCTACCTTCCAAATTTAGTGGTCTTAACTTAACTGTGTACAAAAGTAAACGCTTAAGCTCACCGAAGCGCCATATTTTATCATTTCACCCTTTATTGTACTTATTTAAAGCACACAAGCAAGGATTTACGAAAACGTTCGGTATACGTTTCACCTAATAAGAACTCGCACCTCAGTCAGTGCTAATAAAAATGGTCTAATAAAACTGCTTTTTCCTCTCAGGGACCACCTTGAGGGATGACCATCCAAATCTCCTATTTTGCACCAGAGAGGCCAGTCTCTCCTCTTAACTTGGGACCCACCTTGGATGTGGCATTGACCGTGTATGATTGGTTGGATGACTGCAAAGATTTATCTCTGGGCGATGGGATTACCACTTCCCTATGCCAAAAGCGTTATCCGTTAGCCATTCTGTACATACAGATGCTCACCACGAACCACGAGGAGGTGGTTCGTGCTGAGCTACGACTACCCATTAATTCGCCTTTATCGCATTTTGCGACGCAAAAGAGGGTCATAATTACTCCTACCGGACTGGACTTATGATTTAAACATTAATAATTTCAAGTTGATTATTTCGCAGGTTCTCTTTTTAAAACTTAAATTTTATGTTTGGAAGATATTACATTTTCCAATTATTTGGCCCTTCTGTTAAATTTACGCAATTTGCGAAATATGATGACGATATCCAGACTAGAAGTCCCAGTTAAATGGCTGCATGTTTGATATTTAAAACTCATTATAGTATCCTCTTCAATAACATACAACCTTTGACAAGTTGGCAGCGTAAAAGCAGAGGCCGCTATCTAAGATTTTCTTATTATTTTAGTCTTGATTCGTTATATGTAATATATTATCTTTTTGCCGGTTCCAGAGAATTAAATTAAATAATAGTTGACTTGGATTGGATGAGTTGGAATAACTTTGCTAATCTTTAAATCAGTTTCCAATTGACAATATTCTGGACGGACATTTTGTTTCGCTTAAAAGTGTTGTCAACCTTTTTCAACCAAATGTCATCAATTGTTTACTAGCTTCGCAGTACAAAAATCTTAAAAAATAATTTTTTTCGGGGATTGGAAAAGGTTAACAACACTTACGCGGACCAAAATGTTCACGCACAATTTTGTCAATTGGAAACTGAATTAAAGATTAGCAAAATTTTTCTAGTTACAAACAAGTTACAATATATGTACAAGATTGCTATATTTTTTACACCGCAAGCTATGCTTCATTATCAAGAAATTGAACAAAGTCCACTTAACAAAAAATTCACTATTAGCAGGGACAGATATACAGTGTGTTCCAAAGAAACCGAAACAGGGACTTTTTCTCGAACATGTAGACTTTTTATTCGATCTTGAAATAATTTTTGCAGCGCGCACTCCCTTCGAGTGGTGAACTTTACCCCGATATTTTGAATTGGAAAGTGGGTCGAGTAATACCTTGTTTTGAGGCTCTTTCAAAAAACTTCACAAAAGTCTTAAAATTTTAAAAATCGAGGAATTAGTTTTCGAGATATTCAGTTTTAAAATCGGTTTTGTTTTTGTTTATTGTATATTCCTACGAGGGGCAAAACTTACCTCTAATTTGAGCTAGCTTTAAAAGTGAATATCTCAAAAACTAATCGATTCATTTTCGAAATTTTTACAAGGTTGTAAAGACATTCAGAAGCCTTCAAAAGAAGGTATCACTAAACTTGACCCACTTTACGGGAGTGCGTGCTTTATTTCGTGTTCGTTGGAACGCATTGTATATTAATTTGTATAGGTCACTGCTATTAAACAACATTTTTCTCTTTTAGCTAAAAACTATGTTGATTTAATATTAACCTAAAGTCTTCGGTAAACTTTGGTGACATTACAGTGTGACAATTTAGTCTTTGTGTTCTTTTTAATGATTTGTTGCTAAATCACTAAAGCTGGTTAGTTTTAAGGTGAGCCAGATACTCAGGACGCTTATTCCTGAGTGCCTAGGAGCGCTCCCGGAAATTATAAATGTTTATCACATCATCTCTCCGAAAAAAAAATTAGTCGTATTCCTCAACATTCTAAATTATACCTGGTCTTCCACGTTTATTTTGAGGAAAATAAAAAATAAGTCATGGAAAAACATTGTGTTGAAGTACTTTGAATTTTCGGGTGCTCCTTCCCATCGTAAATCTTATATTTTTTTATCTAATACGATATTTATAATTTTTCGTGAACTTTTAGTCACTTAAAGGGAACTTCTTTTCTCTGGTATTCAAGAATAAGCTTTCAGATAAGTTGGCTTTAAGACGATGTGTGAAGGAACATAAAGTAACTTTCGTCAAATATGTTAGAGTTTTTAAATTTATATTTATTAGTTATGATATACCTAAACGTGAAGTGAAGTAGAAAGATGATTTTTGTAAGATACGTAGGCAAACAAAATATGGTTGGCCAGTAGTCTTATGCCTTATTCCTTCACACAAATCCCTTTTTATACTTCTGCGTTACTGTTGCATGATTTAATAAACTACCATTGTTTTAGAAAAAATATTTATTCACAAAAACAATCCAACAAAAATAAAGGAAATAGTGGTTTTAATTTCTGTGAAATTTGCCAGAAACAGTCTCATTCTAATACAAAGTGTAATAAACATTTGGATAAAAGCAACTGTCTTTTGAAACTAAATAATTGCAATGAAAAAATAACCAAAAAATCTAGAAGGGAACGCAAGTCATACCCTTGTAAAAAATGCCCAAATATTTTTGAAACAATCGCAAAACTAAAAGAACATCGAAAGTCTCACAAAAAAGATGTTGAAGAACACTCACACTATTATGATAATATTCAGGAAATATTTATTTGCAATACGTGTTCTGCTGAATTTCAGTATAAAGATGAAGCAGATAAACATCTTGAGAGTCACATCGAAAAATTTCAGTGTATGTTATGCTTAAGCAGTTTTGGCACGTTAACAAAATTAGGAATGCATTCCAAAGACCACGTCAATGACGGCTTCTACCGTTGTCCTATTTGCACTGCTGATTTAAGCTTTTCAAAGTCATCACTAGTTCATCATATTAATAAAAAGCATCTATTTAAAAAATACGGATACCCTTGTAAGCAGTGTCATCAAATATTTCGCAGCAAGATACAGGCCAAAGAACATGAAAATGTTCATAATGGAATTAAACCATTTTTGTGTGTCGTTTGTGGGGCAAGTTTTGCATTTTCTAAATCTGTCTTAGTACATCAACTTAAACGTCATCGTGTAGAAATATTAAAAGATTTTATTGCTGAATGCAGTTTTTGTTCCAAAATATTTGTTTCCCAAGATACGCTTAAAAGACATATTCATAAAGCTCACAAGAATGGTGCCAAGGACAAAAGAAAGAACCATCTTTGCGAAACTTGCGGAAAAACTTTCGACTATAAATATGAAATGGAAACTCATATGAGAATACACACAGGCGTTAAGCCCTATGTTTGTCAGTGGTGCAAGAAAAGCTTTAGAAAATCGTGGGAACTCTCTTGCCACAAAAGAGTTCATACTGGAGAGCGACCATATACATGCCAATATTGTGGAAAAACTTTTAGTTACAGCGCACCATTTAAAGTTCACATTAGAACGCACACGGGCGAAAGACCTTATACCTGCGATGTTTGCATGAAGGGTTTTACCACTAATCAAGGGTTAAGACACCATAAAAGTAATTGTGAAAATATTTTGCCTTTTAAGTTAGATTAAATTTGTTAACGACATTTTAACTAGAATGGAAGATTATGTAACTTTAAAATTTCGATTTTTTTTTGAGAAGTCGATTTTAATTATTGACCGACAGTTTTGCTTAATTTATAGTTTAATTTGTGTAACAATTTTCTTGCTGATAAATATTATTAAAAAATTGTTTCAACTATATCTTAGGGCTCCGTTTTTACATTTTGATGAAATCCTAATAATCAATTACTTATCGGTATATTATAGGCTGACTTTAATAAAGTCAACACTATTTCTGACAGTTTCGTATAACTACTACATATATTAGACACTTTTATAAGACGGCAGTCTTCTTGGTTGCTGGGGCTATCCAAAACCTGCGTTGGGGCGGAGCTTTCTTGTGCGCGGTGCTATCAAAATAATGTCGACATAATGTTTGTACTGACTTTTGGTAAAGGACGGCATTAACTTTAATTATGTCAACTTTATCGGTGGCACAATATGAGCATGTCTACATGACATATTTAGATGTAAGCAAAAACAGAAACCTTTTAAGCTTCATGCGGAACTGTCAAAAATAGTGCCGACCTTGTTAATGTCAGGCTATGCCGACTTTATGTCCCTATCTTTCTGGATTTATATAACTAGCTTTAATGTCACTCAGTTTACTAACTTAAGGTTTTTTCTTCCTAAATTGTTTTTTATTAAATATATTTTTATCAAATTTACTTCGGCAGCTCAACTATACCACTAATTTTTTTATTTGCCTTATTTATTTCTTTGTATAGTTGAGAATAGTTGTGGTTACTGTAGGTTTTAGTGGATAAGTACAGAGTTTCTCCCTATATTTTGACCTCCAGTAAGCACCACCATTATTGGAGCTAGCAAAAAGTTTGAATGTAAAAGTTGCCTAACTTTTTACATGATTTTAAATTATGTACTTTATAATTGGCAACTGTCATCGTTAATATCACATTTTCATTTTGAACTTTTTTATTTTTAATGAAACAACCTGTAATTTCATAACGATGAAATCAAAACTCATGAACCTACTTACAAATTAAAAAAAATCTATTTTTCGTACATTTTTTAGAATAAATTTATTTTAATCTGTGAGGGATAAGGGTTTTGATTTCATCGTTTTCACCAAGGTGTAAACTGTAAAATATTTATATTACATAATATATTACTTTTATGGCAACGTTTTTGTCAATAAGTTTAGTGATGTTAAAGATTCAGGTAACCTACCGGTTGTTTCAGGGGGGTGGTTCACCCCCTTTTTTCCACAAATATAAAGATAGAAAATTGAAGCTACAACATATTATGTCAAATTTGACGTTTTCGGACAGGTCACGTGACTTTTGGTCGCTTCCGGTTTTACCGGAAATTTTTGATTGATCTAGGTGGCCATGATGGACCAAAAATTAATATTTCTATTTCAATTAATTTAACAAAAATATAAAACACACTGTTAATTCTTTACGCTAAATTTGATAGCGTTTTTAAATTTTAAAATGCGGATGATATGAGTTCACTCTATCAGAAAAAATGTTTAGTTTGTAAGGTATAATTTTCAACAAAAAAATCAGTAATTAAACAAATATTTAATTTTTTTATTTTATAATTTGTTGAGAAGAATAATTTCCTTTGAACTTTTAAAAACAAATTCCACTTAAAAACCCGCTTAACCATTAAAAATAAAAACGTTCATGTCAAAGTTTGACATTTGTAATGATAGTTGCCAATTGTAAAATAGGTATAGAAAATTATGCACAAGTTCTGCTGCGACCATAGCTGTTAGATAGATGCAGGTCTAAAGCTACATTTACATTGAATTCGATCCCAATTTAATGTTGAATTTTGACAGCTTACCATATGGAAAAAGCATGTTACCATTTTCATTGGACTCAATTCAAAGTCAACTTCGAATGTAAATGTTTATATTAGTTCCCATATGGTAAGCTGTCAAATTCAACAATTAAATTGGAGATTGAATTCAATGTAAATATAGCATAACATATACTAGGATCACCCTTCGAAGAGGGTGTAAAGTCGGCGGTCCACTGTGTATACTTGCTACGCAGTATAAAGAACCCTGTCTTTGACAAAGAGGTGCCAGGCAAACTAGCATCCTAAGGAGCGCGTCTATCGGTATGCGTTATGGTGCATGGTCAAAACCGAGGTTAGCGAAAAGGACGCGCGCATACTAGGTATAGGCAACATCTATTTCCGTAAAACTTTTTCCTAACTATAATAAATAATAGCGCCCCTAATTGGAGAGTCCAAAATATATATTTGAACACCATGTATCTAGAAATATAATTGTGATTGTGTTTTAAGAGTTTTTTTAACTATACGTTCTTTACATCTTATTAATTTTAGGATGAAAACGGTCAGTTTACAGGAGGAATTCAAAAAAGAAAAGCCTTTGAAAAAGGAAAAAAAAATAAAACCAATTCACAAAAAACACAAATTATTCATCCATTCTAAAAAACGAGACGAAAATAAATATGATGATCATAAAGCAAAAGTATGCAGCACAAACGGCGTGATAACTTACAGTTGTACCGTATGTTATAAGGTATATCTAAATTTAAAAATGTACAACTACCACAAAAAAATTCATCAAGCTGAAGAAGAAGAACCTACATACAAATTTCAAAAATCAAAAGATATGTATGTTTGCACAACGTGCGATTCGGAATACGCTACAAAACAAGAAATTGATATTCACGTTGACAGTCATACGTACGTTTGTAAAATTTGCACATTAAAAGTTTCAAAGCCAATTCTTCTTGGCTGTCACATGGCAGAACACGATGAACAACAACGTGTATGGTGCCCATTTTGCGATTACAAAAGTCCTTCAGCTACATGCCTAAAAGCCCATATTGATAGAGTACATCTTAAACTTAATTTGTTAAAATGCCCGTTGTGCGATGCAAATTATACCTCTAAATGTCATCTTAAAGATCACATCGATATAGTTCATAACAATAAACAACCTCACGAATGCATTGTGTGTAGGCGAAGTTTTATTATGCAAACCAGTTTATATAAGCATCAAGTTAACGCACATAGACCCCTAATAGATGGAGATCTGCCAACAAACTATTGTCATCTGTGTAAAAAAACTCTTAGAAGTGTTGAATCTCTTAAAAAGCATTTAGACGAAAAGCATTATAATGCACCGCCTAAAGAAAAGGAGCATCACGTTTGTTATATTTGTGGTCGTGAATTTGGATTTCATCAAAGTTTGAGAGTGCATTTAAAAGCTCATTCTGGAATTAAACCTCATCAGTGTTCATATTGCCCGAAAACATTTACGTTAAGAGCAGGAAAACTGGAACACGAACGAGTTCATTTTAGTGAGAGACCTTTTTCTTGTGAAAAATGTGGAATGTCTTTCAAACAACAAAAGACTCTTAGAACTCATCAGCGAACGCACCAAGAAAAAAGTATTTTTTGTGAAAAATGCAACAAAGGTTTTCACCGTAAAGATCACTTGCGATTACATATGAAAAACTGTTTTGACTAGAAGTGCGTTATCTTTTGCAGTTTTAAGGAGAAATATAAGTTTAGAAAAAGTCCCTTGGAAGTCACAAAACGTTTTCTGATTTTATAAGATGACATTGTCCTTGGTTTTTATATTAAACTTACAGTATTCGTATACCTTGCTATATAATGTTATCGATAAATTAGTGTGTAATCTTATTTATTTCTTTTTAACTTTACGAATTAAGAAGTTTTATACAGGTTTTTTTTCAACGAAATGGTAACAAGGAATATCAGGTTGGAATAGTCTTTCAATTACCTTTTATAATTTTTTTTTTTAAATTTATTGATTTGTTTTAATTTGCATTTAAAATTGCCGTAACCAACTCGAAAAAACTTAAAGTATACTTTAAAAAGTTTTTGTTTAAAATTTTCCTTGCACACGTTAATTTTGTCTTTAAGGAAGGTTGAATTGAATTGATATCGCCTTTATTAAAGAAAAATAAATATACACCCCTATATAGGTTGTATAAGAATGGTAGATTGAGCAAAACAAAATCAAAACAAGAGGTAAAACTAATAAAAAGATAGGCATTATTATACAGGGTGATTCACGACGAAATGCAAATATTTTAATGGTAAGTTACAGGTCCGGGGTAACTCAAAATTTTTTTGAGTCTTTTTGTCAAATATACAGTGTGATTTATAAAAATATTGCAAAAATAAAAACGGACATATCTCGAAAACAAATAGACGTGTTTACTTCAAATTTGGCACACATAATGAGCCTCAAAAGCCACTTCTACCAATGCATAAAAAAATAAAATTTCAGGTCCGCACTAAAAAAAAAATTGTATTATATATTTTTTTTGTTAAAAACCACATCCTGTATACTGCAACTGGCAAATTTTGGTATTTCCACGTAAAAGCTAAAGGATGGTGCTATAATACCCTTAGATTGTATTTAACGCGTTGAGTCTCAATTTTTTATAAAAAAAATAAAAAAATCCAATCCTGAGATATTAGGATTACAAATAATATCACGTTTTAAATTACATAAAGCGTATTTTTATGTTAAAACTAATTTAGACATAAATAAATTAACACCCACCCTACCCAAGGAAAAATCAAGCTGGTGCAGGACTGGATAAATATTTTTAAATTTATTTTTATAAAATTTACAAACACATACTTTTAATTTATTAATAAACCCTGTTTTAATTTGAAATCCGTTTTCGGAATTGATTTGAAGTCGTAGTCAAGTCATTAAAATTTCAGGCCCGGACTAATATTTATTTGGTTTTATTTGTCCTTAATGGAAAACAACATTTTTTTGTACTTCATTTGGTTATTTTGGTATCACAACATACAAGGCAAAGGATGTTGCTATAAATATTTTTTTAAATTGATTATCATCTACAAAACCGTCCCAACATTACAATCAGGGGATAATGTACAGGGTGATCTACCATAAATTCCATCGCCATTTTTCTCCGTTATTATGCATGCTATAAAAAAATTCTTGAAATCAGAAGAAAACGAGGAATTTAAAAATTCGATAAAATATATTATTTAAAATCAGAAACTTTATGTCAAAATTTGACATTTTCAATGACACTTGTCAACTTTGACATACATATTCTAAAAGGCTGGAAAAAGTTATACAGTTTTGTACCAAACACTTTTTAAAGCATGTCTAATAACAAAGAAAAGTGGCGGTGGCATTTATGGTAGATCACCCTGTACATTATCCACTGGTTGTAACCTGTGGATGGTCTTATAGATGATGATCAATTAAAAAAATACTTATACTTGTATGTTGTGATATCAAAATCTCCAAATGAAGTACAAAAAATGTTGTGTTCCAATAAGGACAAATAAAATCAAATAAATATTAGTCCGGGCTTGAAATTTTAATGATTCGACTACGACTTCAAACCAATTCCGTAAACTGATGTCAAATTAAAATAGGGTTTATAAATAGTTACAAAGTACGTTTTGTATATTAAAAAATATTAATCAGGCCCTGTACCTCCCTGTTTTTTGCTTGGGTAGGGTGGGTGTTGATTTATGTATGCTTAAATTAGTTTTAACCTAAGAATACGTTTTTAGTAATTTAGAACATGATATTGTTTGTAACCCTAGTATCTCAGGATCGGAATTTGGATTTTTAATTTTTTTTATAAAAAACTAAGACTTAACGCGCTAAATACCATCTGAGGGTATTATAGCACCTTCCTTTGGCTTTTACGTGATAATACCAAAATTTTGAAATTGCAGTATACAGGGTGTTGTTTTTAACAAAAATATATAATACTAATTTTTTTTTAGTCCGGACCTGGAATTATTTTTTTTTTATACATTGGTAGAAGTGACTTTGAGGCTCCTTACGTGCGCCAAATTTAAAGTAAATACGTTTATTGGTTTCCGAGATATGTCCGTTTTTATTTTTGCACTATTTTCATAAATCACACTGTATATTTGACAAAAAAAAAATTAGCATTGGATAGCTCATATCCTCTGGCCTGTAATACTTACCATTAAAATGTTTGCATTTCGTCGTGTATAATTTAGTTTATTTCGTAGGAATATTTTTTTTGTAGTTTTAGTTTAAACGAGTTTATATTTTCCTCCTTTAAATGACTTGGCATGAAATTATATAATTTCACACAATATGTTTTTTTATACGGCAGTTTTATGTTTATTTATTTGCAATACATTTTTCGATCTGGTCTGACAATTGTGAATTTGATGCTTGTATGATGTATTAATTTGTTTCTACGGTAGTCTCGAGTTAATGTTCTTATAACTGTCTGAGTTAAATTAAAGCATTGAATTTTTCTGCGGCAATCGATTTCATACCATTGTAGTTCTTTAATTTTTCACTCACCGAAGACAGGATCTACCAATGAGGTCTAAGGCAAATCCATACACAAACTTGTAATAACTTAAATGCGGCAGCACCAAACCTTCACACAAATTTTTAAGTACTTCTTTTTTAAGGGAGCTTTAACAGTTGTATAATAACTTAAAAGCACAATAGGAATTTTGCATGATTTTTTGAATTTTGAATCAAAAATTGCTCCCAAGTATTTACCGGAGTTTACGTAAAAAGCAATGTGATTTTTAATTTTTATTTTTTTTTACTTCCAAATAGGAAGATTAGAAAATTTTTAAGTTTTTTTTTTTACATATCATAGATTAGAAATATGGTTTTACAGTGCTACGTCGTCAGTGCATGCAACTCTACTTCTTTGATACTCTTAAGGATAGATATTGTATAAATTAGAAAAAGTAAAAGATAAACAACTGACCCTTAAGGAAAATTAAAACATGATCAGTTTATCGGATGCCTTTGAGTAATCCTGCAACACCATTATTGTCAAAATCGTGATTTACATGAGTAAAAACTACAGCACAGCTGTACGATTTTATAAAATTTTCTTAAATATTTTTGATGAAGCCGGATAGAATACGATTGTGGGTTATTATTTTTAACAGGGCTTTACTGATCTACTCTTGATATGATTTTTCTATCAAGAGAGAGATAAGAGAGTTAATTACATGTAAAATATATTTACTGATATAAGCGCTGCATAATTTTATCATTTTTATCAACATTCCATCGGTAGCTATTGCACCAGATTTATTTTCGCCAATTACATCTTAAATATCAAATATATTAGCAACGTTAAATTTGAAGTTAAAACCGTTTTTGGATGTGCAGTTATTTAAATAGTTTATTGATTCAAACATATTTTTTTATTCACAGATGATAAGAAATATTTCTTTACTTCTTCTTGGTTTATTACATTAAGTTACATGAAATTTTAGTTTTTGTGTTAGATTTTACATTTAGGTTTTTTAGAGCTTGCCAGGTTTTTTAGAGTTTAGTTCATGAGTCTCAGTGCTGTTATTAATATAGTTTTAGAACGTATGGTTACTAATGTTGTGTTACCGTCTAATATTCGTCCTTTCGATTTTCCTTGTATTTCGCGTGTGCACTGTATTTTCCTTTATTAATGCTTTTACACCATCTGTTGCTTTATCATCGTAGGCCGATAGACGGTTTCTGTTAAATCGTAAGCACACTATGCAAACTACCTTGTCTACCTCAGAGACTGTCACTTCCAATTTATCCAAGCATAAATTTAGTTTTCCTTTTGGTACAGGCAAAAAAAACAGTTATTTATTTTAATATTGAGCCACAGCTGATCTATTTTTGTGTTGGATATCCTAGCAAAAAAATCCGCCTGACAATTGAAATTATTTTTAACATACCACCTCAATCGTCCTATACTGCCTCTACACTTCGATTGCCGCAGCGTGATGCAAAACCTTTAAATTACGCCAAAACTTTGTCAGTGGCATTATTAAAATATTAAGATGTACAAAAGATATGTTTTTTTTTGTTTTTTTTTTCTCATTTTATTATGCCATTGTTTTTGCTTAATGGGCAAAAAGAAACCTTAAAACCAAAAAATATAGCACAAAATTAAAATTTGAGAATAGTAAGAAAAATATTTTATTTTAAATAGAACAAAAAATAACATAACACAACTTGAAATATTTCAGTATGACTATAGTCTGCGAGAGATCCCTGCACTCATGACATAAGCATCTAACTATCTTGTTGAGCTAGTTGTCGCTAACAGATATGCGGAGTCGAGGGTGTACGTATGTAGTTACCATGTTAAGCTTGCAAAAACATTAGGATGGTTCCCTACTATGTTTGCAATCATGTTGGTGTGTACTTAAAATATTAAACATAATAATTATATACAAATATAGAAAATCTCCGTAGTTAACAGAGTCTTGGTGGTTTTTGTTTGTGATAAATGTCAGATATTGTTAAGTTAGATAATTATATGAGTGCATAGAGCTACTTTTAGTTTTATGGGAATTTTTTATTAAAAGCAACTTTTTCACACCACTTTTTTCCCTTATAAGCATTTTTTTATTTTCTTTAAAAGTATATAGCTTTGCCATTAATTGCACAACACTTTTTGGAAAACTCGTCGCACAACTTTAGTGATTAATTTCATTTTTTAGTAAAAACCCGGTGATCATTACATTACAACCTTTTAATATCCGTTTTTAAAATTTTGGACACCCTGTATTTGTTTAGAAAAAAATAAATGTGTGCCACTGAGGAAAAGAGCTACCAATTAAATTCTGGGGTGGCTTCTCCAGGCCCATTTTAGTCTATGGATTTTATTCCCAGGATAACTTTCTAAAGTTTAACCGATTTTTATAATGTTTTTTTTTTAAATTAATGTAGGGGTCGTTTTATTTTTAACCGACTTTAACATAAAGACTAGGTTAAATTTGACGCGTATATTTTTTTACATGCTTATGCCAGCATAAATTCTAAACGGCTTCAGCGATATCCATAATTCTTTTTTTCGTCTATTCAGGAAACCTTTAATTTGGTCTCGTTTTATTAAAAAATGTACTTTTTCCTCCACTTTCACGACAATACTTGAAAATTTATTAGAACGCCTAAAAGGTATAAAGGGTGTTTCAAATTCGATGCTCAACATGCTAAACGGTAGGAGATACGAAAAGGTTTAAATCAGGGAAAAGTTGCGCAATTTAATGCTTTGTTCCAAACTAAAAAAAAAAGATAAACTCCTGATGCGGGTCGTTCCGGCGAAAAAAAAAACGAATTTTTATTTTTAGTTTTTATTTTTCTCCGCCCTTATTCCTAAAGGTGTCAAAAAGAGCTCAAAACTTTCTACATGCACTTTTTTGAGATTTACCTAATGACAGGTCAATTTTTGAGATTTGACATTTCAGTGTGACAACAACACTGTCAATTTAATTTTTTCTTATGAACACGTGCTTTTTTTCCCATGCAGTTTGGTTCTTGCAGGATCACAGATAAGATTGCAATCATATTTTGACGTTTTGAGTCATCATCAGCTCAAATGCAATTTTTGCTTTTAACTTACTCCACATATTTTGAAAACCCGCTCTTTTTATCTTTTTTAGCCTTTTAAAAATGACATTTCATGACTTTTGACATTTATTATATGCAAAAGACAATGCGACGTCGAAGTGCTTCTTCGGGCCCATTGTATCTTGGCAGCATTTATTTAAAAACATACTTCTTCCACCACTTTTACGACCATACGAATTTATCATTGTAAAAGCTTAAAAGTCGTCACTTTTGGATTATTCGCGAAATACGAAAAGGCAAGGTGGAGTGGAACTTGCATGCTGCATTTAATTTGGATACTTGGGCTGCTTTTTAGGGTCCATTTTACTCCGTATTCAACTTATGAGAGCTCTAATTTCCATATTTTTAAAAACATACTTTACCACTTTTTCGATAAAACTAAAAAAAAACTATAACAAATATCAGTAAAAAGTAATCTAAAAAAATACAACAGTCTAATTTTCAGGAAACCATGGAGAGTAAGAATAAATATGTACATTTTTAAACGTAGTCGAGTGGTAATTTAGAAAGGTATTAATGTGTGTGAAATAGCTTTTTAACCGGTTGTTACACTGTAGCTCAAATACATGGAATTCGTAAAAAGAAACTCATTCAATACTTTAAGAATGGTCTCGCTTAAAATCAGCGATTAGGGATTTCCCAAAAGAAGCTACTACATTTATTGCTACGTTCTGAGGTGTCCAAAATGTGCAGAATATTACAAATGCCGTATATCTTTGGCCTTCTATAATGATATTGACATAGACCCTTGTATTTTTGGATGGAAGCGTGACGAAGAAGAATATACATTGTTGTAAGGATTAAACCAATCCGACAGGAGGTGTACAAAATCCTTGGCAGGACCTATATTTTAGGACTTGGCAGGGCCTGTACATAGGCATAAACTTAGATGGATACCTGACGAAGAAAAAAAGAAAATGCTGATTGCTACCTGTTGCAATTCCGAAATATTCGCAAATAGCGCGAAAACTCATTTTTCTAAAAGATGGAGGTAGTTAGTTAGTAAAACTCAACATATTTTTATTTAAAATTTGAATTTAGAACTTGGTTAAAAATACTATCGTGTCATATATTTTCAGTTTCAAATATTTTAGATTTTCACCACTTTAAATTAGCCCTCATCACTTGCTGCTGGGTTCGAAAATTCAACATTAAGACCTCCGGCTGAGACTTTGTAAGGTGGTTGGGGGAACCATCAAGAAGGGTCATATGCAAGGATTTGGCTCAAAGCCTCTGCATAAGTGACGTCAGACGTCTCAAAGTTGCAAAAAAATGAGCAAAAAAAAGCGATCGTACCTCCGGCTGAAAATTTGCATGGTAATTGCCTAGAGGACACAGACGAACTATGAAAATCGTCAAACACCTAGGCCTCTGCTAAAGGGGTGTCAGACGCTTTCAAAGTTGTTATTTTTAGTTGAAAATGTATCCATCTCACCTCCGTCTGACGTTTTAACATATTACTTCGCAGAATATCCTTAGTACATTTTGTAATCATTAGACAAAAATACTTTTGCGTTCGTCCGCCATGTTGGATCAAACATGGCGGAGAGTGGTATTTTTAAAACTACCTAAAATTTTTATTATTTAACCGATTTTCTTCAAATAATGTTTGGTTAGCTCGTTCTGAAGTGCACTTTTGTAATACTATTAATACTTTTTTTTTGCGATGTTTCTATACCGAAAATATTATTTTCTAAAATTCGCCGTTTTTTCCCAATTTTTTTCTGATTTTCTTAAAAACTGCGGGTTTTACAAAAAAATATTTTACACAAAAGACATGCGCAGTTTCAAGATGTATTTACGCTGGGTACTACTTCAGCTCTGGGTTTCGTGGTTCTCCAGTAATACGCAAAAAACCATAATGGTTTAAATATAATCTAGCATTGTTTGCAGTTATTCATAGTGAACGTTACCTCAATTTATCCCATATTACCTCCGTCTGACGTACAGTGGGGCAGGAATTGAAGAAATGTGGAAAAAACCTTTAGCAGATGTTATGCCTAATAAAAGCCATTTAAAAAATTTATTTATTTTTGTTTGTAGTATTCTAGTAAGAAAAAAAATTCTAAAATTAAAAATTTTCGTTTTAGGATTCAGATGATGGATCTTTCTCGAAATCACTTCCAGCACTAAACACTTCATTTGGAGCTAATAACAATTCTATGGCTTCTTGGGGAAAATTTTGAAAGTTTTTTTCGGCAAATGTCATGATTGTTAGGTGTGGGTCTGAAGTTATCAAAAATAAATTGAAAATATCTTGATGTGATTTTGTACGACTACATTTGCTTGAATAATGTTCCCGGTACATTTTAAAGTCTTTATTGCGGGCTTCCTGCGCTTCATCCGTCAAATGACCAATGAGTAGCAAAGCCGCTGAAATTATTTCAGGTCCATGAATTAGGAATTTATGGACAGTAGGAGGCATGGGGTACCAATGATATTTTTCTATAAAATATCTATCAGTATTTTGTGCGTACGATCTAAATTTCTCCACATTTATTTCATGACCAGATGCAATTTTTTAATTAGGTCTATACCAATTTTGGTTATCTCAGATGAAACTTCGGGATTAGCGAAAAATCGCCTTGCCGTATTGCCGTCATTGGAAATCCCGAAACCTGGTTTAGGTTTGTCAACAATTAATCCAGTCTTTTCTTTAAACTTTTTTTGGATTTCAAGTTTGGTTTTATTAAGTATCATCTGGTCCTCTAGCCTGCTATTTTTGAATTGGAAGTTTGTATGCTAAATGGAGCAGACACTCAAAAAATCGTATTCATCCATGAAGTACTGAAAACCCGAACTGCAAGTTTTCAACTTTTATATCTTTTTTAATGACTTCGCCAATGTGATTAAAACCTTTAGAGGTTGCTTTTAAAAAACGATCTTCAACCTATCTTTCTTTTCGGAGTTTACATCAAAAAAGTAAATTGTTCTTCTAAATTACTGTGACCTGAACTCTTCATTATGGCAAACAGTTCTTGTCGACTTATAAAAAAAAGTGTTTGACGTACTACCTGAAAAAAATAAGCCTCGTTACGATAAAGGCCTGTTTAATAAGTTCAAAGGGCGATTCCTGGCTAATTCTACACCTAAACATTTTTACCATGACCGCTAGATAGTTTGGTAAAAAAAAGGTTTTAGTTAAAGGAAGCAAAGCTTTGTGAAAAATTTTATGTATATTTTGGTGTTTAAAAAAGTAGTATAGGTATGCAATAAAAATAAAACTAAAATGAAAATGGAAAAACTTCACACTGTATTTTGAAATAAAGACTATTTATCAAAAAACTCAAGTTTTGCTTTATAAAATTTACGAACGGTCCCTAAGAATAATTAATCTCGGAAATTAGCCAAAAACCGCTACGGTAGTCGTGTGAAAAAAGAGATTAAAAGATGTCTAAGTTTACATCTAAAAATTGTCTAAAATTAAAATATGAACCCTTATTAAAAAAAAGTGGCAAAATGGGGCAAAAAGTAAACATGTGCTCTTACTTTACATTGTTCCGAAAGCAACATTTTAAAACTTATATAAGTCAGACGGTCTCGGAACCAAACTAAATGATAAGCTTTTTATGAAATATCCTTAATTGAATCAAAATTTTAACTACTTTGGTTAAATTTTACTTTAAAACCTAGTACATACCTGAGGTTGAAGGATCCATTATAAAAAAATATTTGGCACAGCAGTTATAACAATAAGAAAGCAATAAAAAAATTCAAAAAGAAATTAAATTTACGTCTACTCTTTAAAATTATCTGATTTCAACTGCGCCTGCAGCAATTGTCAACGACGACTGTAGTGACGTCAAGTTTAATTATTTGTATACGCGGTTGCCTATACTACATAAAAATCATAAAAAGGAATAAATCAGAGTGAGTTAGTTTTTTTAGTAAATTCCAACTTTAGTATTTCCTTGCCTCTCTGTGTGACCTTTTAACATATTACTTCGCAAAACATCCTTTTGTAATCGAAAGGGAAAAATACTGCTGCGTTCGTCCGCCATGTTGGATCAAACGTGGCGGAGATGGCTATTTTCAAAACTACCTAACATTATTTTTATTTAACCGATATTCCTCAAATAAATTTTGGTTAGCTCGTGCCGAACTGCTTTTCTGTAAACACTATTAATACTTCGGTTTGCGACGTTTCTATACCGAAAATAAATTATTTTCTAAAATTCGCCGTTTCTTTTCAACTTTTCTTCTAATTTTATAAGAAGAATCTACGGGACATGCGCAGTTTAAAGATATATTTACGCTAAATACTGGTTTAGCTTTCGGTTAAGCGGTTCTGCAGTAATATGCAAAAACGTAAAGGAGGTTTATACACAAGTATACATGTGTTTCCAAAATTCAATTGTCTAAGGGGTTTCGACTACTTTCAGCGTAGATAGAAAAAAAGTCATTCTGTTTTCGAGCTACAGGGGCTTTTTGAAAAGTCTGCATTTTAAGATAGGACCTATAGCTTTTTTATGATTATTTTTTGAGTAAACTACTTTTTTGTAATTTTTTTTTAAACAATCTTTTTAAGAATAACTTAACTTTAAAACTGGGTTTTACCTATCATTCTTAGTTTTTGAGATATAACACAAAATAAGTATTTAATTAGTATAACACCCGAAAGGGTGGTCGCCTTTTTCTTCGTCCTCTGGAAGTACCCAAAATCCTCCAAAATCATCAATTTTTGGACACCCTGTTCATATAGATAATAACGTTTTACAAAAGTAGCAGATACGTAACGATAGAAGATGACACAATTTTTTATAAACATTTAAGTCATTTGTGCGAACAATGCTAGATTATACCAAAACCATTACGGTTTTTTGCGTATTACTCGAGAACCGCGGAACCCAGAGCTAAAGTAGTACCCAGCGTGGTCGCCTTAAAAATGCGCATGTTTCTTGTATAAAATATTTTTTTGTAAAACCAGTAGTTTTTTAGAAAATCAGAAAAAAAAGTCGAAAAAAAACGGCGAATTTTATAAAATAATTTATTTTCGGTATAGAAACATCGTAGCGTGCGCTTACGCACGATCTAAACAAAATTTATTTAAAGAAAATCAGTTAAATATTAAAAATGTTATGTAGTTTTGAAAATACCCCTCTCCGCCATGTTTGATCCAACATGGCGGGCGAATGCAGCAGTATTTTTATCTGACGATTACAAAATGTACTAAGGATGTTCTGCGAAGTAATATGTCAAAACGTCAGACGGAGGTAAGATGGATAAATTTTCAACAAAAAATGACAATTGTGACAGCGTCTGACACCCCTTTAGCAGAGGCCTAGGTGTCTGACAATTTGCATAGTTCGTCTGTGACCTCGAGGCAACTACCATGCAAATTTTTAGCTGGAGGTAAGATCGTTTTTTTTTGCTCAATTTTTTGCAACGAGGCGTCTGACGTCACTTATGCAGAAGCTTTGAGCCAGATCCTTGTAGATGACCCTTCCTGATGGTTCCCCCCCACCTCACAAAGTTTCAGCCGGAGGTTTTATCGTTGAATTTTCGAGCCCTACAGCTCTCCGTCTGTTAGTTAAAAATTTGTATTTAGACTAGGCTACAACCCCCAAATTAATGTGCTACCGGCTGATGTTGTTAAAAATACTGATTCTTAAAGTAGAAAATATTTTCTATATATATAGTTTAAATCCAGGTCATTGTCGAACTAAATCGAGCGTAATAAATAATCTTTTAGGAAATCTCACATTAAGGAACGCCCGTGTTTAATACGTATAATATAGATTTTTTTTAAATAATGTTAAAGTTCTTCTTTAATAAAATTTTTGAAGCTGTCACAATAAAAAGGATACAGCCAGAAATATCTGAGTTTTCAAGAGTATCTCAACGTGAGTAGCTCATTACATTATGGTAACACTATAAAATGGACAATTCTACCTTAAATATTAACATAAAATAGTTTGACATTTGGAGTGTTTAAATGAAACGTCCTGTATTTTTTTTAAATTTCCTGATTCCGCATAAAGTTCTTAATTTATTTGCACCCTATACTTATCTTAAACCGTTTTTGAGATATAAAATAAATTGAGAATTTTTGCCATTTTCTGTAAAGAAAACACATGGGTCACTTCAATTTAGTAAAGAAACCACTCAAAAATCCTTGTAGCATCCAATCACGATAAACGCAGTTTTAATTTTTCCAAAATTGGTATTTTTGTTGATTTTGATCTAGGCAAATCAAGAAATATGTATTATTTTAGGTCAAAACGTAAACCAAAGCATAAAGGTAAACTCAAATATGAAGTAAAAAATAATAAAGTAGCAATAAATTCCAAGTACGTCAGAAAACGAGTTAAAAAGGTACAAATTAATGCTAAAAATTCTAAGGAGTCCATCAAAGTAAAAGTTAAAACTAGAAAAATCAAAAGCAAACTTTTGTATCAATGTACGTTTTGTCCTAGGATGTATCATTGCCCAGAAAGACATAAAATCCATGTAGAAAGCCATGAAGGTAAAGGATTCAAATTTAACGAGTCAAAAAATGTGTACCTATGCGTGTCTTGCAACTTTAAAAATACTAGTATGGAAGAAGCCAAAAAACACGTTAAGGTACATATGTGTTCATGTACCTCTTGTGACAAACATTTTTTAAACCCTTACGATTTAAGTTATCACATGGCTGAACATGATAATGAAAGTAAATTTGGTTGTTCTTTTTGTGACTTTAGGGACAACAATTTTAAAGTAGTTAAATTGCACATTCAACGACACACAGATGCGTTCAAAAATAAGTTAAAATGTTCTATTAGTAGTTACAATTGCGAAGTTTGTGAAATAAAATTAAGTTCTAAAGGTAATCTACTAGCTCACCAGTTGTATAAACATCGACCGGTAATAACTGGGGCAATACCTTCAGATTTTTGCAATTTTTGTAAAAGAACATTAAAAGACAGGAATCAAGTTGATGCTCATATCGAGAAAGTGCATAAAAATCCGCGCGACGAAAGGAGAGATATCGTATGTTATATATGTGGCAAAGAATTACACTATCTTCAAAGTTATCGAAATCATATGAAGAACCATTCTGGATTAAAGCCACATAAGTGCTCGATATGTCCAATGACGTTTGCATTAAGAATTAGAAGAATACTGCACGAGGCCACACATTCTGAGGAAAGACCATTTGCTTGTGAAATATGTGGAAAACGCTTCAAACTTCACAAGACATTGAGATCGCACCAAAAAATTCACGAAAATGTTAATGTTACGTGTGAAAAGTGTCGCCAGGTGTTTCACCGAACTGATCACTTAAAACTTCATGCAAAAAAGTGCCTAAAAACTGAATCGTTAGTAATGGTCAACCCACTGTTATATAGTTAATGAAATGTTTTAAAATTTGTTATGCAAAATACATTTTTGAATTTTTTTCCGCTGTTAAATTTATACCCTCGAATTAAGTTCCGATGATCAATGGGGCTTTTTAGAAGATAAAATAACAACTTCGTGCAAATTTCGTTGAACAATCATTGTAAAATAGTTTATTAAACAAACACTGTTATTATAGAAGATGGTCCACCGACATGAACCCCTCCGTACTTCGAGGATTTTCCGACTATAAAGTAGAAAAAATCAGAAATTGTATAACCTTAAATACAATAATAATGGTTTCTTGAAAGCTGTTAAAAATTATTGATGTTATGGCATTTTCTTCTAAAATCCAATATATTTTGGGGACAAAAGTAGTTTTTTAATGCCATCTTGAAATAACAATACAAAATAATGTCTTAATTGGTTCTCAAATTTAGTACACGGTAAGTTTTTATTAACGTACCTCGCCAAAACTTTTCTACTATTTCTCGTAGAGAGATGAAACAAAAAATTAATTAATTGTGAGATCATTGTCCATTTTTTTATTTTACTATTTTTTTGACAACTGTCACTAGGTCTGACGTAGATCAATATAAATGACTTTTTTTTAAAACCCTTTATATTTTTTATTTTTAAAATTTTTTAAAAAATACCTTTTTAACAATACTAACCACTTTGAATGTGTCATTAGAGTTGGCTTTGGAATTCTTAAATTCTAGGTAGGGTCGTCTTAACAGAGAGTTGATAAGAAAAGTTTTTAATCCTAAAATTTAAGAATTCCAACGCCAAGTCTGAATTCCCATTTTTACTTTGTTAAATTTTTGAATGCCAATATTTCGAAAACTATTAATAGCAGATCCAAAGTGTTTGGTATTAGTCTAAAGCCTATGTCTCCTGGTGGCCATTCTTGAGTTAAAGTTCCGTTTTATACAGTTTTGACCACAAGTATGTCTGAATCGTCATCAACGATAACGATGAAATTGGTCAAATAATTTGTCACTCTCAGGATTTTTTACAAAACACTTCCTACCTGCTTTACCTTCAAAAACCAAAATAGATCTTCAAAAAATGTTAACTTAATTGGTCCGCTACTTTGCTGACCAATGATTCACCAGTTGGTCCGTTACCGTTGTTACATTTTTGTGTGTTTGTTATTTGTGGGAATTTATTTTGTTTTTGGGTCAAATTAATTATTGGGTAATTTAAAAATTTGGTATTAATACTTTTTAAACTCGTTGTAGATCGGCGCCGTGCCGCAATTTTTCCTCAAAATTCAAATTCAATATATTTTTTAATAAATACATGAGTCCCGATAAACGCTCAGAACTGATACGCAAAGGAAGAGGCGGCCGCCAACAGAAGAAATTGGTTACTGTGAGTACACCCCTTCCCTTTTTTGGATTACCTTCCACTTTCTCTCCTGAGAACCCTCCATAAAATCTGGTTCTTCGATCCTGATCCTTACCAAACACCTTCAATCCTTATTTCGTCGTTAAATTTGATTTGTTGGACAATGACATTCATTTAATCTTCGAATTAATTTTTAAATTTTGGTAGGCTTTTTCGTTCTCCAAAAACTTAAATGAAATTAAGATTTAGTCAATTAGCCTGCAACAAACAATTTTCGATGTAAAACATGCACAAAAAATGTTTAATTAAGTCGATGTTACTATTTGCGCTAAATCGATGCCTTTATTCAGATTGAATAGAAATTGCACCATTTTTGTCATTTTTTGCGCGGATTAGTTTCCTTCCTAGTCAGCTACGGGAGTTTCATCGTGTATATTTTCGAGTCATTTTTAAATATAGATCACTCTTTTCAACTCGCGTTGTGTTGTTTCACTTAAACCCATAGCATTTTTACCAAACTGAGCGTCGTTGCATATACAGTGTGGTATAAAAGTCACATAGTTGAAATAAAATATTAGTTTTTAGTCAATAGCACATCGATTATAATCATTAAATAGAACCTTTTTTTTTCAGTTGATGTCACCCTGTCATGTTGTAATTTATTAATATTTTGCTGATATTAACATAGATTATTACCAATTTTTTGATTGTTTGACCTTACACTTACTTGGTTTTTGTTGTTTTTTCTATATAACTTTTATCAATCACACATCAAAATGTCGGAAAAAACAAAAAAGGCTATAAATCTTAGGCTTACGGAAATTAATAGGATGATTGAAGTATATAACATAGCAAAGGCTGCACAAACAGATGCTAATGGTCAAATCTCTCTTAAAGTTCGTTACAGACAAATTGAGGATATTAGGGAAAAGTTTTTAAAACAAAATAATAAAATTCTGGGCGGTTTAGAGTACGATAGTGAATTCACTGCTCAAGATAAAATTAGAGCAGATTTTGAAAAAAATTATTGGTTTGTCAAAGATGTTACAAATTATTTTCCTCAGAGGAAGATAATAACAGTCAGTCAAGAGCCCCCGTGTCTCAGTCATTTAATAGTAATTTAAAACCATTGGATTTACCTGTTTTTAAAGGAGATATAACTTTATTCCCTAGCTTTAAAGACATGTTTGAGGTCTTGGTGCATAAAAATCCTAACTTTTCAAACGTCACTAAATTTGAGTATTTAATGAAAGCTCTCGAAGAGCAACCAAAGCTTTTGGTGCAACACTTACCTTTGACCGATGCTAATTACAATATAGGTTATGATACTTTATGCAAAAGGTATTATAGAACTAGAATCATAGCTGCCAATCATTGGGCGGCTATTGAGAATACTAAAAAGGTAAATTCAGACAACGTTCAAGAACTTAGAAATCTTTTGGATATTTTTAACGACAACTTAGAGGCCTTGCGGAACCTTCAGTTACCAGTAGATGCCTATTAATTTCCTCTTGTTCAAATGATGCTTAAAAGACTAGATGTTTCTTTGGCAACAAAATTTGAATTACAGTTGGCGGATTCTAACAAAATGCCAACCTTTAAAGAACTTATCGCTTATTTAGAGAAACATTGTCAGGCGTTGGAGAACGTTGAATTGACTAGAAAAGAGGAAAAAGAAACTGTGAAAAAATCAGTCGTTAATAGTAACAAGTCCCAGTTTATAAAAAAAATCTACAAATAACTTTTTTGTCAACACACACTCTAATCAAAATAAAAAATTTATTTGTTCCATTTGTAAAAGGGGATCACATTTTATTTTTAAATGTCAAATATTTCTATCTAAACCACCCAATAAACGTTATCAAATTGTTCAAAATAATCGTCTTTGCATAAAATATCTGTCAAATAGTCACAGTAATATAAAAGACTTTACCTCAAAGTATTCTTGTCACTACTGTTCTCAAAAGCATCACAACTTATTATGTTTTAAAAATAGTGTTCTAGATCAAAATAATATTGGTAAAAATAGTCCAGTCTTTAGAAATAGTCAAATGAACAATAGTCAAGGTCTCAATCATAGTCAAAGTGTTGTGAACATTTTTTTACATCCAAATGTCAGTCACTTTAGTCAGGGTCCCAATCATAATCTTAGTCAAAATGATCAATTTAGTCAAGGGGTCAATCCTCAGTGTAGTAAAAATGTTAGTCATAGATATGGTCAAAATTATAGTCAGAGAGCTAACAATCATTATAGTTCAGATGTTCCTGTTAATTCTACACTTAGTAGTAGTGCTGGCATCAATCAGATTATTCCAATGCAACAAGCACATAGTAGTAGTCATTCTTCTTGTCAACAACTCATTGGCCACACATTACATATTGTCAATTAGCAGATCCTTATTTTTACTAGTAAAAGCATATTGATGCTCTTGTAGGTGCTGATATTTTCGCAAAAATTCTTCGTGATAGAAAAATAGTAGGAGGTCCTAATGATCTCATTGCAATCAATAGCATTTTTGGATATTTGCTTATTGGTAAAACGTCATCATTTTATGATAATATTAATCTCACACATTCCTTGCTATGGATTCTTTGGAAAATACAATTCAGAACTTTTGGAATGTTGAGGAAGTTCCCAAAGCCTCTGTTATGTCTCAAGAAGATAGTTTATCTAAAAAAATATTTTCGGATACAACTTACAGAAATCAAGAAGGTCGATTTGTAGTATCACTTCCGTTTCGAAACGTCGAACCTACTTTTCCGAATAGTAGGGACTTAGCTCTTAAACATTTTTTTTCACTAGAACGTAGACTCGAAAAGGATCCTGAGTTATATAAACAGTATTCTAAGTTTATGCAGGAGTATCTGGAATTAGGTCACATGAAAATTGTCTCGTCATCCGAAATTTCGGATCACTCTTACTACATCCCCCATCATTGCATTTTAAAACCATCTAGTGTCACCACCAAGTTAAGGGTTGTTTTCAATGCATCTGTAAAACCTCCTGGTGTCGAATATTCACTTAACGATTGTCTACTCCCAGGTCCAAAGCTACAGGCAGATATTTGTCAGTTGTTATTGTTGTTCAGATTGGATCGCTTTGTTTTTACGGCAGACATTTATAAAATGTTTCGACAAATCTTGGTCAATCCGAGTCAAATAAATTATCAACGCATACTTTGGAGATTCAGACCTGATGGCCCAATAGAAGACATCGCTCTTACAACAGTCAACTACGGACTGACTTGCAGTCCGTACTTAGCTATCAAGACTTTGCTATCTTTAGCTGAGCAAGAAAAGGCTACTTATCCTGAAGCTGCTGATCTAATTTTTAATCATTCTTACGTTGACGATATTTCTGGAATGAACTTGTCTTTAGAAGGTGCCAAGAAGCTTCAGAACGATCTTATAGCTTTGCTCGCTAAAGGACGATTTGAATTACGTAAGTGGTGTAGCAATTATTCGCGTTTATTAAGTGCTTTTCCACCCTCTCACCTTTGTAGTGAAAATTTAAGTTTTGATGTTGATTCCAATCACTTACTAAAAGTTCTAGGTCTTGAATGGAATCCCTCCGCAGATTGTTATCAGTTTTCCATTAATCCTGTCACAGATTCTGGCACCAAACGTAACTTACTAAGTCACTTGGCTAAAATTTATGATCCGCTAGGTATTTTAACCCCTGTCACATTTTTTCTAAAACATTTAATCCAAAAGTTATGGGATATTAAACTTGTTTCGGATGATTTTTCCACTGCTGAAATTGTTGGTCTTTGGGAAAACTTTACAAATGAAATTTCATCATTATCTTTGTGTAAAATTCCTCGTCGAGTCGTACCAGATTGTTTTCAGTCTTGTCAAATACATGGATTCTCTGACGCCTCAGAGAAAGGATGCTGTGCTGTTGTCTACATGCGTTTCGAATATAATGGAGAGTTTTGTGTCAAGTTCGTTTCTGGAAAGTCAAAAGTAGCTCCACTGAAAACCATTTCAATAGCACGTTTAGAATTAGGTGGTGCTGTCTTGCAATCACGTCTAATGCATTTTCTAGTTGAGGTTTATTCAAAAAAGCTTCAAATCAATGATATTTTTGCGTGGTGTGATTCCACGATAGTATTATATTGGATAAAGTCTTCACCTCATAAATGGAATACTTTCGTTAGCAATAGAGTGTCATTTATTCAAGAACATTTTTCGTTGTCCCATTGGCATCACGTCTTGTCCGAAAATAACCCAGCAGACTTAGGTTGTCGAGGTTTGCTTCCATCAGAACTAGCTCAGTCTTCAATGTGGTGGTTTTGTCCAAAATTTCTGTTACAGTCATCTGATACTTGGACAGAGATTACTCTTTCATGGGCATCTGATGATATCCCTGAACAGCGTAAGTCATGCCTTGTCACTCTTGCCGCCACAGAAAATCGTTTGGTGGATCAGCTAGTTTCCCAATATTTTAGTTTCGATAAACTTCGTAGAGTTTTTGCCTATGTCTTGAGATTTGTGTCTAATCTTACTTTTAAGGTAAAATCCAAAGAACCTTTGCAGTATTCCACTTTTTCTGAAGAAATTAATTGCGTAGGACAAGGACTGTTATCTCTTAAACCTTTTAGAAAGCTTAGTTCTTTTCTGGATGAACAGAAAATTCTTCGTTTAGGTGGTAGACTTCGCCATTCTTCTTTATCATATCAACAAAAATTTCCAGTTCTGTTACCTAGTAACCATCGCTTCACAGAAAAGTTCTGTCGAGTCGAGTATGTACATCTAAAATATTTTCATGCAGGCATTCAGTCTGTATAATATAAGCCAACAATTTTGTATAATATCTGCCAAAAAGGTAATTAGACGAGTCATATCTAGGTGCCTTACTTGTTGGAAAACGAATCCAGTTTCTGTACAACCTCGCATGGGTGATTTACCATCACTTCGCGTAAATCAAGTAAAACCCTTTCTTCATACAGGCGTCGATTTTGCTGGATCTTTCAATATTTTAATGTCTCGTTATAGAGGTGCTCGTACAACTAAGGCATATCTTTGCTTATTTGTATGTTATGCTACCAAGGCTCTTCACCTAGAGCTTGTTTCCAGTCTTTCAAGTGACGCTTTTCTAGCGGCTCTACGGCGATTAGTTGGTCGACGTGGTAGGATCGAGTCCTTACTTTTCAAGGTTATGCAAAATTCTGCAGAAGCCGAAACTATATCTTGGCAGTTTAACCCCTTTGCTCCTCATTTTGGAGGGCTATGGGAGTCGTCTGTAAAATCGGTCAAAACTCATTTGTTTCGAGTTATTCGTACTCAAATTCTTACCTATGAGGAGATTTACACATTACTAGTTCAAATCGAATCTTTTCTTAATAGTCGACTTTTGTCCC
Source organism: Oxystoma pomonae (assembly GCA_963921995.1). Classification (NCBI taxonomy): domain Eukaryota; kingdom Metazoa; phylum Arthropoda; class Insecta; order Coleoptera; family Brentidae; genus Oxystoma; species Oxystoma pomonae. Next base: position 27,506,351 of record OY998169.1, read on the forward strand.
CATTTAGTACAGATCCCAACGACATATCGGCCATTACTCCGGGGCATTTTCTCACCTTGGAGTCACTGCGAGAACCTAATTATAGTGAAATTCCTATGAATCGCTTGGATCGCTGGCAGCTGTTGCAAAAAATGCACCAGGATTTTTGGTCGAGGTGGGCAAACGAGTACTTGCATAACTTACACCAAAGAAGTAAGTGGCATGGTTCAAAGGATTGTGTAAAAGTTGGTCAATTAGTTCTTGTCAAAGAAAACACCCCTTGTATGCAATGGCGCTTAGCACGTGTTGTCAAAGTGTATCCGGGTTCCGATGGCATAGTACGCGTGGCCACAATTCGTACTAGTATTGGTTTAATGAAGCGACCGGTAGTTAAACTATGTCCGCTTCCAATTGAAGAAAATAACTAGCCATAGTTATTTTTGAAAAGGGTTAGACTCCTTTTGGCGGGCGGAATGTTCCGTTACCGTTGTTACATTTTTGTGTGTTTGTTATTTGTGGGAATTTATTTTGTTTTTGGGTCAAATTAATTATTGGGTAATTTAAAAATTTAGTATTAATACTTTTTAAACTCGTTGTAGATCGGGGTCGTGCCGCAGTTTTTCCTCAAAATTAAAATTCAATATATTTTAAAGAAATACATGCTCAGAACTGATACAGTCACTATTGATATCGAAATCACGGCGCGAGCTATAGAATTTTCTGTTTATTTTCTATTTGTCAATTAGTTTTTAATTAAGCTAATATTCGCGATTACGCGAGTGAAACCCTTCCTCCTATCCTTGCTTAAGATGGACAAGTAAGGAAGTTGCAAAGGAAGAGGCGGCCGCCAACAGAAGAAATTCGTTAAGAACTGTGAGTACACACCTTCCCTTTTTTGGACTACCTTCCACTTTCTCTGTCATCAAAATGCACATTTTGATTTTAAGTTTGCCTTCAAATTCAACATTTTTGATGGTGGAGTTGCGAGTTGTTCATAAGGCGCCTTTGGCGTTTAAGAAATGGCGGTCATAATTTGACTATGTAATTTATCCAAAATATATATTAATTTCAATAACCCTTCACTTACTTTACCTACAGACAACCCAAATTTTGCACAGAACTACAAGACGGTTCATGTTTGATCCCCAAAAAAGAATACGGCACACTTGCCCATTACACCTAGACGTGGGGCGGTTTTGTAATAATTTTGATACGTTGTAGATCTGGTCAACATCTTTAAAAAAATGTGCCTTAAAAGTTGGTGTGGCATTTAGTTCGACTACAATGGCGTATCAAAACTGGGTCTAAATATCATCAGGAAATTATATTTTCCCAAGGAATCATACAACTATTTTTTTGAACCATAGTGTTAATTTCCCGATTTTTTTGCAATATTTTCTAACAGGTAAGGTTAACTTTTTCAGTAAAATAATTTTGTTTTATAGTTTTTTGGTATATATTTTAGTCAGTCAGTGGCAGAACATCAAAATATTAAAATACTACCTGCTAATATTAATGTACATGGTGTAATATAAAGGATGCACCAAGTTTAACGGGTGATAATATGAATTATGCTGAACAAAAATTCCAAGAAAGTGGGGGTCAAAACTCTACAGTATTAGAAATAAAATAAATCAAAATTTTATGTTTTTTTTTTACACAACGTGATCCACGGATTGGCGATGGATCACGGAGCCTGCAGCGTGTCAGGACGTGTTCCGCACAAAGACCACTCGTGTCTTTGCAAAATACGTTGGCTTATACGTGAAAAACACAATTGTTTTAGTATTTTAATTATTTTGCAGTACGTCACTGCCTAACCTGTCAGAAAACATTGAGAAAAAATCGACATACTAACATTTACAATATACCTCATAAAAGGAAATAAATATTTTCTTGTAAAAATATAATTTCTTAGTGATATTTTGACCCACGTTTAATACCCACTATCCCCAAACTAAATGCTCCATCAAGTTTTAGGGCACTTGTACAGGCCTAACAGATACCAAAATTATTCTAAAATCATCAGATGTTTAGGTTACAGGGGCAGGGGTGCGGGGTTGTTTCATTTAAATACTCAAGTTAACTTTTATACCAGTGACGTTCAAAATGTAAAAATAAATAAAATAAACTTTTAATCTAGCAAATATTTAACACTCTCTTGTTTGCTACTGGTCACACGGAATTGGTAAAAGGAACCCTAGTATAAAAATAAAAAATATATTTAAAATTTTAATTTTTTCAAATATTTAATGACTCGCGTAAACCTAATCGCCGGCCTCGGACCGAAAGCCCCCCACTCCCCTCTTCTACTACTACTAAGACCTCTCTCTCTCTCTCACTATTAGCGATTGTGATTGTGTTTATAACTGAGATTTTCTTTTTAAAATATAAGTACCTACAACATAATGTGCTGATTCTCCGCAATCAGGGATCTAGGTCTTAACTAAGCTTAGAGAAATAATTTTTTATGTTACTGTAAAACGTAAAAAAAATTTTCTTTTCTATTTTCTATTTTCTACCCAAAAATTGCACAAAAAAACGATAATAAATTTAAGTTATCTGCCAACGCCAAAGTGGGCACCAACCGAAGGGCGGCCGACTGGAAGTGGCTTGACTTCCGTCTCATGGCGTGGCGGTTATCAAAAATTACCAACTACGAATCAAACCCAATGTCCAGCAAAATGGTAATTTACGTTACAGGCAGGGAAATGGTCTATTAAAGTACAAGTCTAGATCTTTACGGACAAGGCGATGAAGGAGCCGAGTTCAAAATTTCTAGACGAGTGCTTTAATAACATTTCACGGCGATGTATCGTACACCGTTTTATTTCATACTGTTTTATATTTTATTTAATTTAAGAATGCCAAAAAATGTGTTCAAAATAAAGCCAAAATACACATATCTTTGATTCGTTTATGCGATGTTTCGAACGATACCGGCTTCTTTGACGGGTACATGCAGTCACAAAATTGACCTTTCTAAAAACTACAAAAGTACGACAATTTGTCATATTGTTTAAAAAAGGTCTCTAAAACTGAAAATATATTTTACTTAAATTAAAGGCAACCTTATTTTTATATTAAATTTTGCATAATACCAATCAAATCAGCAAGCAAAAATAATGTTTTAGTAAAGTCTTCATTGAACAATATCAAATTATTACTCGAGTAACGGACGAAGGCTGTTCTATAAAGAGGGCGGTACCCATTTCGGAGTTGATAAAATAACAATAATACGATGGAAAAAGTGCTGGATTGAAAACAATTCGACGAATAGGAAACTTGGATTAGGACAAAAACGATAGTAAACTTAATACTAATTATTTTAACTTAAAAAAGAACTAAAATAAATAATTTAGTATTTAATAGGATCACCATTTTTCTCTATTACAAGCTGCAAACGTCTGGGCATTGAAAAGGTTAAATTGTGAAAATACTGATGGTCTTCTGAGAGCTGATCCAATGCAGGATAAATAGCATCGCTTAACTCTTCAGCATTTCGTGGTCTCCAATTCCTTTGGTATATTATTTTAACGATTCGACCCCATATATTTTCCACTGGGTTACGGTCAGGGCTGTTGGCTGGCTGAAACCATTGGCGAACAACATTAGCCGTGTGTACTGAACAGTTGTCCTGCTGATAAACGAAGTCATTATTTTCATGTAAAGCCTGTACAGATGGAAGGATAACGTTTTCAAGAATTTCAATATATCGTTCACTATTGAATCTTCCTTCGATTCTCCAAAAAAAACCCAAACCTCTAGCACTAAACCAGCCCCACATGTTTACAGAAAAATGTCCAGCTTTTTTCATTTGGTTTGTATATTCGGGTTCCAATCTAGAATTTGGTGAACGATAAACTAAAATTCTCCTGCTGCTTGAAGATGATGGAAAAATGTTTTCTTCGGTGAAAACCACGCTCTCTCAGAAGTCATTATCACTCGAGCCTGTTTTTGTTCTTCTGTTAGAAAAGGCTTCTTTGCAGCAACTCGACAAGAGACTTCTGATTTCGTTACTCTTCTATTTACTGTTGCTAAAGAACCCGGAAATAATGTTACATTAGCTGCTTCAACCGACGTTGAAAAAGGATTTTGTCTGAGATGGTCAATAAGTCTCTCATCTTGCACTTCAGAACTTATTTTTGTTCGTCCGTATTAGTATTATTTTCAATCCAGCGCTTTTTCCATGGCATTATCGTCATTTTATCAACTCCAAAATGGGTGGCCGCTCTTCTTATAGACCAGCCGTCTTCTATAACTCGAGTGATAATTTGAACTTTTGTAAATGTTGATATTGCATTTTTAAGGATGTTACACTGAATTTTAAGCTCTCAGGCATACTAAGCTGGTGTTGCCTTATAATAGTATACACTAATGGAAAGCTAAATTTTGTGGCATAGGGAAAAATGCATGTATGAGTTTTTTTTTAAATCAAGTGTACGTATCGTTAGGAACCCACGAACGTACGCAACGATTTCAATAAGCAGTCCTGTCATCGCACCCTTCAAAAAAGCGGGCATCGTGCGAAACATCGTATAAACAAATAAAAAAATATGTGTATTTTGGCTTTATTTCGAACGCGTTAGGTATACCGATACTGATGCGTTGAAATATTTACTTTAAGTGTCTAATGTCAAACTTTTGAAGTTGTCGTAAACCATGAAAATTGGAGCGAAGCAATATAGCAGGCAAAATCAATTAAAAATATTAAATTTATTAGCGTTCTTTGAATTCAAAAAGCGAAATAGCTGTGGCATTTCCCTGGATATTGAAAATGTCTTAGAAAGTTTCTTCTTTAATGGATCGGTAACCAAAGATAAATCCGAAGATGTAGCATATGCGGCCCCTGTAAATATTTCAAATAATTCAAACTGCAGTAGTACAGTTAACGTGTATAAGTAACTTAATTTTAATTTGCATCCATAAAAATTCTTCACAAATAACCCTGTGTCAGTTAAAACACTAAATTTCAGTTTCAGTCAGGTAAAATTACTCTACCGGACTAGTGATGTAATGCATTATTTCCCGGACTGAAACATACATACAAAAATTCTGAGGGGCTCAAAATAGTGCAAATAGACCATTGCCATGATTGAGAATCGAAGCATAGGTGATTCTCCTTTCCCCCCCTCCTTTTAAGAATTTGACAAAAATCAATTTTACCTCCCCCCCTTAGGTTACGGGGTTAAGTAAAAAATTATTTAACTATTATACTAACTCGTAGTTAGTAGCCATTGACATAATAAAATTAATTTAAGTTTTAGACCCCTCGTAAGGTTACGAGGTTAATTAAAAAAATTATTAAACTATTACTAACTCGTAGTTAGTAGTCATTGACATAAGCTTCATTTAATCAAAAATGTTCACAAAAACACAAGTTATGAATATTTAAAGCAAGACAAAAACTGGAATAACCCACAGACAAGGCATTCTGCTACTAAAAACCTACAATTTTAAATACGCGAACGGAGTCGCGAGCTATGGGTTGTTAAAAGTAGAAAGTGTATAATTTCCCTCCATTGTGTACATCTCAATCGCCACAGGTGATAGTGTGTAAATATTAACTTGTGTATTTGAATAAAATTTTTCTGGGATCCAATATGATACGTTTTGTAGTAAGTAGTTCTGTGTCAAATCTGGTGTTCATAGTTAAAGTTAAAGTAAAATTATTACTGCCACATCAATGACGCCAAAGGCGACTTATGAATAATTTCTTGCAACTTCCTTAATTTAAAGGCAAAACTCTACTGGTGAGACTGTGTCATATATTTTGTGAATTGAAATTATTATTTTTTTTTACTTTTTCAAACATCACTGGTAGACAAAGTAGCTTACCAGTTGAGCTAAAATTTTTTGAAGATGAATTTTGGCGATTGGTGGCAAACTTATACATTTTGCAGTTTGTAGATCAAGCAGGTAAGAAGTGATGTCCAATTTCACCGCCCGTTTGATGATGTCACCCCATCAAAAATATTGACCTCTGAGTAAAACCCCGCAAAAAAATGTACAAACTCAAAAATGGCCATAGTAACAGTTGTCAAAAAATTGTTTGGTTTCATCTTTCTACGAACAGTAAAGAAGTTATGGCGAGGTACGTTTATAAAAAATCATCCCGTATCTCTATCAGGTCTAAATATTTAGACATCTGCATCATGGGGAGAATAAAGATCCTTTCTCTTTAGAAATATTGATATTGTTTCAGCAAATTCCTATTTTGCCCTGAAGCGTTTCTAGCATTCATAATTTTTTAAGTGCTTTTTATTTACCTAAGAAAAAAGCTGATTTTATCATTGCAAATCTAAAATTTAGACATCAAGTTTGTGTTTTTAAATAAAACACTCTATATATTATTTCATTTTTAAATGGACTTTTTCTTCCTGGCTTCAAAAATACCAAACCGTTATTTCTATCGATAGTGGTTTGTAAGGGAGAACAATCCTGGTTTTAATTTTTCTCTAACTCATTATGGATTTTGGCAATTTTTTCACGAACCATTTTAGATAGAAATGACGTGTTTGATATATTTAAAATCAGGAAGGGAAGGTCGATTAAAAAATGCAATAATATGTAGGGTGTTTCATCACATTTGCAATGGAAATTATCTTTTTTTGGAAGGCAATTCTAAAGAAACTCAAAAAATTATAAAACTTTTGCTATTTGATATTTTTTATCTCATGTATTAAACGAGTTAACAGGGGGATTAATATACAATGAGTCCCCGGTACCTTTAGTTTTAATATCTATTAGGCTTTCTAACTACATTTATTCTATAAAGTATTGCTTATTTAAATATGAAATGTATGTAAACCTTGGAATTTTCCTATACCGATTTTTATTTTTAGGGTGAAAAAAGAAGAAATTATTGTTTTGGACCATCATAATAATCAATCATTTCTTATTGTTGTTAATTCGGAAAATGAGGAAGGGGTTAGTTCAATAAATAAAAATAACATCCAGAGCAAAATCAAAAAAGAAAACAAAAGTGTTTTCTGTTTAAAAAACAAAAAAGGTTTGCAGTGTTACTTGTGTCATAAAAATTACAAATCTGTAAAACTATTAAACTTTCACATGCATGTTCATAAATTAGAAACAAAAGAACCATCATATATATTTGATGAGTCCAAAAGTATGTTTGTTTGTTCGATTTGTGCATCAGAATTTTCTACAAATAAAGAAATTGAAAGGCACGTCGATTCTCACGCCTATATTTGTAAAATTTGCAATATAAAATTTACCCAGCCGTTGCTTCTGGGCTGTCACATGGCTGAACATGATCCGGAAGAAAAAGCTTGTTGCATTTTTTGTAAGTATAAAAACAAATACAGTTCAAGCCTAAAATTACATATAGAACAAGTCCATTTTAAAATAAAATTACATAAATGTGATATATGTCATATTTCCTACAGCTCAAAGACTACGCTTAATGACCATTTTAATGTGGTACATCTTAAAATACCACCATATGAATGTGTTGTTTGTAAAAGAACATTTATCTTTAAGGCAAGCTTGCTAAGACATCAAGTATATACTCATAAACCTATCACAGAAGGCGATTTAGCTACAAATTATTGCTACTTGTGCAAACGAACTCTATATTCAGCCGAATCTCTTCAAAAACACATTGCTACTAAACACAACAAAGCTGAAAAAATGCAAACTCAGGAAAGATTTGTTTGCGATACTTGTGGGTCTAATTTTTCACACAGACAATCATTGCGCCTTCATCAAAAAGGTCACTCTGAACATTTTCCCTATCAATGTCAAATATGTCTAAAATCCTTTAAAGTTATACCTAACCTTACGAGACATATGAAAACTGTTCATTCAGATACAAGACCTGTTGCCTGCGAGATATGTGGGTTCTGCTTTAAAACGACACAAACCTTGAAAAGACATATAAAAGTACATAGTGACATAAAGCCATTTCGTTGTACTTTATGTAACAAAGAATTTCGCCGACGCCACAATCTTAAATTGCACTCTGCCTCATGTAATAAAGAAATTGTAAAAAAATCAGTTATTTTTTGAATAAATTAAGTCTCCTAGTTTGTAAAAATATTAGGGTGCTATTGGTCTGTTTTTTGCCACTATGTTACGGTTACCCTTATTTTATTCTACGCAGACGCAGTAGCTTTCGGTACATAAAGTTTTTTGTTTCTTTTGGTCTTTACTTTTAGGTTTTTAATATTTTACACTCATCAGTTACGACATACACCCAGGGGATTTCACTCGTCCCCACTCTAGAAAAAAGTTTTCAAAAAAAATAAGGCACTACGGAAACTCAAACTACTTTTTCTTCAAAAAAATGGCTCTTATAAAATATCTGTTAGTTGTAGTTCCCGACATAACACTAATTAGTCCTGTTGTAACTACATCGTGTTGCAACTTTGATTGTTTCCCTACACCCTCTGTTCCGCCACCGCCTCTTGGGAATTTCCAAGTAAAATTTTTTGTTGATGTTGCCTTTTGATTTAAGGCTGTACTTGGTTGCCACTTGTCAAGTACGGTATTTAAATTAATCTTATTAATTAAATTAATCGTCCGATTATGATTAAATTTTGGAGACATATTCCCTATTACAAGAGGATGTTTCGGTTGGCTTTTCAAAAATACTTAACATGACTGAATAAAATGGCGATCATTTTGTAGTACTATTATAGATTTAAATTAAATGGCAATACCAACAAAAAATACTTCAAATATATGACACAATCAAAGTAGCCTGGCTAAAATAGGATTATTATTTTCCGAGTTATACAGCTTCAATATTATCCGTTTTGAAGAAAAACCTTATATGTCGGAAACTGGTAAACCAATATTGTTATTAGTTACATTTTTTTTTAAGAAAAAAAAAATACTTATATACTTATTTATTTTTAAAAACAAGGGCGCAAATCCGCAGATCAGTCTTAATTCCAGATGTGTTGACAAAATCATGTCTTTCAAAAATTAAACTTTTGACACGTTTTGAATATTGTTCACAAGAATTGCTTAAAATTAAACTGGGAATCAATATATTTATTTTTGTGAAATTTAAACCAAAAATTAATTTTGATGTCTCATGTTTCTTTTTGTAAAAGTTAAGTTAGTTGCCGCCCTCCCCTCCCCCCTATGTAATAAAATATATAAAGTGTTAAGGAGGATTTACAATTAAGTTTTTGAATTTCGCAACTCTAATTGATTAATTCTGACCAAAGTTATTTAAAATTTGGTAGGTAAGTATAGTTAAAATTTTGAAAAATACCAGGGTATTTTCAAATTTAAAATTTAGATAAAACTCGACCTTCAAACAAGAAAAAAACGTTTGTTTAAAAAAAAATTTTGCTTTTGTTGAACTAAAAGTAAAAATCACATTTTTAAAGGTAACAGCCCTTGCATTATTTTCTCGCATTCTTTTGGCTATGCATGACTACGAAATTTGATAGGCTGTTTCCTTCCTTATTTAAGATATCAAGATGATATCAAGATCATATGCATATGCAGAGAAAAAAGCATGACTTTGCACGGTACTATTGGTACGAGCTATTTAATATTAAGTTACATACTTTTGGATTAATCGTTCACGACAAAGGTTCCAGTCATCTTCGTAGTATAGGTACACACTAGGCTATTCAGTGTTAATTAATTAATGTTCTATTGTAAACATTTTTCAATTTATTTAGGTACTAGGTTATTTAGTATTAAGTGTTCCATTTTTCATCTATGTAAGATGGCAAAAGGAAGAACTTGCGACAACACCTAACAAATTAAATTATTGTTAGAAAATATCTCCTTAATGTGAAAAAATAAAAAGTTAAACGGGTAGAGATTCTTTTTTTTTCTGTCAGTGACCTTAGCTCAGGAAATGTCGAAGTGACGTTCAAAATAGGTCATTTGATAACCATAAGTTTCATTGGAAGGCACATTTTGTTAAGATTAAGTCACGGCTCGGAGTACTTTTGTGATTTTTTGCCGAATAAGTTCAAATTTCTTTATAAGGCTACCCATTAAAAATATTCAATTCGGAAAAAATCAAAAAAGTGCTCCGAGCCCTGTCTTAGTTTTTACAAAATATGCCTTCCATTCAAAGTTCAGCCAATTAATATGTTTTGTTACATAGTCTGAACTACGCTTTAAATTGAAGTAAGAATACAACAATTAAGATTCGGCTTAAGAAAATCTCTAATATTCTTAAAGAACAAGAATTTTATTTGAATACCAGAGCCAGAAGGGATAAGAAGAATTGGATCTAAGTACGAGATTTAACACTTAAAAACAGGATGATAAGATTTTCAAAAAAATGAGGTATCACTGAGGGTAAAAGTTATGTCATTTGAGAGATTGAATAAACAATAAAACCAATTACAATAAACCATTTTTCTTGTGGTAATGTGTTGTTATTTATTATATGTTTTTTAAGCCGTACGAAGAACAATCAAGGTAAAGAAAATAATTTCAGGTATTTTTTTACTTAAAGAGTTTCAAAATTGAAAAGGAGAGTTTCATGCTGTTGGATAAATGTTCAGCACTCCAGGCCAAATCATAAACTATCAGAATGTTGACACAAATAATTCAATAAGAAACTCGGTTCAATGGCAACTCAGTTTTGGTTAAAATAAAGTACCACGTTTGACATACGGAAACCATTTGTTTGTAGGAGGAAAAGAATATCAATCACGTAAGGTTATTGTATGTGTCCCGAGACAAATTACCTATAAAAGACTATCTAGTAAAACAAAATAGGTAAAACGGGCCGAAAAAAGCGAAATACCGAATACCCATTACGAGAGCTCCGCAAATCCATTTTAACGCGCTAGATCTTCAATTCTTGTAACTAATGGTAGTTATGCTTATGGTTAGGAGACCAAATCAAAAGTGTTAAGAATTGTTTGCACCTTTCTAAATTTAACTGGGATTAAGTGGACAAGATTAAGGGACCACGGAAATTAAACCTGGATTAAGTGAACAAGATTAAAGGACAGTGCATATTAAACCGGGATTAAGTGGACAAGATTAAGGGGCCGGGCATAAATTATATTTGGTTACCCACTTGTTATTAGAAATTTACGTAAGAAGAAGTTATTGTGTCTTGTTGCGTAGAATTTGCAAAATTCATTGTTTTTTGTGTGTGTTTTGGAGTTCAAAATATAATATTGGTCATTTGATAAATATAGTTAATGTTCACAAATCTAATCCTACTAGGACCTGAGGTCCGATTTGATTTTGCCGTGTTAGATTCAGGTGAATCTAAAACTATCGGTTTGTCTAAAAATTACACAAATTGTATGCTGCATTGAAAATGATTGGAACAGACTTTGCAATCCTTAATTTCTTTGTTTTAACCCAGTTATTACGGTACTAATATTTAATCCAAATCCTTTTTAAACATATACCTTTCAACAATGTATTAATCATTTAAAATGACAAAATCAGTTTAAAACGAAAATATTAAATTGATTTCAGTCTTCGTGTACAGAAATTCGGCCATCCACCGCTATAAAGAGACCGAGACCGACATTGTCAGATTTAACTCTAAATTCTTTTTAAAAAATGTTGAAATTAGCGCAAATAAAAATGAAGTAATCCGTCATTTTTATTTTGCTATATAAATGTTTAGGTTTTCTCAATTTTTAAAAAATACAAATGGACCTTAAGCATATGTATTTATACTCCAATCAATAAGGTAAAAAAGTCGAAAAAACACATTTTTGCTTTTTGGCACAGAGATTAAGAATACTTTTATAAACAACATACCGAGAGTTCCCTAAAATCCCCTGGATCCGAGGTCCGCCATATTAAAAAATGACAGATTTTTGACATAAATTTCCTTAGTACTGTTGTTTATGAGCGTAAACAGATAAAATTCGGTACGTACGTACTCATTGGGACTTTCCGTCACCGTTCTTGTTTTTTTTTAGTTAATTATTATTAGAAATTATTAGTTTTATTTAATAAACTTAAATTTATAAAAATCTATTAGAGCGTGCTCTTGCTATCGAAGGGAGAGTACATTTTTTGGACCATCGGAGCCGGATTTTGTAAGTTTTAGTTTTTTATTATTACCTACTCTAAAAAATTTAATTTTGCGCGGTAGAAATACAGGTATTTCAAGGAAGTTTAAGAGGCCACTTTTGGGTTTAGTACTCGTTCTATCTCTCTCAGTTATTTTTTGTTCTTACTCGCGCGGGTTTTTATGATTTTAACAGTTGTCAGGCGAAAAAAGTTTGACTCTTTAAATAAAAAATATATTATTTTTCTCTATTTTAAACAATTTTACTCTCTCTATATAAAAATGACTGAACTCAAAATAAAACAAAGTAAAATTTTGTGTGACCAATTATTTCAAAAACTTACCGAATTGTATGATGCAGCGTAGTTGGCGACTCAAGATCCTACCATGCGCCATAATTTTAATATGCGTTTTTGACACGTGCACTCTTTTTACAACGAATTTCAAAGTCACCATTTAAATATTTTGCAATTAATGGTATCGAAAGACCTTGAGACCAATCCGCAGATGGAAATGGAAAAAAAAATTTCCGATAAATATTACAAAAATTATGGAAATTCACGACTCTCTTTTTAAAACAGTACAAAACCCGATTAGAACTCAGGTTTTTTTAAGAACCAACGCAGAATATCGTAAAGTAAAAATTCCTACTTTTTCTGGAGACCTCAAGCAATGGAAAACTTTTATTGACATGTATAATGCCATTGTTCATGGTAACGCTAATATCACAGTTATAGAATATAATTTAATGATTGGTGCCCTTGAAAACGAACCCTTTTCAATTGCAAAATGTACCCCTGTGACAGGCGCGAATTATGCAGTTGCGTACGATGCCCTTATTGCACGGTATGATAATGTCCGGTTGATTGCTAGTTCTCATTGGCAAGAAATTGAAAATGCAAAAAAGATTTCTTCCCTTACTTCTCAAAATTTGCGCTCTCTCTTAAATACCTTTAATGAAAATGTCTCGGCTCTCAATAATTTAAATATAGACACGCCCGGATGGGATTTTATTTTGTGCCAAAAATTATTACATTTATTGGATTCAGAGACGGTCACTCGCTTTGAATTACATCATAACTCAAAATCCATACCCAAATTTTCCGATCTCACAGATTTTTTGACCAAGCAATGTAACGTCCTTGAAATTGTTAATTTTAACTCCGGATTAAGTTCTCCGTCAACGTCGCGCTCGTTCGAACAACGCTTCTAATAAATTTAAAACTAATGAAAATAAAACCTATAATTTTAGACCGAGGCAAAACTCACTTTTTACCCATAATAATAACGCCTCTAATACCACCTGCCCGATATGTCAGCAAGATCACGTTATCTACAAATGCCACACATTTTTAGAAAAATCACCACTGGATCATTTTAATCTCCTTAAAGCAAATAGATGGTGCGTAAATTGTTTAGGATTTCGTCCCTCAAAAAATAACTGTACCTCCAGTATTTTATGTTTAAAGTGTGGACAAATCCATCACAGTTTATTACACTTTCCGCAAAATGATTTTCGTCCTGCTTCAAATCAAAAAAATAACTTCCAAACTAGTCAAAATAACTCCAATGCAAGCCCAGCGCAACAGGCAATGCTTAGTTGTGAATCCCACTCTTTTAGCGGTACCATACCGGTAAATAGCACTTTGTTATCTACGGTTATGTGTGAAATTCGTGATTCTTAAGGGAAATTTGCTAAGAAATTGAACTTGCCTTCAAACTGTTTAAATATGAATATAAGGGGTTTAGGATCAATGCATTCTAGCGCTTCTAGAGGAGTAGTTTGCAACATTCGCCCTAAAAATAAAATGAACCCACTTTATACAGTAGGTGCGGTAATTTTACCTCAAATCTGTACTGATTTACCGTCGACTTAACTTACTCCCAACTTTTGGAAACATATTTTAAACCTACCACTCGCTGATCCTTCTTATAATATGTCGGGACCGATCGATATGTTATTAGGCGCTGACATTTTTCCCCTTGTTTTGCAATCGCACAAAATCTCTAGTAATAACCCAAATGAACCCACTGCTATTTTGACCTCTTTTGGTTACGTAATCACAGGTAAAATAAGCCTACCTACTCCACGCCAAGTAAATGCGTTTTTTTGTTCTAATTTTGAATCTGACTTGGATAAAACTCTAAAAAGATTTTGGCAAATAGAAGAAGTCCCCTTTTCTCCCATTTTGGACCCCAAAGACACCCGCTAAAGAAATTTACAGTAAAACTCTCTCCAGAAATAGTGAAGGTCGATATATTGTAAGCCTGCCTTTTCGAGAGCCCGCTCCCAGCTTTGGTAACACGCGTAGTATAGCTGTAAGGCGTTTTTATTCTTTAGAAAATAAATTATTGCGTGATAGTGAGCTCTATAAAAAATAATGTGATTTTATGCCAAACTATTTAAATAACAATATTATGGAAGAAATCAGGCAACCTTTTCAAAATATCGAAAATTTCTATTATTTACCATACCACTGCGTACTTAAATCGGAAGGTACTTCTACTAAATTAAGGGTAGTTTTTAATGCGGCAAGTAAGGCCCCTAAGCACCCTAGTTTAAACGAAATGCTGTTACCAGGCCCAAAGTTACAGCGTGATATTTGTGCTATTTTATTAAATTTCCGGTTACCTCTTGTAGTTTTTTCTTGCGACATTAAAATGATGATTAATCAAATTCTCATTCAAGAGAAAGACAGAGATTATCAGCGCATAGTTTGGCATTTCTCGAATTCTGAACCCTTAAAAGAATATAGGTTATTAACTTGCACTTTTGGTATCACTTCATCTCCCTTTCACGCAATACGAACGCTATTACAATTAGCTGAGGATTATCGTTCAAAATACCCGATTGCGTCGAACATAATAGAAACACAATTTTTCGTAGACGATTGCGCCGCCGGTTTTAACTCTAAAAATGAGGCTCTAATAGCTCAAAACCAATTAGTCGAAATTTTAAAATGTGGAGTTTTTGAATTAAGAAAATGGGCTAACAACGAACCTTCCTTGCTCTCACATTTACCCCCTAACTATTTATTACATAATTCGCTCTCTCTAGATTTGGACGATGATAACTTTAGTTTTAAGATATTAGGCCTGCAATGTAACCCCCGCTCTGATCATTTTTTTTATAATGTAAAATGCCAAAATTCAGTTTGTACTAAACGCTCTTTACTTTCAGAAATCCGTAAAATATACGACCCCCTAGGCTTCTTGTCACCTATTACGTTATTTAATAAATATTTGATTCAATATTTGTGGACACTTGGTATTGATTGGGATCAAGCCCTGCCCTCTGACGTCATTGACAAATGGCAAAAATTTAAAACTGAGGTACCCCTTCTCGCAAATTGTCAAATACCGCGTCGTATTGTTACAAATGATTTTTTATCTTGTCAATTACACGGTTTCCCGGACGCGAGCATGCGCGGTTATGGTGCTGTCGTATATATACGCATTGTCACTACAAATAAGTTGATAAAAACCTTTTTAGTTTGCTCAAAGTCGAAAGTTTCCCCTCTTAAAAAGATAACCTTACCTCGCCTCGAGTTGCAAGGTGCAGTTTTGCTGTACTCTATGGGGGGGGGGAGCTAATTTTTTGCAAAAGTCTTCGGACATATGAAATTTAAATAGCCATGATATTAAGCCTTGTTCGATTGCCTTAGAAGAAGAACAAAAAATTGTTTGCTATATTTTAAGATTTACTTATAATCTAAAAAACTCTTATAACAAAAAACACGGATATTTTACATTGAAAGATATGAATGACGCTCTCTTAATTTTAATAAAACGCGGTCAAATATTTTATTTTGCAGAGGAGATAAATAATATTAAAAATAAAAGGTCGATCTCAAAGGATTTTCGAAAATTAAATCCCTTTTTAGACCCTTCTGGATTGATTAGAGTTGGTGGACGTCTCAGAAATGCTAATTTAGATTACTCTAGAAAACACCCCATATTGTTACCACGTAAATGTTACCTTACTTTCTTAATTATTCAGTCTTATCATAGACAATATATGCACCCTGGTGTGCAAACTCTACATTTTCTTATCACTCAAAGGTTTTGGATACTCTCGGCCAAAAGGGCAATACGTTCTGTTGTATCGAAATGTCATAATTGCTGGCGTTTGAACCCAAAGCCAGTTCACCCGCCGATGGGCGATTTACCCCCTTTACGGGTTTCTGAAATGCGCGCATTTACGTGCACTGGTGTTGACCTAGGCGGTCCGTTTTTAATTACAATGGGCACGTCACGTGGCGCCAAAAGTTTTAAAGCTTATATTGTTTTATTTGTTTGCTACTCAACTCGCGCTATTCATTTAGAATTGACCTCGGATCTGTCCACCGAAGCATTTTTAGCGTCTCTTCGTCGTTTTATGGCACGTCGCGGTAGGGTGGTTAGAATGCACATTGACTGCGCTACTAATTTTAATGTCAGCAGCCGCCGAAACCGAAAAATTAGAATGGTATTTTAATCCATCCGCTGCCCCTCATATGGGCGGTTTATGGGAGGCCGGTATAAAGTCGGTGAAAACTCATTTAAGTCGAGTCGTGGGGGATCAAATCCTAACTTACGAAGAATTTTACAGGTGTTTAGTACAAATAGAAGCTCTACTTAATTCCCGACCTCTTGTTTCAGTTTCTACCAAGGTTTGTCCTTTACCGGACATGTTAGATTCTGTTTAAAGCATACATTTGTTTAAAAGCTCTAATGCTTTTAAAGGTGGGGGGAAATGTTCCGTCACCGTTCTTGTTTTTTTTTTAGTTAATTATTATTAGAAATTATTAGTTTTATTTATTTTGGATTTCATATTTTTGGGTAATAATGAAAAAATTGCAACTCTGTTCTATTTTTATATTTATTTATGTTTCGTGACGATTGGGTAGACTTTTTTTGGGTGCAACGTATCTCCAAGGTCGATATCGCCGCGAAAATGATTTAAATTTCATATTAAAAATTTGACGGGCAGTTAGCTACCAAAAACGCCGGAATACACTTGATCACTCTGTTGAATTATTAGCTCTATTTCGACTGTGCAACAAATTCTCTATTTATGCAATATTGTGTTACGAAACCGCCGTTGTCTCTGCAAGTAAAGCCCGGTGGATTAGGAGGTACCTCCCAGAAGCCGAAGAAGAAAAAAGGGGTAAGTTTTCCCAATCAATCGTAAAATAAACTTAAATTTATAAAAATCTATTAGAGCGTGCTGTTGTTATCGAAGGGAAAGTACAGGTACCTAATATAAAAATCAAAAATGGCGTTTTCCTTTTGTCAAAAATGAATCCGCCATATTTGCAAATAACTTCTCTTATTATCTAGGTCCTAACTTCCTAATCCGTTAAGCCATAATCGTTAAATTTGGTATACAGGCTAACCATAAATGTCTTAATTTAAAAATTGTGGTACAACTGTCATTTGTCAAAAATTACGACCGCCATCATACATTAAATGTTGCACATATAAGTCAGCCATTTTAAATAGGAAGATAACCAAGTTTACTGGAGCATGTTTTTAGTAAAGCCCTTAATAACATACTAAAAATACAGCTTTCTAAGTTCTAAGGGGCGGAAGCTATTTTTAAAAAACTTCCAGTTTTTCACAGTTACAAAAATAGTTAAGGGATATATTTTTTTACAAAAAAAGTTATAATAACATATGTACAAGCCGATATAAGACTGTTGGAAAATATATGTACTTACCCCTCCTCCTCTGTCTCCCCTATTAAAGAACTTTTTCTAAAATGACTTTTCGTTCAAACTATTATAAACATAAATTGTCCTTAAAATATGCTTTGTAAAAATATCCTTACACTATAGACCTATTTTTAACAGCTTACAGTTTGATTCCCCCCTTCCCCTTTCCTCTGTTCCTGATATTGACCTCATTTTCAAGAAACGTTTTTTATTTCCACTAAAATAAAACACAAAAGACCTAATTACAAAATTTTGTCATAGTGTCTTTCTCTCTGGGACACGATTACTAAAAAGCCGCTTTAACGATTTAGCATAAAAGTTCTCTGGCACCAGGCGATGATCTGAATCGGTTTTGATGTGGGGAAAAGGTTGTGAAGAGTGTAGAAAGGTGGGCTAAAATTTTACAAAATTATCAACTCACGAACCGTACTAGCTTTCTTTTTCTCTCTCCTTCATTAATTCATCTATGGGTAAAGTTATTCCTTTCTTAAAAATTCCATCATGTTTTTAAGAAATAATTAAAAAATACCTTTCAATAATGTTCCACTGTAACTGCATTAAAAGATAATTAATTTTTTTACAAAAAAAGTTATAAAAACATTACACAAGCCAATTTAGGACGGGTTGCAAATATTTTTACTTCTACCTCTCCCCCTTTCAGTCCCTCCTTTGGCGAAGTTTTCTAAAATTACTTTTTGTGTTCATAAATTGTCCTAAAAATATACTTTTTAAAAATACCCTACACTATAGACCTAATTTTTATATTTTGTGAAATATGGCCTGTCAAACCTATCAGAATTCAACTTGAAAATTTTGAAAATAAAACGTTTTAACTTAATCTTAAAAACACTTTATTTTTTTGGATTTTTTTAACAAAAGAATAACTTGACCCATGGTTAAATTAATAAAAAAATAAAAAAGCTAATGTTTTATTTTCAAAATCTCAGAAAATATTAAAAAAAGGTCTGCAGTGTGGTATTTTTAAAAATCATATTTTAAGAACAATTTATGTTTATAATAGTTTGAAGCAAAAGTCATTTTAGAAAAAGTTCTTCAATGGGGTGACTGAGAGGGGGAGGTGTAAAAGTAAATATATTTGCCACCAGTCTTATTTCGGCGTGTACAAATGCTATTATAACTTTTTTTGGTATATATATTACAGGTAGTCGTGACTGACCAGTTGAGAAAAAAACCTCGGTTGGTTAGTGGGGGTGCAGTCTTATATGGGCCAGAATAAAGTAAACTCCTTTTTTGACAGTCAAGCTTTCGAGAATATATTTTTCTCTTCTTCAGGACTTCTACAATAAGTTAACTAGCCATTAGAATAAAAAAATTGAAAAACAATAAAGCTAGACATCTCTGAACAATTCTGAGCATTTTTTGCACTTTTGGGCCTTATGTTATAATAAAAAACTACATGAATTTGTTTAAAAGGATTGAAAGTCTTCAGAATGGTGGCGAGAGGTTCTTTTTATATTATTTTTTGACGTTTATGAGGTCACATTAACCGTCTTCTTTAGTGTATCAAGTAACCCAGGAGAGAGAGCGAGTAACAAAGAGAATACTGCACGAGAAAAGGACGCAACAGAGTGGTCATATTATTCTCTTTTTCATTTTAAAAGTGTTAGACGCAGATAAACTTATGCGTGTCTTCTCGTTGCCGAGAGATATGGGTAGATAAGACGACACTCTGCTGCCTCCCTCACCACGCAGTATACTCGGCTCGTCACCAATTTTGTTTACATTTTAATACCGACAATACATTGTTGAAAAAACAACAACAAAAAATAAATTTTATATCAAAAGAATTAATCTTTTTTGATTTTTGTGTAAGCTCCCAAAAGACACACAGTTCACCATACTCTCCCTATATTTTATTTTTTGTTGTTTTGGTGTTATTATTATGTTAATTGACCTATTTTGTAGGTACATGGGAAATTAAAAGAAAAGGAAAGGGTTTTGGTATGGCAAAATGTATGTCTCTAAAAAGCCAGGCACTCTTCTCTATTTACTGACATTATTTTAAAAAATGAATTGATGAACTATTATTCAGACAATTTTTTTTTTATAAACATAAAAGTTTAAATTTAAGCAAAAAAAAATCAGCTGTCAACACTCTTGTATGTTATTGTTGGTTATTAATTAATGCATTATACTTATTATTGTCTAAATTTAGGATATAACTGTAATGGAGCTGAGATTGTTCACAATAAACTAAAGAAGACGGTTAATGTGACCTCATAAACGTCAAAAAATTGAAAAAATAATATAAAAAGAATCTCTCGCCACCATTTTGAGGACTTTCAATTTTTTTAATCAAATTCATGTAGGTTTTTATTATAACATAAAGCCCAAAAGGGCAAAAAATGCTCAGAATTGTTCAGAGATGTCTAGCTTTATTGTTTTTCAATCCACTTTGTTGAGTCCATAATTATTTTGATATATTTATATGGGTACCTGTATAGTTTATCTATAATGGTTGTAATTTAATTAAGTTAATTATTCTAAAGATAAAGACATAAAAATAGCGAGAAAACAGATCAAAACTATCTCTAAAATTTATACAAAAACAAAGTCACCAGTCCAGCTGTTAGATCAAAGCAATGTTGTGTATAAAATATCATGCAAGGACTGTCCGTTAAAATAGATAGGTCAAACTAGTCGCAAATTAAAAGGCCGGATTATATCACATAAAAGTGATGGTACAGTCCTCTGCATTAACAGAACATGTAGTTAATAAAGAACACCAGATGGACTGGGACTTACTATAAAAGACTTTTCTTTGAAATGATTTATATTAACAGAATCAATCAATGAACAAAAAAACTGATGTGAACAATCTCAGCTCCATTTACAGTTATATCCTAAATTTAGACAATAATAGGTATAATGCATTAATTAATAACCAAAAATAACATACAACAGTGTTGACAGCTGATCTTTAATTTGAAAAAAATGTTTTGCTTACATTTAAACTTTTATATTTATAAAAAAAATTTGTCTGAATAATAGTTCATCAATTCATTTTTTTAAATAATTTAATATAATACATTTTGCCATACCAAAACCCTTTTCTTTTCTTTTAATTTCTAATGTACCTACAAAATAGGTCAACTAACGTAATAATAACACCAAAACAACAACAACAAAAAATATAGAGAGAGTATGGTGAACTGTGTGTCTTTTGGGAGCTTACACTAAAATGAAAAAAGATTAATTCTTTTAATATAATTTTTTTTTTATTTTTTTTTTCAACAATGTATTGTCGGTATTAAAATGTAAACAAAATTGGTGACGAGCCGGGTATACTGCATGGTGAGGTAGGCAGCTGAGTGTCATCTTATCTACCCATCTCTCTCGGCAACGAGAAGACACGCATAAGTTTATCTGCGTCTAACACTTTTAAAATGAAAAAGAGAATGATGACCACTTTGTTGCGTCCTTTTCTCGTGCAGTATTCTCTTTGTTACTCGCTCTCTCTCCTGGGTTACTTGATACACTAAAGAAGACGGTTAATGTGACCTCATAAACGTCAAAAAATTGAAAAAATAATATAAAAAGAACCTCTCGCCACCATTTTGAGGACTTTCAATTCTTTTAAACAAATTCATGTAGGTTTTTATTATAACATAAGGCCCAAAAGGGCAAAAAATGCTCAGAATTGTTCAGAGATGTCTAGCTTTATTGTTTTTCAATCCACTTTGGTGAGTACATAATTATTTAGATATATTTATATGGGTACCTGTATAGTTTATCTATAATGGTTGTAATTAAATTAAGTTAATTATTCTAATGGCTTGTTAACTTATTGTAGAAGTCCTGAAGAAGAAAAAAATATATTCTCGAAAGCTTGACTGTCAAAAAAAGGAGTTTACTTTATTCCGGCCCATATAAGACTGCATCCCCACTAACAACCGAGGTTTTTATATATATAATATCTATCCTTTAATTATTTTTGTAACTGTATTATGAAAAACTGACATTTTTTTTAAAAATTGCGCCCGCGCCTTAGTTAGAAAGTTGTATTTTTAGTATGTAGTATGGTATGTAGTAGGGCTTGGTTATCTTCCTATTTAGAATGGCCGACTTAGATGTGCAATATTTGATGTAAGATGGCGGTCGTAATTTTTGATAGATGACAGTTAGACCATAGATAATAAGAAAAGGTATTTTAAAATATAGCGGATTCATTTTTGATATAAGCAGAACGCCATCCTGGATTTTTATATTAGGTCCCAATGAGTACGCACATACTGAATTTTAGCTTCTTACGACGCCAATAAACAGCGCTACTAAGAAAATTTATGTAAAAAATCTGCAATTTTTTCAATATGGCGGACTTCGGATCCAGGGGATTTTAGGGGGCATTCTGTATGTTGTTTATAAAGGTATACTAAAGCTCTGTGCCAAAAATCAAAGATGTGTTATTTCTTTTCACCCTTGTATCAGATTGATTGGAGTATTTAGAAATAAAATAGAGTTAGTGAAACGGGACGAGGAAGTGATAGATTCCAATCCTACCAGCAATTTTTCCCTGATAACAGAAGAAACACAATTTTTAAGGACTTATTTTAATCATGTTAATTGTCCCATTTTAACCAAAACACTGCCTAAATCTATAAACGAATGCTAGTTTACTGGTAAATACACTTCTTGTAGCTCTAAATAACAAGCGGGCCTTTATGTTTACCTCTAGAAAAATATTTTTTATTTTTTATTACATTTTTGAATTTTTAGAAACTGTGTACAAATGTGTTTAACTGTATTCTGCCTTGATAATTAATTAGCTGTAAAAGGTAATTTAAAGGGCAAAGAAGCATTAAAAAATTATAAAAAAAGCTTTTTAAAAGTTGTTAATTTTTTGACAACAGTAAGTTGTGAACTTTTAATAATGGCAGCGTCCGCGCAAGATTAAAAACATTCGAAAATTCTAATCTTTTTGATAGCTCAGAGTTTCATACTTAATTTTATTGATTTTAAATAGTGCGCCAGCATTTTTGTCTCCTGCAACTAATATATTGAAAAATTATCTCAAAACGGTCGAATAACCATAAAAACCAACGTTTCAAACAAAGCTCTTTGTTGTTAAACTCAGAAAGATGCTTGGATAGTTGGTTCTGGAAGGTGGTTTGCTGGTGCTGTGCTGCTCTGCCACGTACACTGCCCTCTTAAATAAAAAAAAGGCCTTTGACAAAAAATGGGGCTTAGGCGTAGATTCTGTCGGCTTATGTTTTCTTTACATTTTAGTACCACTATTTCTGTCTTGTTTTCTTTGGGTCGGCTACTCGTATCACCAATCTATCGACTTCTTCAACCCCTTTGGGCAAAACTAGCTGCGTTAGCAACATAAATCAGACGTTAACCAATGTTAGTTAACGTCTGGTCTGAACTTAGGTGATCTTGCTCAACGCAAAAAAAATTAAAAAAGATCAAAAATTTGCATAAATAGTACAACATTTTGCCTGCGGTGCTCAAACACCGTTACTTTTTATGATTTTGGGTCACAAATGGCTTTCTTAGTGCAATTTTCTTAATTTTCTTAATCTTTCGAAAAACTTGCTGACCACCCCCAGATTCGAGGGCAGGTCCACGCTGGTTTAGCACTGTAAAATTAAGGACTACTTATTTATTTCCTGGGGCCTCGCTATTGACCTAGGTGCGACTTTAAGGTCCGGATTACTAGCGATTTGGGCATATAATATCTGGTTTGATTTTAATTAGGCCATTTTGAAATAATTTTTTAAAATATTAGTGGCAGGAGGGGACCAAAAAGCTTGGCCGTATTTTCAAACCAGTAAAGCTAGGTATATGTTTCATAAAAACCAATAAAACAATAAAAATCGTCCAAGTTTTGACTGAAACTCGAAGATGATTGAATGTTTTTGTTTAATATTTTTTTGGAATCTTAAAAAATTGGCTCCCGGATTGTTGTTTCACACGATCACCGATTACGGACCACAGGATTCGAATGTCGTCGCGTAATTTTTAAAATATGCACCTTAACGTGGTCGAATAGTCGACGAAGAGACGACTGAATTTTGCACCAATATGTGACGTCGTGTTTGGTGCATTTTTGAGTCACAACGACTAGTAGTAGTAGTGCATAAAATTCCTATTTGGGAGTATGATTTTTTTCCTTTCTGACAGACACTTTTACACACTAAAAGTACATACACTGTCAATCAGTGAACATCCATAGGATACCCCATGTATATCCAGTGGATATTTATCAGTGATAATTATTTAAAGTGGATATCCATTGCAGCTCAACCAGTGTATATGTTACCGAGAACGAAATTAGTGATTGTTGACATACACAATTATTAGTTTTAATGGAAATTCGGTCCTTCATCGGTGTATGTTGCCAAACACATGTAAGCTTCGGTAAATGTCGGAAACGACAGGTCCTAACAGGCTTTTGTGTGGTTTCTTTGCTTAGCGTGGGCTTGTCGCCAGTCTTACACAAGGTTTGATTGATAGCGGTAATATAATTTTACATTTACTTTGTTTTTTTTTAAATTTTAGCCTAAGAATTAAAATGCATTTTAATTTTATATTAATATTATGTTTGTTGTGTTTGTTTTAAGTCCAACAACTTCTTTATTATTATTAAATAATAACCTATAGAGTTTTATTTTGTTTTATTTTTATAAAAAAATCTTTTGAATATTTACCATGAGTGTGAATGTTGACATTCACTAGTATATCCTGATCACCGGTTTTCGTACTTTCACGGTAACATATATACATTGTATATGGATATTATTTTTTTGTTATTTTATGGAAAGGAACTCCCATCGATCCGACGTGATTAAATATTACACTTGGATGATGTTCACTGCAGATTGTTGTTTCTTTAGTTTATATCTACTATGATATATAACTATAAACCTATTTTGGAGCCCTTAGAATAAAATATGAATAGCTCTTATTATATAATAAGAAGATCGACAGCATAGAGAATATTTTACACAAGTGCGGCATTTAGTAAATGACTAGCTAATCAACACTGTACATCAAGTGGTATGTTGATGCAAGTATGTCCATGAAATGCATATCAATTAAACATCCAATATTATTTAGAATTATGACACTTTTTGCATACGTCACTGGATATTAAATGAAGCTATTTTTATGTGTGTTCATGAAAGAAATTAAATTATTTGCCTATACTGGATATCCACTGGAGGTGCGTTTTTGTAAGTCCATGAAAGGGATATTGAATAAACATCTAATAAATATTTAAAGTCGTAACCTTTTTTTGCTTATAAGCCACTGGATATGACGCTTTTAGGTACGTTCATGTATTTCCATAAAAGGAATAACAATTAAACATCCAATAAATATATTCGGGACGGGATTTTTCCTCGACTTAAGTTTAATAATAATAAATAAGTTATATAAACCTTTATCTCACTTGACTTTGCTAAATTTGCTTTACATTTCACTAGAATGAAAACGATTTCATTTTACTTGGATAATAAATTAAATTACAAAGATGTTTTATAAATTTATTTTGACAAAGACAAAATTATGTTAAATTACAAGAACTCAAAATTCTAATTTAAATCAATCAAGTTCTTTACAAACACTTTAGAAAATAATTATCTTTTCAAAAACTAAAAAACTAATTACTTGAGTTTTTGGAGAAAAAGTAAGAGCGATACCCAAATTTTTTCAGCCGAAAATCAATTAGAAAATGTCTATATTAGTGGAGTAAATTCGTAAAAAGGAACTGAAAAAAAGGTAGATTTTTTTATATTTGGCATAGTAATAAATTTTAGAAGATACTATTAGCGATGAGTTCGTCTCTACTACAATTTTGAAAACTGTCGAGAAAAAAGTCATTTTCCCCTTCTGGTGCGCTATTTACACTAACGCCATGCAGTATATTAATGTACTAAATCGAGGACACTAATCTCAAAAATTGCAAAAAAATGACACATGCCATTCCCAAATCAAGATGCCGCGCCTAAAATTAATAAACATTCACGTCATTATTTTTCTGCACGTGAGCAATTTTGCACAAACTAAAGCAGTTTTAGGATAACTTAAATTAGTTTAAAATTTTAATCTAAAAAAATTAATTTTAAAGCTCCAGATAAAAAGGCAGATGATTAAGTAAAAGAAAGTGTTTTTTTTTTGTTTCTTCTTAAGTTAAACGCAAAGCACCTGGCAAAATATTGGGTTGCGCTAAGTAAGATATAGTCATTCTAAAAATAAAAAAAAAGTTACATGTGTCATTCACAAATCAAGATGGCGGCGACTAAAATAAAAACAAACATTATTTTTCTGTCCGATTATATTTTTTCACAAACAAAAGCAGTTTTAGGATGAGCTTAATTAGTTTTAAATTTTTGTGCAAAAAAAAATAAATTTTTATACCTCAGTTAAAATGGCGGACACTTAAGTTAAAAAAAAAATAATTTTTCGTAGGATAAACAAAAAGCACTTTGCAAAATTTTCTTTTTTCTTTAATTATTTAAATAATTTTGTTTTTTCTATAATTAATTAATCATATATCGTGTATTTTTTGTTTAACTTAAAAAAAAACACAAACAAATTTAAAACTAATTTAGCTCATCCTTAAACTGCTTTTGTTTGTGAAAAAATATAAAAGGACAGAAAAATAATGTTGTTTTTTTATATTAGTCGCCACAATCTTGATTTGTCACTTTTTTATTATTTTTGGAATGGCTATCGCTATGGCAATATTCTGCCACGTGTCTTGTGTTTAACTTAAGGAAAAAACAAAAAAAAAACACTTTTTTTTACTTAATCGTCCGCTATTTTAACTGCATCATGAAAATTTATTTTTTTACACAAAAATTTAAAAATAATTTAACTCATTCTAAAACTGCTTTGGTTTGTGCAAAATTGCAAATGTGGAGAAAAATAATGACGTTTTTTAATTTTTGTCGCGGCCATCTTAATTTGGGAATGACATATGTCATTTTTTTGCAATTTTTGAGATAAGCGTCCTCGATTTAGTATAAATTGATAAATTGTGTAAATGTAAATAGCCAGAGTGTGAATACCCAGAAGGGAAAAATTCCTTTTTTCTCGATATTTGGCCGCCATTTTGATTATAAAATGTCAAATCAAATATTTTTTAAAACTGTACTAGAGACAATCTCATCACTAATAGCATTCTACTAAAAATAATTTTTTTAAAAATGTTGTCCATAAATTAGTAAGGTCTCTGATATTTTTGACATATCAAGCGCCAGCTTTGTATCCGCATATAAACTCTAACCTTTTTTGCTGTGAGATCAAGAAGCCGGTCAGTAACTTTAATATGAGACATCAGAAAAGATCATCACTTAAAAAGTAAAAAGAAAATTAAAGAAAAACTAAATTTTTGAAATCTGGCCACGATTTTGTTTTGAAGTCACATATGTCAACTTCTTTTATATTTTTGGCTTAAGTGGGACTTCGTCACTATTACCCAATTAATTTTGATGTGATTTTTCTGGAAACGCAAAGAACATATTTTTTTGTAACTTTGACAGCCGCCATCTTGGTTTCTGGGGCCGGAAAATGGGATCCTTGACTGGAATTTTAGCTTTTGGTATTAGGTATCACTATGCCAAATATAAAAAATATACTCTTTTTGCAGGTTTCTCTTGAAAATCCCTAGGAATTTACTCTATTTTTAAAATTCAAGATCAGATATTAAATTTCTATATCCGACAATATTTAGAACTTTGAACTCTTTTGCCTATTTGTTACTGAATGTTTACTGGAGGTAAGTTTCGTGTATGTTCAAGAATGGGATATCAATTAAACTTCTATTAGAGTTACATATGTATGTCCATTAAGGGAATATTAATTGCATTGAATACGGCGATGGACTATAAATAGATATCCACTTGAAATACAAATCCATAGGCTGTCACAATGTTTAAAGCGCGTCGTCGTGTCAGCCAAACAGCTATACACCTCTACTGGAGGACAAAAAAGTTAAAATATTTTTACCCTTAAACTTAAATGCGTCATGTCCTTCATGCCATTCGAATACGCAACGTGTCAAAAAAATACAATAGCAATACATCTATGAATATTCTCTCTGTCAAATATACTTCAATTACGAAAAAAAAGATCAATATTTAGAGGTCCATTTTTCCATTATTCTTGTAAAAATTAAGAGCATTTATACTTTTTTTAGAAACAAAATTAACTTTTTAATGTTTCTTTGATCATATCGTTAGGAAGGTAGGAATAAGCTGTCAAAAGTTGTTTATAACTTTATTTAAAATCTATTTAATTGACCCTAAGACACTGCAATCAGAATTTTAAAATGTTGAAATTAAACGGAGATAGAGCTGTGAAACTAAAGCAGTGTTACGTAAAATACTTTAAAATAAAAGTTTGTTGGTCCTAGGGTCAACCTATATGTATACTAATTTGGAACAAAATCATCAAAAAAATTCCTATAGAATGCTAAAAACAGGTAAAAAAGGTACCAAACTATTTATTAGTTTATCTTTAAAAGCGGACACTAGTGCCAAAGCCAACATCGAGTTTTAAACACAGGCTAATGTATCTAATAGGTTTTTATTACATTAATAAAGAAGAATTTCTATTATTTTTTTTTATTTACACTTTCTGTCTGATTCTCCTCAAAATATACACTACACCTGAAAATTTACTAAATCATATGAACTTTTTGTCCAATACTGATTTTCGGTACCCATTCAAACACAGTGACAACAAGTTCATATGGTGGTGTTCACTATATATACTAAATGACTTTTTAGGGTAAAATTGGAACCAAGTATAATTTTAGATCAAGACAATAATCAATTGATCAGTATTATTATCAGATCGAACGTTCTCGGTGCAGAAGAAATTAATTCAAAAAATAAATTCAAAATAGAGGACAAGAAAAAATTCGAAACAATGAAATCGCATGTCAATAATGGAAAAGCAAAAAACGAAACTGCCGTGTACTCAAAAGTCAAAAAGCTTTTTCAATGCAACCTATGTCAAGAAAAGTACACTTCTGTCAAATTATTAAATATTCATAAACTTGTTCATAGATCAAAATCTAACGAGCAATCTTATAAATTTAATGATTTTAATAAAATGTTTTTTTGTACTATATGTAAGTTAGAAGTTTCGACTAACGTAGAAATTAAAAGTCATGTCGATTCTCATGCCTGTATTTGTGAGATATGTAAGGCAGAGTTTTGTCAACCGTTACATCTAGGCTGTCATATGGCTGAACATGATCCAGAAGAAAAAGTTTGTTGCATTTTTTGCGACTTTAAAGGTAAAACTAGATCACTTTTAAAAAGACACATAGACAAAGTTCATTTCAAAATAAAAATGAATACCTGTGATATATGTCATACTTCTTACTCTATTAAATCTAACTTCAACGATCATTTCAATATCGTACATCTGAATAGGCCACCATATCAATGTATTGTTTGCAAAAGAAAATTTACGTATAAGACAAGCATGCTGAAACACCAAAGAAGTAGTCACAGGCCAATCACAGAAGGAAAATTACCTAAAAATT
The DNA here is from genome assembly GCA_963921995.1 of Oxystoma pomonae. Taxonomy (NCBI): domain Eukaryota; kingdom Metazoa; phylum Arthropoda; class Insecta; order Coleoptera; family Brentidae; genus Oxystoma; species Oxystoma pomonae. The sequence goes on from OY998169.1 coordinate 27,535,545, forward strand.
ATTGCTTGTTTTGCAAACGATTTTTATGTTCAGCTGAAGCTCTTCAAAAGCACATTAATTCCAAACACAAGCCCATCGAAAAACCGAAAAATCATGATAGATTTGTCTGTGATATTTGTGGATACTATTTTACACATATACAAGCATTACGTCTTCATCAAAAAGGTCACACTGGACTTAAACCTTATCAATGCAAACTCTGCCCAAAATCTTTTAAAGCCCTAGCTTATCTTACAGTACATAAGAAAACTGCTCATTCTGATGTAAGACCTTTTGCATGCGAAATATGTAGTATCTGTTTTAAAGCAAAAAAAACATTGAGAAGGCACAAAGAAATACATACAGACATCAAGCCATTTCAGTGCATTTTATGTAACAAAGAGTTTCGAAGACGGGAACATCTTAGGTTGCATTTCAGTTCCTGTAGTGGAGGAAAAGAATAATATGAAACTTTTCTTACTGTTATTTTTATTTAACGCATTAAAGACCTGGCTTGATGTTAATTTTAACTAAGGCGCAATAAAACCTCATGGATAATTTAGAGCCATTAAACATTAGTTGTGTAATTTATAATTAAAAAAAAAACTGTTTCAGAAGGATTTTAGCCTATCAATACTTTTTGAGTAGGGTCCTATTTTTTCCGTCCGTTCACCTTATGGGACAGATATCATACATCCTTCTCAGACTATTAGATACCTAATTAACAATATGGAAGATCGCTACTGCGCTCACTCAAAATAATGATAAAGCGATCCGAGTAACAAAAAAGTCCAATAGCATACTATTAAGAGATATGGGTTATTTTTAAATTTGCTGCTTTGCAAAATCATTTTCACTTTTTTTTGTTGTAAATATGTTATATGAATGCGACTAAAATTATCTTGTTAACCTTTAGTTGCTGCCACTAAAAAACTATATTTTAAGGTCAGTGTCAAAAGCAAGCGGACATAATGAAAAACCAAATATGGATTGCAAAAATAACGTCGGCAAATTGGTTTCGAAAACAAGCAATGCTCTTAAGAAAATTGTTGATACTAAATATCAAATAGCAAAAAAAGTAAATAAAAATCCAAAGATATGTCGCTTATGCAACAAAATGTATTCTTCTCAACTTCACAGAACAATTCACAGATTGCAAAAAGAAGATCCTGGCTATATTTTTGACGAGTATAAAAAAGCCTTTTTGTGCAGTTTATGTGGTTTAAATTTTGAAACACAAGAAGATATTGATAATCATATGAAATCTCATTCTTTTAGTTGTGTGATTTGCAGAGATAAATTTGCGACGCCTTTGATGTTAGGTTGTCACATGGCCGAACATGAGAATGCTTTAGCGTGTTGTATATTCTGTAACTTTAAATCATCTACAAGTACCAGATTAAGAGAGCATATAGATCGAATGCATCTTAGAGACAACGTTTTAAAATGCAGTTGGTGCGGAGAATATTTAAATATTAAATGTGATCTATCTGACCACATTAACATTGTTCACTTGAAGAAACCTTATTATAAATGTATTGTTTGTGAAAAAGAATTTGTGTTAAAAACCTCTCTTAATTCTCATCAAATCAATGCACATAAGCCGTTAGTAGAGGGTACAGTTTTATCAAATTTTTGTATTATTTGCAAAATTTCTCGTCGATCAATTACATCGCTTCAAAAACATATAGAAACTAAACATTTTCAAAGCCAACCAAAAAATAAAGAACGATTTATCTGTGACATTTGTGGAAAGGATTTTTCAGCCAGACATTCTTTAAGAGTTCACCAAAAAGGTCACACCGGATTAAAGCCTTTTCAGTGCAAATATTGCCCAAAAAAGTTTAAGGTGCTTGCGTATCTCACTGTGCACGTAAAAGAGGCACATTCTGAGCAAAGACCCTTTTCCTGCGAAATGTGTGGACAACGCTTTAAAAGAAAGGAAAACCTTAAAAGACATTTTAAAATACACAGTGACATAAGGCCATTTTATTGTCTTGTATGTGAAAAACAGTTTAGAGAGAAGGTGCACCTTAAATCGCACTCTCAATCTTGTGTTAATAAATAATAATAACTTAGGCTATCTTGTTACTTTATGCATTATATAATGTAGTAAATCGTATAATTATTATATTTTTAAACAAAGCGTTCTTTTTTTATCTTTTATTTAAACTGTAGTTATTATATTTTCAATTAAGTGCACAATTTTTTAACTTTTTTCTATTTACAATATAAATTTATTTTTAATTCTAGGGTTTCTGTAGAAAAACTCGTGGTTGAACCCGATTTTTTTAATACCCGACTTAAAAAAAAGACAAACACTAACCAAAACCATCAATGTGAGCGTTGTGGCAGAGTATGTTCGACAAAATACGTTTTACAAAGACATTATTTTTTAATACATAAAGAGGGTAGTAGTAAAAAAGGTTACAACAAGAAAGACGATCCTGTACAATGTGAGACATGCCAAAAGATTCTCAAAAATAAAGCATGTTACATACGACATGCTAGAAGACACGCAGAAAGGTTCAGCGTATTTTGCGAATTTTGTGGCAAAGGTTTTTTTGGTAAAAGTACACTTGAGCTACACATAAATTCCAAACATTTATCTAAAGATAAATTTGTTTGTGATGTTTGCCAAAGACCCTGCTACAGTCAAACTTCCTTGGACAATCACAAAGCTAAACATGACCCTGAATTCAATAATCGTCCCAAATCAAAATGTAAAATATGTGGCAAATATCTGGATTCAAAATATATTACCGTTCACCTGAAACGGCATGTCGAGGACTCTAAATTTGTCTGTGCTCTCTGTGGCAAAAAACTAAATTCCAAGCAAAGTTTGCAAGATCATATGAATGTTCACCAAGGTCTTAAACCCCATAAATGTTCTTTTTGTAATCAAGGTTTTGCCAATGATGTAACTTTAAGACTACATGAAAGAAGGCATACCGGAGTTAAACCCTATGTTTGCACTTTGTGTGGAAAAGCCTTTATTCAAAGCTATAGCCTTAAAGTGCATAAAAGGACTCACACGGGGGAAAAACCTTTTAGTTGCACAATCTGTAAGTTAGGATTTGTTAGTTTAAGTGCCGTTAAATCGCATGTAAAAAGTTTTCATGAATAATTTTAGGAATATCATTAACTTTTTTTTTACTTCTGTATTGCAATTGTATGAGTATATTTATCTGATTAATAATTGATAAGAACATTATGCTTGCCTACTACTGCATCCTTCAAACCTAATCAATGGTTAGTTTTCCCAGTACCTAGAACTTGAAATATTAGAAATATTTAACTTGACACGTTACACCTCGAACCCGGTTTCATGCACAATTGAATGACTCTGGACATGGGACCCTGTAATATAGCTGTTTTAAAATGGCGCGTTATAAACAGCGATTATTAAAGCAGCAATCTGCTACCATTCCTGGGTTAATGATTTTAAAAGTAGACATTTTGCAATAATGGCTTGGTTTAGCTCTTACCTGTACCAAAATTATAAATATTTTAAGCCCCAGGTGGCGCCAAATTTTTTAAGGTTGCAAGATAATAAATTTATCTGGCCGCCATAAAAACAACAAAACTAATAATAGCACGTGCTAGGAATGGCCACTGCATCAAAATACAAATACAGGTTTGAGCTCAAGCTAAGAGATGTCAGTATGCAGCGCGGCATCAAACACCGCCGATGCCGTTTTCTTTTTATCGCGGTTACGGTTAACCTTGGTCCTAAAATTTCACAGAAGTCTAAGCAAAAGAAGGAGGCCTCGATTGTGTAATATCTTTGAATATTGTTTAAATTTACAGATAATTGTTTATGTTTACATGTGTATATAATGAAAAGTTTTTAATTTTTATGAATTTCTGGATTATACTTAAATTTTCACATGAAAAAAGCTTAGAGGTTAGGAAATTAGCTGACATGAACGGAAAAAACGGACGTAGATAGCACATCCTGTGAAGATCCATTCCTTGAGAACCTCAACTATTCTGAACCGGCAAAATTCTCAATATCAGCTAATACATGACGTCATAGCATTTTTGATATAAAAATTTAAGTATTATCCGGAAATTCATAAAAATTAAAAACTTTTGATTATATACACATGTAAACATAAACAATTATCTGTAAACTTGAAGAATATTCAAAGATATTACACAATCGAGGTCTCCTTCTTTTGCTTATACTACTGGGAAATTTTAGGACCAAGGTTAACCGTAACCGCGACAAAAAGAAAACGGCACGAGCGATATTCGCGAGAGAGTTGATTTTCAAAGTGGTCTATACAGTGTACCACCGCGCCGGTTAGGTCAGTAAAAGTTAAGTAACAACTCCCCAAAAATAACCTTTTTTCTTTACCCCTCAAAGCTAATGTTGAAATAATTTTTTATGTATTGCCTACGTCTTGACCCTTAGGGGATTACCTGTATTTCCATGTAATGCTAACTCGGTGAGCGTCGCTAGTTCTTTGCTTGTCTCTCCTATGTGTGCTTAATCTGACCCTCTCTAAGCGTCCGACATCGGGCTATTATTTATTTACTTTAGGTCTTTTAAGGGGTTTGGTTTAAGTGTTGTTTTGAGGAATGTTTGAGTTGATGAAACGGTCGCAATTATCTTCTTTTACTGTTTCCATTTACGGATAACATTAGTGCTTCCGAGCTTTTCGACTCACTAATAGTAGCTGTGAACCTTTTTCGCTCTGCTAACCGTCAGTCAAATGGGCAGAAAACATCGATGTTTCAAGAACATCGATGTTTTTAGTTCAACATCGATGTTTTTAACATCGATGTCTATAAAATTTCATCGATACTTTTTTTAAACATCGGAACCTCGATCCAAAAAAAATATGGGAAATAAGAAGTTTGCACTTGTCTTGTACTATATACCCACTGCGACTCAAAAAACACGATTTGCCTATTTTTGAGATGTCGGTCGGCTTTGCCGCCATTAGGTGTGGCTACCTTATCAGAAGCAGTGATATATATAATATATAGTTTTTTTGAATGTAGGTACTACTTATATTTTTTTTTATTTCTTAGCGTATATATTTAATAGCTTTTGTATATCATGCATGTACCGATTATTATTATATCTCTTACTTGCATGCTTAATTATTATAAGTATTGTGTAAAATTAACAATAGGGAGATTTTGAAAGGTTTATTTGACACTTCGTACTGGTTGTGGTAATTACTGCGTCTGCGCACTAACTAAACGTCATTCCGTTGTAATTAACCACTACCACTGCCGTAAGCTACGAATCTATTTCGTTGTGGTAGTGTTAATTTTATAGAATTTTGGCGCAATTAATTTTAAAGATAATAAAATACTACCAGGTTCCAACTAATAAAACACTTATTTTGTAAAATAAAGTCCAATTTTGTGTATTTTCTCATCTCTAAATTGTTTTACAAGTGACAGTTTTTAATGTGTTCCAAAAACTCGGGTAAAATCGACGCATGGTAGTGGTTGTTAAACATTACCATAACGGCTGTCAATGTTGTCAAAATTTTAAGCGTTCGAAAATTTTCCTAATAACTCTTAAATAAGACAGTTTTCACAGAAGAAACATCGATGTTTTTATTCCGATGTTTTTTCACCATCGATGTTGAGTTTCGATGTTGACATCGATGTTCAACATCGATGTTTTTTTTCGATGTGCCCATCATCATCATCAGCCGCAGACTCATCGCACATGATATGCTTACTTAGCGGCTCTTCTAGGGTAGCCGTTACCTTGGCGACTTACTAGCCGTAGCCTCTACCCTAGTAGTAGTAGTTGTAGTAGTAGTAGTAGTAGCAGCAGCAGTATTTTCGGTCGCGAAATTCCTTATTGTAAGTTTCCTAGAAGGCTCAATTGATCACTTTCCAAGAGCTTAGTGAAGAATGCGGTGTTGGATAGTTTTACAAAATTGGTAGATGCCATCCACCCAGAAGGCTTGAAAGTTTTAATGTGATTAATTACTTGTTGAGCTCCAGGTCCCAAATAAGATAAGGTTTGCAATTCCAACCATTGGGATCACACGTGCTTTTGATCCAAAAGCTCAACGTCTTAGTGAGAAACTTTTTAGAAGTATGAATGTGGTAATGTTTACATGGAATTTCGCGCGTCGGTAGCCAACAAAATCAGAGGGTCCGCGGCTCAAACTGAGCTATTTAATAGTACTCAAAGATACTTTGGTGTCCAGAAAGGAAGCTTCTAAAATTCGACACAAACATATAGATTTTATTTGCAGAAAGTGATGTTGATCAGTTCTTTACCGTTTTTGAATTAATTCTCCTTAGAGGAAACCTCGGGGCGGGAGGGAGATAAACCATGAGTTTATGCGTTTATAGGTTAGTGAGTCTGAACCGACGCGACGGTTTGTAAACCTATTCCAGAAATAGAAAAGGACGGCACACAATGTCAACAGTTTAGTTGTAAAAACTGAGCAAAAATAAAGTACAGTCATGTGCAAGCTCCGGTTTTTCCCTGTCTTCAGGCTAATGATCAACTTGTGGAAAAGGTGCAAAAACACACTATATGCTGAGATGATTAAGAATTTTGATCTTTGCACTGACACAAATACTCAAATACGGTCGTTTACTTCAGAGATCTCTTTTACCCGAAGAGATGAATATCTTGTCTTCTAAGTTTTCTGAAGCAACTTCATGGAAAAGGAAGTAATTTAAACTCAAAGATATACTTAGGGGGCATAGCGTATTCCGTGGGACTTTTGATAAAGATTTTGTGAAACCTGTTTTAATTGATTACTAATGGACCCACCGACACTATATAACCTGTAAACAAACCCAAAAATGCTGCAGTCGAAAATTATGGTTAGGGTGGCAATTTTTTTTCTTAAATTCAGACGATTTAAGCCAGAACAATGGATTTTGGGACATTGTTGGCCTTCCGGCAACGTACCCTAGAGTCATAAAAAATAGCATATGTAGCACCTAGGGGGCAACAGGTGCCAAAATGTGTTTTTAAGCTATCCATAATACCTTCCAGACTAATGCACCTGCACATTTAAAATTCTACTACACCGGCTGTTAACAAGGTCCCTAGGTTAGGGGCTAAAAATTTTGTTGATTTCGATTAAAAAATTATAGTTTACTTATCATTTAGCGAATATCAACAAAAATGCACCACCAGTGGACTGTTTCTCAATTTTAAATACCCCCAACTTTGCTTCAGCCCCTAGGGGCTATAAGGGGGCGACATCTAATTTTCACCATTTTCATATTCCAGAAAACACTTCGTATGCACATTTAAAACTCATGAATCTGGTATAACAAATATTATGAAATATAAAAATCTCAAATCCCAGGGGCGATGCCTAAATTGGGGCTAAAAATTTTAAATCTCGAACAACTTTTACTATACCAAGATTTGAATTTGGTATAGAAAATTCAAAAAGTGCAAAATTTTGTTGGAAATTACAAGTTCGAGTGAAAACATTTTAAGAGCCTATATTTTTTACATCCAACTTTGCCCCAGCCCCTAGGGGCTGTAAGGGAGCAAGATTTTCGCCATTTATATATTCCAGAAAACTACTCAATCTAAACCTCATCAAAAAGTGTGCATATGGAGTGTTTTCTAGAATATGAAAATGGTGAAAATTAGATCTCGCCCCCTTACAGCCCCTGGGGGCTGGGATAAAGTTGGGGGTATGCAAAATTGAGAAATGGTTTACTGCGCTCATAGTGGTACAGTTGGTTGACATAGGATGAAAGATAGGTGAAATATAATTTTTTATTTGAAATCGACATTGTTAGCTCCTAACCTAGGTGCCTTGTTAACAGCTACACATTTTTTTTAGTATAGTAGACTTAGTAGGAAATAGTACGAACTACCAACTATCTGAGATTCAGATGTGCAGGTGCATTAGTATGGAAGGTATGAGGGATAGTTTAAAAACACATTTTTTATGGTACACGAGGGTACGTCGCCGGAAAGCCTAAACATATGTGTCAAATTTCATTGTTCTAGCTCAAACTGTCTGATTTTAAGAAAAAAATGACATCCTAACCCTACTTTTGGACTGCAGCAGCTTTGGGGCTGTTAACATGTTAGGCAGTGTTGGTGGGTCCATTAGTAATCGATTAAAATAAGTTTCGTAAAATCTTCACGGAAACGAATTTTTTTTTTCGAAGGGTTCATGATTTGATCCTTTTTCGAGTTTTTTCAGATCATTTTGTGTTGATGAGTATTTTCGTAATTTTTGGCCAGAGTTTGGTTGTTGGTAGTCTGGATGGAAATTAAGTTGTTTTGAAATAGTTAAGTTGGTAAAAATTCTGCTGCAATGGTCCAAGAGCAGGAGGTCTGCAGATTGCCTCTTTATAATCTCTAGAGGTACACTTAAAGCAGCATCCAGGACCATGATAGCGGTCTGGATTAGAACGATTTTTTCAAGTTGTGTATTGATTTCAACCCGGGTTAAATTATATTAAATTAGACGACCTTTTAAAAGGGACTCATTGGCGAGGCGCACAAATTTTTTTTAAAGCCATATAGTAAAATAGTAGATCGCCCTAAGAATCTTGTTATGTCTCTTCGCCGTAGTTTAGTTTAAGTTAGTTTTAGACAAGCAACGAATGTAGGTCACACGAGTTAGCATGAGGTGGAAATAGAGGTAATTTACTAAGAGTTAAGCCTTTGCAAGACCTAAAATAATCGTGTTCTTCCCTTCGGAGAAAAACGGCCATATTAAAGAAATATTTACAGATAAATGGTTTGAGTTTCGGAGGAATAGTAAACAAAACTTTCGGGTTTTTCTTATCTTACATTTTGGATACTTTAAGACCCCCTGAAAGCTACGAGATTTACAAAATTCTGTAAACTGAATGCACTTGAATTTTAGACAAAGTCTAGACATCTTGGGCTATAAAAAAAATATTATGTTAAAACCTTCAGTTAAAAAACCAGCAAAATTTTTTTCAATAACATTTCTATTTCCTCAGTTCAAGGAGGAAAATTTTCCACATTTAGGATGATGTGCCGAGTCCCAATTTTGAGCTCAAAGACTCTCATTTGTTCTCTGCAATAATTATTAAGGGTTTACCACTTATACCATCCAGGAAATCTTGCTCTATTAATAATTATACAGTGTGTCTCAAAAGTCTGGAATAATGGATTTCTTGAAGGAACCATGGTTTTTTTTTACGTATATAGAATTATTTTAGGTAACAAAGCGGTTTTAGAAATGTATACCCTTTTAGGAAGGGTGTCGTAAGAATCGGACATCACAAAAACTTACCTTTTTTTTTAAATTGAATACCCTGTATGTTATGTCATTTTCTAAATTTGTAAAAAATATGCCTTTGAAAAATACTATACATTATAACAATCCTTTATTTAGACAAAAGAAACTAATACAGTACTACTAACTAAACAGCTTTCAAAACATTACTATTAAGTAAGTACCTACTCATAGTAAAAATAAAGAACAAACACAGAAAAAAGGAAACTAATCAACTTAAAAAGTAAAAACTAAAAGCTAAAAGTTTACAATTTTAGAATAAACAAATGAGAAACATTACGAAAAATAAAATTACCAAACAAAAAACAAGAATAACAACCATAGAACAATAGAAAATAACAAGTACTTTACCTAACTAGAATATATACAGACAATTTTTGGGGCCAACATATTAGTACAAAAATGGTAAGTAGCCAGTAAAAAAGGAATGGAAAGAAAACAAGATATAAATAACACCCATAAAATTATTATTGGACCTATAAACCAAATAGTTTTATGACATACACAGCAAAAGTAATGGTATAGCAACTGCATAGTTTAAGTAGATCAATAACTTTTAAAAGTATATAAAATAAGGAACCTTTGTGTAACGCAATAAAGGCAGTCATACACTTTAAAGGTAAATATTAAATAAATAATATTAAAAATATTGGTCTATCTTTTAATTTAATAAATTTAAATTAACCAACCACTATCAATTCCTGCGATACTTATTTTTAATCTCTTCCACACAAATTTAATTAAATATCTTAGAAAAGATAAATAGGGCGGTAGTTACTAATATGGACTAGGTTTAAGGACTGGGATGCATGTCGTTTTTATTCCAATATACGGATGTTTCTTTAAATTCTAATAAAACTTATTTTGAATTTTGGACTTTCTGTAATGATATAAGTGATTTCGCAAGGGAAAAACACAGGTTTTCCAAGAATTTCGTGAAAAATGGAAAAAAGGTGATCGAATGACGGTGGGTTTATTCCTGCATAGTGGGATTTTAATTAAAAACTTTCTGCAATTTGACCACTTTTTCATATTTTTTTTATCACTTTTTATTTCGTAAATTTGAGGAGGTCCATATGAGGAAAAAATTTCCATAAACACACGTTTTATGGCCAAGCCATGATGGAAATTTAAGGCTTAAAATATTTTAGCATAATCTAAGGGATAACGTTTTTGATTAAGCAATTTTTACTATGTTTTTCAGATTTTTATGGCATGCTTTTGCTCACATTTTAAAGCTTTCTTTTCAAGCTTTCGATTTCTAGAATAAAACATTCACATTTTTCAAGTTTTCAATGTTTTTTTGGTGTCAAAAAAAAGTACTGCCACAAACATTTTATCTCTGTTAAAATTAAAAATATGTATAGAGAGAGGGCAGAATTTAGAGGTAGATGGAGAGATATTTTAGTGAAGTGCAAAAATATTTAAAGTTGTTGAAAAAGGACAGCAGGTTGTAAAAAAGTATTTTAGAGAAAGATGAAAATAATTTAACGCAATTGGAAGGTGGAATATAGCGCAATATTCTGTCTTCCTTTTATCTATACAAAAGCAATGACTTCCGCTCGAATAAAGATATCAAAGTCCAATCTCTGCGGTCTATCGTTGAGCTTTTTCATCAAGGTCACGTCATTTGCATGCATAATGTTCATACATGACGCTACCGTACGTAGCATAGCTTTTTGCCGACGGGAACCAAAAATCAATAGACGAGCGGCTGAACCAAAGAAAGCAAGATAGAAATACATGGTAATAAAATGTAAAAGACAGAAACATCCGAGCCGGAAAATTTCACGTATACCGCTGGGCACCTCGTACGTGCATTACCAACTTAAAGTGTCTAATGCCGGTTTTACAAGGTTTTGGCATGGGTGGATTTGGCTTGCTCAAGCATTAATGGTATGTTATAGCGCCAGATTTATGTTGCAAAATACTGCTTTGTAAATTACATTACATATTTTTATTTTTTTATATATTTACTAACCGCGCATTTCTCAAAAGGAGTGTAAACGCATGAGCATACTAGATGTGAATGTATAAAAGAAATCGTACGTTCTCTTTCAATTACTCTTAAAATTAATTTTAAACTTATATACAAATGGTTTTTTTTTTATTGAAGAGGGCATTGCTTTCCTCGAACTAACGTTCCTATATCTTGGCTCAGAAAACGCGCTCCAATAACCAATTTAAGCAGAAGAAATCTGTAACTTGTTTTTTTTTTATTTAAATATTTCAAAATTTACATTTTGAAATAAACAGTTAATAACAATTTAAAAAACATAAACAACCTCTTGAGTCTACAATATACGATGATTTTACTCGAAAAACGACATTCTTTATTTTTACAGAATATTTGGACTGTTTTAAGTAAAAATGGGCTTACGCGTCTCATTCTAGTGAATTTTGACGTCCATTCAGGTATCAATTGCGGTATCAATTGCGGGATGGTTCGGCTTAAAAAATTCTATTATTCCAGACTTTTGAGACACGCGTTGGCTTTTAAGAATAAATTTAGTCAATTTTTGGATTTTCCACACTATATACTGGGAGGAACAAATTCAATGTAGAGTGTATAGTGGTAAAGAGAATTTGCAAAACTAAAGTTATCCGATAAGCAATAGTCGTCCGGCTTAAGTCGCAAATAGCAATTAATTGTTCATTTTGTGCAGAAAGCATGAAATTTTGCACACTTATTCTTTAGACAATTCTTTAAAATTTTGGTCGAGGAAATTGATGATCGGATGTATAGGAGCAAAGATGGTGGCGATTTTCTCAAAATGGACATCTATTTTTTTTTAAAATTGTAGGTTCGCCATCAAAACAAGATTATACTCGAATCCACAAAATTCGATAGAGGAATTGAAAAAAAAAATGGTTTTATTGACGTATGACGTTTATCGTCCTTAAAAAGTGACATTTTATTTTTTTTAAATGCATTTTGAGAATTTTTTTTGATAATTTTTCATAATTTAATAAGCCGCGACAGGTATTTTGTTGTAATTTTCTGAGTTAGAAAGAACATCAAACTAACTTTTCTAATTGACTTTTTGTTTACAGGGTGATTGGTTTATTTATATCAGGCCAGTCAAAGTAACATTTTTTAAAAAAGCTACATTACAATCCGTATCTTTTTTAGTTTTTAAGAAAAAAATGTCAAATTTGGTACGATTATTACAATTGTCAGGATCAACTGATATTCTAAAAAAATTTAGGATAGGTGGCGCTGCGGACGACATGGCACCTAAATTTCCGATTTTAAATTTGATAAAAGTTCATATTTTTTTAATAGCTTAGAAAAGACATGCATATTTATTAATATAATCGATTATGTATAGCTGAAGTATGTAAATTTTTATAAAAATAATTTTAGTTTGATATGGTCATTGCTCGCCAAATTTTTTTTTTGAGTATGTAAAAAAATCGGGTTTTTCAACGTTTTCATCAATTCTTCCTAGCGAACAAAAATTTGGCTGGATATACACTTTGATGACATCCGATGAAGTAGAAGGCCTCAATAAATCGATTCAGATATGAAATTCCAAATTCTATGGGGCCGTTTTTACGCTATATGCCAGTAAAGTTGACCTAACATGTGTTTAGTTACCCCGAATAGGTACTCTTATGTAGCTATTGTTCATTTCTTGCGGAAAGCACCAAATTTGGTACGCTTACTTTTTTAACAATTTTTTGAGAAAGTGGTCAAGAAAATTTATGATCGGATGTACAGAAACCAAGTTGGCGCTCTTAAATCGAAAGTTACTTTAAAATATGCTTGAATCTATAGAACTTAATGAACATAAATTTGACAATACTTCTTAAATTGACGTGCACCTTCGATGACCTTGAAAAATGTCATTTTACCTTAAAAAGATACTTTTTCAGAGCAAGTTCCAGTTAAATGTTTTATAATTCTGAAAACGGCGACAGGTCTTCTTTTATAATTTTAACATGACATCAACACATCTCTCCTAAGTGACTTTTTGCTTACAGGGTGATTGATTTATTGTTACGAATTTTTAATGCTACCTTATCAACTAAATTTCAGTCACTTAGGAGAGATGTGTTAAAATTATAAAACTTACTGCAAATCAAATAACAAGACCTGTAGCCATTTTCAGAATTATAAAACATTTTAAAAAAAGGCTCTGGAAAAGTATTTTTTTAATGTAAAATGACATTTTTCAAGGTCATCAAAGTGCACGTCAATTTAACTAGTTTTGTCAAATTTCTCTTCATTAGGTTCTATACATTCACGCATAATTTCTTCGCCAACTTGGTTTCTGTACATCCGATCATAAATTTTCTTGACCATGATCCTAAAAAATTGTTAAAAAAGTAAGCGCACCAAATTTGGTGCTTTCCGCAAAAAATGAACAATGGGGTACATTAGAATACTATTCGGGGCGACTAAACACATGTTAGGTCAACTTTACTGCCCTATAGCGTAAAAACGGCCCGATGGAATTTGGAATTTCCCATCTGAATCGATTTTTTGGGGACTTCTAATTTATCAGAATTCATCAACGTGCATATCCAGTCAAATTTTTGGTCGCTAGGAAGAATTAAAGAAAATGTTAAAAAACCCGTTTTTTTTACATATTCAAAAAAAATTTTAGGTGACCAAGGACCATATCAAACTAAATTTATTTTTATAAAAATTTACATACTTTAGCTATACATAATCGATTATTTTATTAAATATGCATGTCTTATATAACCTATTAAAAAAATATAAACTTTTGTCAAATTCAAAATCAGAAATTTGGGTGCCACGTCGTCCGCAGCGCCACCTATCCAAATTTTTTTTAGAGTATCAGTTGACCTTAATAATTGTAATAATCGTGCTAAATTTTACATTTTTTCCTCAAAAACTAAAAAATATACGGATGAAAATTTAGCTATTTTAAAAAAATCTTACTTTGACTGGCCTGGTATAACTAAACCAATCACCCTGTAAGCAAAAAGTCTATTAGAAAAGTTATTTTGATGTTGAAACAAAAGACCTGTCGCGGCTTACTGAATTATGAAAAATTATCAAAAAAAAATTCTCAAAATGAATTTTTTTAAAATAAAATGTCACTTTTCAAGGACTATAAAGGTCATACGTCAACTTTATGCAGTTTTAAGAATTTTGGTGATATCGCTTGTTTTTTCGTCATTATATTAAATGTAAAAATATATAGACCGCTTGTTTTTCTTGTCAGTATATTAAACTTAAAAATATCTAGATAAATATCGATAGCTACCATACGGCGGAAGAAAGAACCAATTTGCCTCGGGATTCAACAATTGATCTTGCAGTTTTGTTAATATCGGTATTATTGTTTTTTTTATAGGTGTCCAACATTTTTGTGGATCGTTTTTTAGTAATAGATTTTTAAAAATGTGGCTCCTGGAAGTGACTTACATTAATTTAAATGTTGAAAATATAAAACTGTTTTAAAAAGGAAATTTTGTGCTTTAGCTTGAACGGAAAGTTAGATTGCATACAGTCCAATTTTGTAAACTTCTAAAGTTTTCTTGGATTTTGAGATTTAATCTCGGATATTACGAGTGTCTAACTGTGCATGAAATCGAGTACCCGATTTGAATTCTAGCCCATTTCTAGCCTTATAATAAAATTGTTTTGTTTTAGATATGGAGTACCTCTAAGTACCATAATAGCTACGTCGAAGGTAGAGCTAAAGGTCCTTCTAAAATCTCTAAAAGTTAAACATCAGTGTGATATTTGTGAAAAGGCGTGCACAAACAAGAATAGTTTAAAAAGACATTATCGTAGTCACGAGAATGTAACTCCCTTTAAATGTGAATTTTGTATGAAAAAGTTTAAAAGAAAACAACAACTTACAAAGCATGTAGCAATTCATCAAGGAAACAGAGAATATCATCAGTGTGATATTTGTAAAAAGCAATTTAAAGGTAAAACAGGTTTGGTAATGCACACTCGAAGACATTCTAAGATTTTTAGTTATTTTTGCAATATATGCAATAAAGGGTTCTACGGCAAAACTTCCCTTGATTTACATATCAACTCTAGACACTCTAGTAATGGTAAGTTTATTTGTGATCTCTGTCAAAAATCGTTCTACAGCAAAACATCTTTAAAACTTCATAAAGAAAAACATGATCCTGAATACAAGAATCGACCCAAAGTTACTTGCAAACTATGCAACAAAGAATTTTTGGCAGAAAAATATTTAAAACTTCATTTACAAAAAAGACATATAGAAGATGCAAAAGTCATTTGCGATATATGCGGTAAAAAACTTAACTCAAAAATTAGTCTACAAGATCACATGAATGTCCATTTAGGTCTGAAGCCGCATAAATGTTCATTCTGTGAACAAGGTTTTGCAAACACGACGACATTGAGACTTCATGAAAGGAGACACACTGGAGAAAAACCTTATAAGTGTTCATGGTGTGATAAAGCTTTTACCCAAAGTTATAGTCTTAAAGTGCATATTAGAGGTCATACTGGTGAAAGACCCTTTATCTGCAATTTGTGTAAAAAAGGTTTTGTCAGTACCAGTGCTTTGAAATCGCATATAAAGTCGGCTCATCATTCTGAAAATTGGTAGTTGATTAGCGAAAAATAATTTATCTTTGCCCCCGAAAATCTTTTACACCACAATTTATTTTTTGAAGTAAATATTATTTTAAGGTATTTTTACTTTCTTATCGAAGTGTGCGCCTAATTTAATAACACATTGGCTATCTCAAAGACCGAATTTTTCGTGGAGGTTAGCAAATTTTTACAAGACTCGTTATGTTACTTTTCTTTATTAATATCCGAAGTTATTAAATTTATCTAACAAAAAGTATTTGTTTTTTTCATGCTCATTCAACGGAAAATAGTTTTTCATGCCTTCATCAAAAATAGATGGAAACTATGACTTTTTTGGTTACCGGTGCAACACAATTTTTCACTGTTCACGAGTGCAAAAAAATTGGTTTTATAATTTTTTTGCACACAATTAATGTCAAAAAATTTGATCAACACAAGAATATGGTGGAAAATTTAAAAACGGAGTGCCGAATGCGAAGTAAATGCTTTTTTGCGTTTTTTGAATTTTTTGAAGAAGGTATTAAAAAAGATAGTGTTTTCAACTCAAGGCTAAACTGTGCGTTTCTAAATCACTTGATGCGATCGTTAAAACCACGCTTGTTAAAAAGCACTATTTTAGCCACTAGTTGTAAAAGCTACTAATTCTGTTTTGCGGTTGATAAAATTATTATTGAAAAGCCGTTTAAGTCTGTAATATTTATTTTTTTAATTCTAGGAGAGTCATAACTAGGAGTAAATCGATACCAAAAAAAGTTAATTTAACCAGAAAAAAAAGTTTAGAAAAAAAAAATTCTAAAATATTACAGTGTAATGAATGTGACAAAAAATTTAAAAGTACAAAATTACTTAATGCTCACAAAAAGACAGATTGCCTTTTTGTTCTGTCAGCGGACGTTATCCCAAAAATAAAAGTTAAAACCATAACTAGAAATGGTAAGGTTCCAAAAAAGGAACGTCTTTGTAAAAAATGCGATTTGGTGTTTTTAACCTGCAAAGAGTTGGAAGCTCACAGAAAAAGTCACAGGGTGCATTACTTTGAAGAAGGGCACAGTTTAAAATTTGACAAGTCTCTCAAATTATATACCTGCAATACTTGCTCAGCTGAATTTCAAGAAAAGGTAAATGCAGAGACTCATCTAGAGAATCACTATTATCACTGTATTAAATGTGAACAAAAATTTCAAAATTTAAGAGGATTATTTAGTCACCAAATACAGCATTCTGAAAATGGAGTTATTGAGTGTCCTTTGTGTTCTTACCAAGGATCAAACATTAGCAAGCTTAGAAATCACTGTAACGCGAAACACATTCCAACTTTTATTTGCAAAGATTGTGGAAAAATTTTTGGAACTGGAAACAAATTAAAAATACATGAAATGACCCATTTAAGGGAAAAGCCTTATATTTGTATAGTTTGTTCTCATGGGTTTGCCACCCCTCAACTTCAATTAAGCCATCAAATTCGATATCATAGAGTATCTTTTGGAAATTGTGAAATAGAGTACCAATGTACGATTTGCAAGGTGAAATATAATACCATAGGATTGCTTAATCTTCATTCAAAAAGAGCTCATCGATATCAATACGGAGTAGGGAAACCACCCGGTGTCAGTCCTGGAAAATTTCTATGTGATACTTGTGGACAAGGCTTTAAAACTATCACTCATCTTAAAAAGCATTCATTTGCACACACCGATAACAGACCGTTCGTTTGTACAGTATGTGGAAAAGCATTTAAACATAACTTTGCATTAACGTACCATCAAAGAATTCACACAGGAGAAAGACCCTACAGTTGTCAGTACTGTGGAAAAAGTTTTAGACAACATACGCCATTTAGGGTTCATATTAGAACACATACAGGAGAAAAACCATATACGTGCCAGTTTTGCAAAAAAGGATTTACCACACACCAGGGTCTTAAACTACATGTTAATAATTCTAATTGTACAGCAGCTGGTTTAGGGTTGGATTAGTACCTATGATTTAGATATCGTAGTACAGGCAATAGGAAAAAAGCAGTACATTTCCGAAGAGAATTCGAAATTTAAATTGCCTATTGTAAAGTACACCGAAACTAAGTTAAAATTCTCGGCTATTATTGGTCCAATTTTAAGGAACTTTTTTGTATTTTAATTTAATAATAAATGCTTTAGGTCTTGTTTACGAAAATTTTTTACTGCTGTTACAATTAAAATATTACAGCCAAAAATATGTCGGTTATCGAGGGTATCCCAAGGTAAGTGACCCATTAAATTAGTTTAAAACTATACAACAGGAAATGTGTAAACTTTTTTTATTAACATATTAGGATATCTTTTAAAAAAAGTTTTAAATTTGGAGTGTTGCCATTTCCACATAAACTTGCCGAAAAATTAGTTTTATAAACTTAACATCTTGTGTTTTTTGTAATAGTACATAAAATTTTTAATTTATTTGCATTTGCTTCCTTATTCCTGGTGGTAACTTTTTTATTGTGATATCTGCCAAAACTGTTCATAGAAACAAGAATAATAGCATTTAGTGATTTTTATTAAACACCAAATAGTTATTATCCTATGTGGAAAGTTAATTTATCCCATACTATAACGTCCCAAGTGTCGCAAAATGTATAACAAAAACAAATTTGAAAAACAAAGAATAAAATTCAAAATCGCGTTTGGCTTTGTCACTGTTTGGGCCACCAGGCCATAGGGGAAAAATCTACTGCGCATGCACAAATGAAGCCATGCCAGTGTCTTAGTGACCCTACGATAATTTAATGACAAGGCATTAGTTTGAGTGACAATGACTATGATATTATCTGTCTCAAAACTTGGATTTTATTTAATTGCATTTATTTGTTATATTATGGATATAACATCTCCAACCGCAAGTTTCACCTTACTCGAGAGTTTCAATCCACAAGGTGAACCCGTTACACGAGAATATGGCGCCCAAGTGTCGAACCCACTTCTTGAGAATACTCTGCATCGTCGAAAAATTTACATTTTCGACGAGGTATGGATTTGCCATTTTTTATGTTATTGTGGTATTTTTGAGTCTTAAATTTGTTATTTAAATGAATATGCGAAGCACATGACCTCTTTTAATAAATTTTCCAAAAGCAAACAGAAATATTACACATAACCTAAATTTTCGCTGTCAGATGCTTGTCACTTACTTTCACTACTGACGCAATCGACGCGCTTGCCCGGTAGACTCTCCGCCTCTGGATTATTTCTAGGCTAACTTGATTGGGAGAGTTATTATGGGTACGCATTTTTCTCGGGAAATGCAAGAGCAGGGCCGTTATATCATCTCATAGTTATAAAAAGAAAAAATGCCGATAAAAAAAGTTCCTAGTGGGGGAAAGTCTCCGAGTCAATTCATTTTCGCACTCGGTGTGGGAAAGTAATACTTTCTAAACAAAAATGCAAGCGGGAAAGTAGTATTTTCTGCACGGTTGTAGTATCTCTGCTTCCATTGGATCCATGGAAGCCGAGATATTAAAAGTAAGTCTTTTCTTAAGATGAGACAGATACGTGACTTTTCTATCCCGCAAATACCCAAGTTACACAGCGTGCTGTAAATAAGCTGGGATAACGTTTTCGCAGCAAAAAATACAACAATAATGCTTTTGCTGTCTTCTGCCACAACGTTTTGAAAACGTCATGAAAATGTTGTCACAGCTATTTTGAGGAATATTTTTGGCCTGTAACAACGTCTACGGCAGATGAAAGCAATGTTGTTTAAAATTTAACTTCCCTGACAAAAAATGTATTTAAAAATAGCAATTAAATCAAAATTGTCAAAAAGATTGAAGATGGAAGATAACTAAAATAAAGATTACTGATGTTTAACAGCTCTCAATCAAAAATACGCATTTTGTGGACTTCCCAAGAGTCAAATCTTTGTGTGGAGGCCCGTTTGATGACGAAACCTGTCATGATACCTCGTTAAACTTCACGCGCTTCAAAAATTTTAGATCATAAAAGTTTTTTTAAATTTGAGGGAGAAAAAAGTCAAATAAAGTTCAGTATCTTCTTAAATTTTTTTTATATGTCTATTAGTCTACGGGTTTCGGAGTGAATCCTCCATTTTCAAGGCAAAAGGAGACAACATATTTTCAAAAAACTTAAAAATTAAAAATTAAATTATGTACATACAACACAATTAACATATTAAAAATATTCTTATGGTACTCACATTTAATATTTGTGTATTCAACCTTCGCATAAGTGACAATTATTTATGTATTTTCTTTGTTTGGACATTGAACATTTTTTTTTTTTTAAATTCAACACGCAGCAAACGTTGAGACAAGACGAGGTTATAATTGATTTTGTGAAAGCGTCTTCGAACGTGTTACTAAATTGAAAGCACTATCATATGTAAGTTAGGATTCACCAGTTGAGTTTAACTGTTAATTAAAAAAAGGGGGGGGGTATGTTTTTGAGGTAGGAACCGGTAATTGTCCCATTCCCATAGTTTGCGAAAATCTTGATAAGTTTAACACAATCCTCATTAAAATGGGCTTCTCAGACACTGATCATGGATAAAGGGATGGGGGTTGGAGTGGGGGGGGGGTTGGGTGTTGGTTAGTGGTGTATGTTATTAAGAAAATGACAAAAAGGAGGTAGAAATTGTAGGCTGAGTATGTTTTTCTATGGATAGGGATGAATTAACTGACCTTTAAAAAATGGGGGGGGGGTATGCTTTTAGACGTAAAGTGGGAAAAAGGTTGAGGTAGGAACAGATAATGATGTATCTGGGAAGAATGGGACACAAAGTTGTTGGGTTGTCCCATTCCCATAATTTGCGAAAATCTTGATAAGTTTAAGACAATCCTCGTTAAAATGGACTTCTCAGACACTTTATCCATGACCAGTCTCTGAGAAGCTCATTTTTTAAACATCAGGTAATTCATCCCGATCCATACAAAAACATACTCAGCCTCACAATTTCTACGTTCTTTTTGTCATTTTCATAATAACATACACCACTAACCAACACCCAACCCCCGCTACTCGAACCCCATCCCTTTATCCATGACCAGTGTCTGAGAAGCCCATTTTAATGAGAATTGTCTTAAACTTATCAAGATTTTCGCAAACTATGGGAATGGGACAACCAATTTCAATGTACAAACAAAGAAAATACATAAATAATTGTCACTTCTGCGAAGGTTGAATACACAAATGTTAAATGTGAGTACCTTAAGAATATTTTTAATGTGTTAATTGTGTTGTATGTACATACTTTAATTTTTAAGTTTTTTGACAATATGTTGTCTCCTTTTGTTATAGGCCTTGCCTTGAAAATGACTCCGAAACGCGTAGGCTAATAGACATATAAAAAAAATTTAAGAAGATATTGAACTTTATTTGACGTTTTTCTCCCTCAAATTTAAAATGAATCTCCTTGAGTTTTCGCAAGATAAAGAGTTTTTTTAATTATACATTTTTTATTTGTTTTAATTTTAATACAGAATTAAAGAAAAAACATCATGTCTGGGATATTTAGGTAATTTTGAAAGATTTTCAGACTAAGATTTGAGCATATTTATGTAAAAAATATTGTTTTTTCAGAAATTTTTGAGAGGTTATGTTTCGCCATAATATATAAAACATGGTCACTGGCCCGTGCAACCAAGCAACTTTTCATTTTTTTAAACAATAAATCTAAAACAAAAGCAAATCTTGGCGTTATTGCTTTGGGCTCACGGTCCCAACCTAGCGGTAGATGGTGCTTATTCTCAAATGCTAAATAGCATTGAAATCACTATGATACAACAAATAACTGCCGTTGCCATCTTGGCATTTTTTTCAGTTGTATTTAAAAAAAAAGTTAAGCATTCATTTTGTTAGTTAAGTTTTAGCATATTTTTAGGTATAAGTTTTACCTTTAAAAGTTGATTCGCTAGATTATTACTATATAAGTTATTTTGAATGTAAATTTAATAGTAAACAATTTTAACAGGCAAAATTACAGATTTAAATATTTTAAAGCAAAAAGAGAGCTGTACTAACGTTTTTGCAGCATTGACTTGACTTTAAAGTCTATATTGTCAAAGCTGTGTTACTTGGTTAGAGTTTTAATTTAGCCTCGATATATATATCGCAATCTGGGGTCTGATTTTCGAATCCATACGAAAATATCCGCATACGTATACTGAATAATCAACAATTTTTATGTCAGTCTCTTTCTATACCATGTGAAATGAGAGGCGAAAGATAAGCCGGAATTCGACTGGTTTAACACAATATTGCACGAGTGGGTGGAGGCATTCGTGTTGTTTCGCATGAAAAACCGGTTATTCTTGCACGTACTACCCATGAATCAGCATATCGGCATATCTTTTGCCTCCTTTTCTATACGGTATCGGAAGAGACAGAAGTAGTCGCATGCGAATAATTTCGTATGGTTTCGAAAATACGACCCCTGAATTTAGAGTTTTCTCAAAACAATGCACATATTGCTAAAATCACTTTGCGAATCTTGTAAAAGCCTTTTTTCATTAGGTTTTTAAATATATCACTAAAATTTTCTTAGATCATTAATTCCATATAACCATAGTTACCCCTTGAAATCCGAAAAAATCCGCACCGGCAACTCCTCCCCAAATCAAGTAAAAACTGAAAATCTGGCGGCGAAAATTTATGTATTTTTAATGTTTTTGTTATTTTATTAGTGGAAAATTTAGCTACTTTTTCTTTTTATTGCCCGACTGCCTACGGGTATGATGGTAATCATTTTTTTGGGTTGAAGTATGTATGTATGAACACAGGATGTCCTAAAAGTTTTAGACCTCCCTAATATCTTCAAAACCAAAAGAGGTAGAATTTAAAACATTCTTAGATGGGTTATGAAAAAGTATCTTTTTCGATGCTAGTCGCGCAGCTATATATTTTAGCAAATTTCTGTTTCAAAAAATATATGTTTATATGTTACCTTTTTCAATTGACAAAACTTTTGAAAAAGAGCAATGAGTTAGACAAAGATTCAACGAATATAGTTTTTCTTGTGTAACTCTCTAACCTTTAGAGAAAAAGGTAACACATTGGGACTTTAATGAAAGGATGTATTAAAAAAAAGTAAAGTCGCCGCCCTAACGATATTTTTTTGTAAACCAACCAAGTATTGAAAATTTTACTTTTCTGCCGCTTTTTGTTTTGGAGTTATTGGAATAGTCTAAGGATTAAGATACCCTGTATAGGGGAAAGGAGGCTAAATTGACGAACTTAAAATAATATCCTATTTAGAAAAAAATGTTGAACTCTATTTGCCATAGTTATTAACCTTCAAAATATTAAAGCACTAGCTATTCACGCTTTTCTTATCCTATTTTTTTTTAAAAGATGCAATGTTCGTTATCTTAGTCACAAGCGGTGCTAAGTTCACAAACTGTGTTTAATTTGTAATGAAGAAGGTAAAAATAATGAGTTATCGTTACGCACAGGAAAAGCGAAGGCTAAAATGGGTAGCTATTAACACTTTTCTTATCCAATTTTTTTTTAAAAAAAGATGCAATGCTCATTATCTTACTCACAAGCGGAGCTAAATTCACAAATTGTGTTTAATTTGTAATGAAGAAGGTAAAAATAATGAGTTATCGTTACGTACAGGAAAAGTGAAGGCTAAAATGGGTAGCTATTAACACTTTTCTTATCCTATTTTTTAAAAAATATGCAATGTTCGTTATCTTACTCACAAGCGGTTCTAAGTTGACAAACTGTGTTTATTTTGCAATGAAGAAGGTAAAAATAATGGTACGCACGTATATGATTACGCACAGGTTAAGCGAAGCCTAAAATGGGTATATGCGACTTTTGTTATAATAAAAAATTAAAAAAACTGTACTTGTAAACTTATTATTGTTTAGTCCTTATTCAAAAATTTTTTTAAATTATCTTTGCTTTAAACGTTGTTAGAAAATTTTCGTAATTTTACCTACTTCGTCACCTTACACACCTTTCCCATGCGTGTGTGTGGTATATATTTTTCACGGGTAAGGCGAAGTTGATAACACTTCACTTTATTAGAACAAAACAGAATTAATAAAAAAACCTGACTGCCAGTTCTAAATAAGGTTTATTATAGTCGGCATCAAGATACATAATTCACCTAATCTCTAAGCCCAAGTAGGGCGGGCAAACAATTAGGTAGGGCTATAAAAATCGAGGGCAAACAAAGGTAAAATATTTATGACTAGGACCAAACTTTTCGTTATGATTCTGCTTAAGAGTAGAGATTTTTTTTCTCTCAGAGACCTTGACTCAGGAAATGTCAAAGTGACGTTCAAAACGGGTCATGTGATATTAATATTTTTTGAAGCGAAATACACATCAGAATAGTTTGAATTTTGAATGGAAGGCACATTTTGTAAATAGGGGTCTCCATTGGTAATATTGGTGAGCCACTCGTAGTGCACTAACACTTGGTGCTGTCAAAAAATTGCGTCAGTGCAGTGTGAGTCCAGATTCATTCAACCACTTAACTCAATGTATGTAAAAGTAGCTTAGGGCCATTGGAAAACTCTTTTTAAGGTTGATTAGTGGGTTTTGATGTAAAATATAAAGGCGGAAAAAGTTTTCGGTGCACCACGAGCCCTCAGAGCTGGTGCGGAAAAAGTTGCACTTAGTGCAACATCGAAATTGTCAGTTTTCCAATGGAACATGAAAACTGAAAAAGTGCACCACAATGGAACAGCAGCACCGACTCAGTTGTGCACTGGTGGCGCACCAGTTTTACCAATGAAAACCGCTGTAAGATACGGCTCGGAGCACTTTTTTGATTTTTTTGCCGAATAAGCTAAAATCAAAAAGGTGCTTCGAACCGTGTTTTAGTAGTTACAAAATGTGCCTTCCATTAAAAAATTTGATACTTATTTGACTTCAAAAAGTATTATTATTATTTGACCCGTTTTGAACATCACTTCGACATTTCATGAGCTAAGGTCAAGGAAAAAAATAATCTCTACTCTTAGCATGAAAGTTTTGTGGATTATTACTCTATATAGAACTGGAGGACGCGTCATTTTTGTTTTAACAGTGGTCGCTAAAAGCCTGCAGTAAATGCAGAAAATTATTGTGGAATTTAATATTATTAAATGGAGAAAACCTAGAAAATAAGTTTTTTTTCAAACGATCAGGCCTACGAAAAATGTTTTATGAAAAATTTCAAATCCACTTGTTAACGCACATACGAAATCGAACCTATACTAAAATATTGTATAATATTTAATCAAATTTGCCATAAAATACCAATTCTAAATTTTTGATGTTTTTTGGTTTGGAATCCTTGTGTTATATTCGCTCGGATCTGCATCGATTGCTTTTGCCCACTGACGATTTGCCTGGACGGTGTATAGGTTACATAAAAATGGAAAGAAAAACTAATTGTACTTTTTGAATAAGGACCCTTCCCTGACTACAAATACGTGTTCATTAAAATTGTAGGTAATCCTCTTCCCAAAATTTTATTAAATTTGTTAGTTTTTATATACAGGGTGTCCCAAAAGTCTTAGTCCTCCCATATATCTCCAAAAGCTTTTGAGAAATTGTAACAATAGTTTGGAAACTTCAATAACAGCCGAAATGGAAAAAATCTAGAGGAGCAGTATTGACGTCTCTTTTTTTGGGGCGGCCTGGGGGCGGCATATAGTGAATCGTTTAATACAATCTAGCGGAACAAAATGCATGTCAGAAATTGTTATTTTTAGTATTCTAGACTCATTGAGAAAAGTCGGAGGAGCTAAAAATCAGAAATTTCAGTGCTATACCGTCAATCGTAAAAAGGATACAGAGGCCCAAAGTATAAACTAACAAGAAATTGAATGTTTAGTTTTTATTTTAATGCATTTTTTTCGTGATTCGATTTGGCAATTTTTAAAGTGATAAAGAAAATTTAAAAAAGTATGACATGGATTTGTTAACTGAAGGTACGTTCTTTATTTAGAGTGTTATATTTTTTCTTCTTGTTTACTTTTGAGCTAAGAATTGTATAAAATTATCACATAAAAAAATATTTTTAAAATTTATCCTCAAGTTAATCAGTATAGTTTTTTCTACAACAAATACAATAGTTGCGTTTTGCGTTTTCTTGCGTTACTCATAAAATTATTTTTTTTTTAGATACAATGCTGACAGTCTCGCGGCGCGATATTTTCGAACTTTGGCGAAAATTTTCCAAACAAGGCCGAAACCGCCAACTTCTGGACCATTTTAAGGGTACTTTAGGACGCTCAATAAGTAGTGAGCAAGAAGAGCTTATTTTAAAGGAAATTTTAAAAATATCGAAACGGTTCGGCAGGAAATGGGAGCATAGTTTCCGCAAGAGGCCCCTGTTCTTAGCACAAAATAAAAGTTGGCTCAATGGAAATTCTTTTCGATTGCCTTTATCTGGAATGCCCCAGAACAAGTTTTTTTCAACAGTCCATAAAATTCTTAATCATGGGACTGAAATTATCAAACATCATATCCTGCCAATAAGTGGGACAACTTTCGGAGGAGGCCCAAAAAGCTAGACAGACTGTCGCAGGTTTCGTACATCATACGAGAAAAAACTCAAGATATAACACGAATAGAGACTTGCTGAATATGCTCTTAGTAACATGGGACCCATTCATAAATGTGCTCAGAGAACAACCACTAAAAACGAAAGATGCTCTTCCCAAAGAAGTTCTTTGATTACTGATTTTTCCAGTGATGAAGACTCGGATTGAACAAGATAATTTAATAAGGAGAAAAAGTTACAGTTATGACAGAATAAGGATCTTTTATTTAAGAATGTAGCTAATAATTAGGTACAAGCCAAACAATTGAACATCAGATCATGCGGAACATCGAAAGTTTTTTTTTGAGAACCACTCAAAAGTCTAGTTTCAAAAAACTTTCGAATTACCACATGACAATTTTAGGTCTACTTGGCCATGATTAGCGTCACTGTTATTGCCTAATTAGGTTTGCCATATTGTTTATTTTGTATGTTTGAATTATTAATTACGTATGATTTTGTAATAAAATGGATTTTATTTTCGATAATGAAAAATTGTTTATTTCCTACTAAACATGACAACATTTTCAGAATCTTTCCATATATTTTTCGCCTGACATACAGGTTAGGGCAGTAGCGGCAAAATATTACAAAATAAATTTTCAAGCCAAAATTAGTCAGAAAATATGTAAAAATTTGTTTGCTTTGTCCGATATGCCACGAGTTTTACTTTCATTTTTATTTGCGGACACGAGATTCATTTTGTTGTTTTTTAAATATTTTGGCTTTTTAGTTCTGCGCAACAAGCCTCCTCCGAAGCGTTTGCTTGCTGATGCCTTAAAATTAGGGCCACGTAGTATGAAGCTCCAATTGGGGGCGGTGCTGCTGCGAACGTTACCTCTTTTAAAGAGTCATGTTACAGTGACCTTATACTTTTACAGGTTTCTACTTTATAACCTGCTGAACGGTACAGGATTCTGTATTTACGGTGTCTTGCACTTTTCAATTTTGATGTTTTTGTTTCTCGGTTTATTCGACAGGTGGCGCACAAAGTTACTACGTCCCCAAGGATTACAAACTTTTTGTTTTAAATTCTAGAGGTGTGCATGGTCACTGTGTAGCTTCAACTGCCAGGTATAATCCTATGATTCCCTGATTATTCCTAATAAGGATGAAACAGGTCTGTAGGTGTCTGGATTCTCCATTAGACATTGGAGGCCTGGTCGTAATGAAGTGAGAAACAAAAACGATTTGTCCGATATGCCACGAGTTTTACTTTCAAAAATAATTTTGTTCCGCCAGCCTGTATTTAACGATTCACTGTGCGGCATACTAAAAAAAATTAAATGAAAACAAATATCGAGTTGCACCCCATTTTAATGGTCTCCTAAAATGCTTTATCCTAACGTCAATATTATTGACCTAACTGTCACTCCTGCCAAAAGTTATTGGTATCAATTTGATATATCAAAAAAGTCCCCCCCTATATCTCCAAAAGCTCTTGAGATATTGTAACACTACTTTAAGAACTTTAATGAGAGGCAAAATGGAAAAAATTTAGAGAGGCGGCATCGCCACCTTTATTTCTGAGGCGGCCTGGAGGGCGGCATACTGCAAAAAATAAAATTAAATGGAAACACATATCGAGTCGCACCTCATTTTAAAAGTCTCTGAAAATGCTGCATACCAACATCAATAGTATTGTCGTTTGCCACTCCTGCCAAAAGTTATTGGGAATAATTCGATATATTAAAAAGTCCCCCCTTAAATCTCCGAAAGCTCTTGAGGTATTATAAAAATACTTTGGAAACTTTATTAAGATGTGAAATGGAAAAAATCTAGAGAGGCGGTATCACCGTCACTATTTATGAGGCGGAATACCAAAAAAAAAAGTTAACTGAAAACGCTTATCAAGTCTTAACTCATTTTAAAGATCTTTAAAAATGCTACATAATATCATCAATATTATTGACGTATGTCACTTCCGTCAAGAGTTATTCAGGGTAAACTAGTTATTAAAATCATTATAACATTAATAATGGGTTATTGTAAAGGCAACACCATAACGTTTATTTAACAAATCTAGGTATGATACATTTGATTAAATTACAAAAACTGCTGAAAGTGACCTCCTTAGTTGGACGCAGCATTTTAGTAGCTCATTAAAATGTGGTGCAACTCGATATGTGTTTCCATTTAACTATTCCATTTCGCCTCTTATTGAAGTTTCCAAAGTATTGTTACAATATCTCAAAAGCTTTTGGAGATATAGGGGGGACTAAGACTTTTGGGAGACCCTGTATAATACTCCTTAAGTTTTATCCGACGGAGTATCTATAACAAAAAAAAATGTTTTTTCTTTATGAAAGGAATAAGCTTTTGCGGTAGGCGCTTTATATATGGTATATTTTTTTGTTTTAAAATTTTTTTTAAATTTATTTGACTTAAAGATCTCTTGTACCGAGCAGAAGGTAAGAACCACTTATCAAATGAGTTTTAGGTTTTCTGTTACATATAAAAATAAATAAATTAAATATAAAGTTTAATTGGTATTACAAGGGTGTGCTATCTGAAGACTTCTATTAATTAATACATTTAACAGGAAATTCTAGAAGTTTAAAACGCCATTAGCTACCAACTTAAATATTTTCAAAACAACTAAAATTCTGTACAAAACAAAAAATATTTTACAAATTTTTTAGAAAGAAAAATCTACGATATGCTTTTTTCAAATTTTTACCATAAGTAGAATTTTAAAAAAAATTTTCTTTATATCTATTCCACTATTTAATAAACTCAGGCCTTGCCTGCCTGCCTGTTCAGATCAAACCTCTAGACCTTCTATATCTTAAAATTTAACACTTTGCTCTCGGTAATCTTTAAAGTATTTGGCATTTCAGTTATCTCGAAAACGGCTTAACTAACTCAACAATCTGTTTTTTTTAAAATAAAATCGCATTTGCATATTTTGTGGAAAACCCGCTTTGAACAAGAACGTTCATTGGTTTGAAGAAGAGATAAATGGAACTTGAACCAATGGACTAATTTTTTCAAAAACTTGAAAGATTATGATCGGAGTTACGTAAGTGGTTTCGACAAGTATTTTTCTTAAACAATTCAACATGGTATCTTCTAGATAATTAAATCTAACTTTTGGCCATTTGAGTGCTTGTACATGGCCATTTATAGGTAGTATACCTTGCTAGAATAAGTAGTTTAAAAAACCCTCTATTAAATGGAATTCTGGTGTTACTTTTAAAAAACTAATATTTATATTTATTTATTCGTCATCTTTAAAAGTTTCGCAGCAAACTAAAAGAATTTTTTAAATCCCCGTATCTTCATTAAAACCACGTTTAAAGTAACAAAGTGAAAGTTGAATTTTAAAATCCATTGAGTTATTGTAAATACTGTAGTGAGTAAGCAGTAAAGTGTTTTCTACAGACCTGAGGATGCAGGCCAAAAGATCCGGCGGCATATGTTATAAGAATAATTTCCAATAATTACATATGTAATAACATAATTCTTTTCACGACATGTTTATGTATAAAATCATATACTCTTAAGACAGTTATCTCTATGCAGCGATGAAAGTTAAATTCGCGATTTAATAACCTAGTGCCTAAATGATCAATTAATCAGTATAAACTTCTCCGTCTTTTACACTAACTAAGTATCCTAACATTCTAGTCCAACAAAAGGTCCTAAGGCCTTTTTGAATGAACTATGAATGTTACAATAGGTTCGGTTAGTCACTAGAGATCCAATATTTTAAGTAAAGTTTTAGTAATCGAACGACATAGGCCGCCACGATGTTAGTGGATTAAGTGTGTGTATTATTGTTATAATTATATTTTACATATTTATTTTTAATAATTAAAGAAAAATTTATTAAAATGTTTGTTTTATTCATACTAGCTGCGTATTTGTTTAACTCTTTAAAGAGCGCCACAACATAATGTTATTTAGTTTTTTGAGAGTAAAACAAGTGAACTTATTTGTTGGAATTGGTTGCTATTCTAGGACATACTTTGGAAATCTTACCATATTAGTTGCCTTTTAGCAATGTAATCCGTTATGCTTCCCTCGATTCCCATTCTTTCTTTTATAGTCTCAATTGATCTTCTTATAGCATCCATTTCGACACTTTCCATTTTTGTTTTGTATTTTTCTGTTAACCGACAAGTCTCTATTCCATATAGCAGCGTACTTTTCACCCTTTTTTCACATATGTTAAACTTTACATTTTTCTTGATCTCTCTGCTCCATAAAATACTGTTAAGACATCCAATAACCTTTTTTGCTTTTACTATTCTTTTTTCCAGTTCTTTGCAATCTGTTCCTGTCTGATCAAATGTGACGCCCAAGTCACTTGCTTCATTTCCAATACATAAGTACTGTGTCTTATCCACGTTCACTTCTAACCCCCATTTTTGGTATTCTTCCACTTTCAACTTTCTCATCATATAC
The DNA here is from genome assembly GCA_963921995.1 of Oxystoma pomonae. NCBI lineage: Eukaryota > Metazoa > Arthropoda > Insecta > Coleoptera > Brentidae > Oxystoma > Oxystoma pomonae. Next base: position 27,566,283 of record OY998169.1, read on the forward strand.
TCCATGTCTTCTTTATCATTAGCTACAATTACTTGGTGGTCTGCAAACTGTAGTATGTATATAGTACATCGGTGGTTAAGTTGTATTCCCGTGCCGCGTACTTTACGTTTCTAGTTTTTTAGAGCTACTGCGATATATATTTTAAAAAGAGTTGGATAGATACAACACCCCTGTCTCAAACCTTTAGATATCAGGAATAGATTTTGATCCTTTGTATCGTTCTTTTATCGCTTTTATGTACGTATGATTGATGTTTGATTTGATTTGATTTGATTTGATTTGTCTCAACAGCAAGCTTAGGTGTTGAAATCCCTGACACTTAGCTTATTGTATCTCTTGCTGTGTACCTTCCTAATCTGAGAGGTTTGACGACCTCGCGAGGAGGAGCAGCCCCTTTATTAGGTTTCTCTGGCAGTTAGCTTCTCTGGAGGGGACGTCCTCCAGGAGGTTTTGTGTTCTGCAGAAGGTTAGTGCTGGGCACTCAAATATGATGTGAGCGGCTGATTCGTCATCCTCATCATATAGTCTGCAGGTGGGTTCGTCTCTATAGATTCCCATCCTGTGCAGGTGTTCTCTCAGTGCGCAGTGACCGGTTAATAGCCCCGTCACACAATAGAGTCACAACGCAAGAGTGACTCTATTGTGTTTCGCTAGGGTTAGGAGGGTTTGAAGGCAGTTGCACACTAATTTTGAGTGAATTTGTTGGCATGCCAGAGCTTTAATAGCTGCTTGGCGTTCTAAGAAGATTGTTATATCTTTGTTGAGATATCTTCTTCTCAGGTTACTGTGGTATGTTTCCCCAGAGATGCAAACCAATTTGATCTTAGGGCTAGGCCATATACTCCCGCTCCTGATGCACTGTCCATCTTGGATCCGTCGGTATACCATACCAATTTTCCTGACTGGAATAGTGATTTCTCCGTATTGTTTTCCCAGGATAGCTGGGTCTTAAACGGCTTGTTTGCGTTGATTTTCGGAGTCATGATGTCACTCCTCATCTCTAGCATCGAGTTGGTGACAATGCTCGCAATCTTGGTATGTCCCAAATGGTTATTATACCAGTTGTCATTGCATTTTAGTCTGTACGCTCCCATTCTTACGTACGCTTTGATGACAATGTCAAGTGGTGGGAGGTTTAGAATGGTCTCCATAGCAGCGGTTGGTGTGGTGTTCATTGCTCCCATTGCTTTGTTCGGTCTTCGGTAGATTATTTTGAGTTTTACCACCATCGTGTATAATCAATTGGTTATGTGTGGTGCAAGTCCCCAAGTTTTCCCTACAGCTCTTTTGGTGGCCATTTTGCTCTTGTTAATGGCGTAGGCAATATGCATGTTCCAGGTTAGTTTTGTATCCAGGATAATCCCGAGATATTTTACCTCCTGCGCATATTGTATCTGTTTTCCAAAGAAGGTGGAGGTTGATAGTCCTTCCAGCTTCCTTTTTTTCGTGAAGGATGTTAGCGCTGTTTTTTCGGGATTTACCTTGAGGTCTAGCCGTTTGCACCAGTGTTTTTAATGTTGTGTCTTGACAGGGCAGTGTTCATAGATTTAAAGGAGGTTCGATCAAATGCTCCTTCTATGTCAAGAAATGCTACGAGAACGACTTCTTTTTTGTTGTTTTCTATTTCTACCCTTGCCACAAGTTGGTGAAGGGCAGATTCGCAGGATTTGCCTGATGGATAGGCATGCTGGTTTGGGTGCAGTAGCTTTTCTTGTAGAGAAGTTTCCCTGACATGTCTATCAATCAATTTCTCGATCGTTTTCATTACAAAAGATTAGAGTGTTATTGGTCTGAATGCCCCAGCCTGAGAATAGTCTTTTCCAGTTTTCGTCTGGCCCTGGAGCTTTATAGGGTACAAAGAAGTCAATTGCCCATTCAATTTTTTCATAGGTTATGATTTCTTTTCCGATGTGCCAATCTGGATTTGCAGGGTCCTTAGACAAGATTTTCTGGAGTCTTGCTGCCTCAGTGGCGTTACCAACCTCTTGACAGTGCTTTCTCCAGGAGTCCTTTTTAGCCTTTCGGATCTGTGTGTTGTAGGTAGTGAGGGTGGCATGGTATTCCTCCCATTCACTTATTTTTTTCGCCCTGTTAAACAGAGTGCGAGGTTTTGCCCTTAGTTCTAATAAGTTTTTGTTCCATCAGGATGTGTCTTTCCTGGTGACTTTTTTTTTATTAGAGGGCAGTTTTCATGAAAAGAAGTAACTACTGCCCCTTGTAGCTGTCTCGCTGCCAGCTTTATATCGGTGTTATTTTCAAGTTTTTTTCTCCCAGCACGTCCTCCTCGGATCACACCACTTCTCTACCTGTCTGGCTATCTCTGAGATGGCTCTTTTGACACCTGCCACTGCGTTATCTGGGGTTTAATACGGGGAGAGGCCAGGGTTGTCTCAAGTACTTCTTTGCATGTTTTTGTCATAAAAGTGAATTCATTACCTTGATTGAGTATTTCTAAGTCTTTAGAAATAATAAAATCTAATAGGTTCTCACCTCTTACATTTATGTCCGTGCTCCTCCATGTCGTGTGGTGCGAGTTGGCATCCATTCCCACTATCATCTGTTGGTTTGATAGCCTACAGTGTTGCTCCGGTAGGCAGAGTTCGTCAGAAGGAGGTGGTTGGATGGAGTCATAAGGTAGGTAGGTTGAAGCCTTTATGACTTATGACTTTATGACCGCCTTGTCCCTAAAACAGAGATCGGTTAGTTTTAAAGCATGTAGTTCAGTTTTAACAAATATGCAAGCTCTGACATCGTTAGAGTTGTAGTCATAAATTAACTCACCTCTGGCTTTGCCTAGGCCCCCAACTTTGCCCTTGCATAGCCGGGGTTCTTGAATGAGGGCTACATCGATTTTTCCTTCCATAAGGATCCTGCAGAGGGTCGCCGTGGCCGCCTTTTTATGCTGCAGGTTTGCTTGGAGCACCCGCAGCTTCGGCATTGTCCTTTGGAGGCGCCGGAGGTGACCTGAGTCAGCTCAAAATAGGCTTTGTAGCCTCTCTGACCCAGTTTCTTCAAGCTGTCTTCTGTCATAATGAGAACAAGAACTTGGCCGTTGCTTTTGCACCGGAACCTCACAACCCTCCACTCCTTTGTTGAAAGACCCTCATTTTGGATCTTTAGAAGTTCGAGAATTCTTGTGAGATCCTTGCTCTCCAGGAAGTCTGTAGGCACCCACACTATCACCCGGCAGTTTTGATCACCTTCTTGGCTTCATCAACCCTAAGGCTGGCAGCCTCCCATGGTGTCAGTGTGGGAAACTTATCGAGAAACTTTGATGATTGATGTTAGTTTGCTCTAATACTGTCAATTTTTCTATTGGAACGGTATCATATGCTTTTTGTAGATCCACGAATGTAACATGAGTCTCCATGTTTCTGGCACTCCTTTTCTCAATTACTTGTTTACAAACTGAATAAATTATCACTACAAGATATGCCTGCACGAAACCCACTTTGTTCTTCTTCTTCTTCTTGTTCATGAAAATCATTTTCTATTAAATCTCTCAGAATCCTACCGTACAGTCTACTTAGAGTACTGGTTACTGAAATTCATCTATAGGTATTGCAATCTAGCTTGTTTCCTTTTTTATATATTGAGGGTATGAATGCTATTTTCCAATCATCTTCGGTGTGAGCCTTCCGTACTTGACAGCTCTCGTTCTATTTCTAAGCAACGTTGCTCATTTCTTAATATTCTGAATCTAAGTGGGATATTCATATTTATAAAATCAAACATAAAGCCTAGGAATTTTTGTGATAGGTATTAAGATGCTTTCTTCTCTATTTACAGTAAAGATCCAGATAATTAAAGCAAAGGACCTCTTGGTTTTTTAAAAAGACGAGAGGGGTTTTATAATGTGTGTAAAAGAAAATGGAGCAGATGATATTCCAAATGGGACGCAAGTAAATTCCATATGAATAGAGATTGTTAAAACGAAAATCAAAGGCAATTGTAATAATCAGGGTGTATTAAAATTCAAAAATAAGAGTCTCTTAGTGCGACCATGGTAATACAAGCACCGGTATCTAAAATTCTTAAGCGCCGATGCGCTTTGATAATTTTGCTATCTTGAAGTATGGAACATTTAAAAAACATCTAAAAGTCGAAGTGGCGATGCCGTTTGGTAATTTTTCTATCTTAAAATATGGAATGTTTTGTTCTTAGCCACAAATATAAGTGATAAAAAATGATCCTTATGAGTCTCATATTTTTTGAGGGCGCCTAAAAGTTTAGCGAATGTGAATAAATGACAAAAAACAAAAAATAGCTAGGTTTCCCTGCAAAATGGTAATGTTTTTTTTTTTAAATACTGAGACTTCCCATCCATTATAGGATCAATGCCCAGTTTCAGCCAAGTTTTTGTAAAGTTAAGGACAAACACAAAATATCCATGCACCTAGCCGAGATCCGAACCCGAGACTATTCGTGCGGCAGACCGATACGCTACCCGCTGCGCTACGGAGACCTTTTTGGAGCTCGCTATTTTTTCTTTTTTGAAAAAAATTTGTGTTTGTAGGGTTACAGATAAAGGCAATTTTATCACCCTGTATCCACGACAATACAGTCTTATTAGATGTTTTTTTCCTAATATTTTCGAATAAAACGCCTCCAACCTGCAATCGGGATTTTATTAATGCCTACCGTAACGTTTTTTCTTAAAGGTTTACCGCGAGGTGTATGAGTACTGCCTTTTTCATTTCACCTCCCTCATTTTATGGTGGGTCGGGCGACTCCTGTTTAACTGAGTGCTATTGATAGCATGTGGTTTTTCGTCGTTCGGTATAAATCGAGTGTAATAAATTACCATACCAAGAAATCTTTAAACACATGTCCAAATTTGCTTGTTGAGCCTTTTTTGGATGGGGGTTTCGAGCAGCAGTGTCGACAGACAGAGTTTTCCTAATCTAGAACTTCGAAAGATGACATTACTTCCTTCTAATGGAGCTAGAAAGGTAAAAAGTTGGCGTGCGTAAAGAACTAAATGTCCAGCCGTGCGGGAAAAAATATTTGCTCCGGCGCGGTGAGAAGTGAAACTCTGCTTTGATAGTAGCTTGAGAAAAAACGCATTTTTTCCACGCAAGTAAGTTATTTATCTCACATGTGCGAAAAGTGATACTTTTCAGTACGCAGTGGCTGTCCCCGAACAACGTTTGTAAAGTTCGGGCATGCCATGATGGTCCCCATTCACTTACAGGCGGAAGCAGTCAAGAACTGACAAATCTGATCTGCAGTCCAGTACTGCGATGGATCCGTATTTTGTTTAACAAGCCGGCCACCGTAGCGCAGTGGGCAGCGTATCTGCCTTCCGCACGGAAGGTTACGGGTTCGAATCCCGATTAGGTGCATGGATATTTTGTGTTTGTCTTTAACTTTGCATAACTTGGCATTGATCTTATAATGGATGGAAAGTCCCAGTACAAAAAAAAAACATTAAACGTGGTTTATGTCGCTAATCACGTATCAGATTGGTGAAATAGTTTAAAGATATTCGCCGGATGTTAAAAGCTTTCTAATTAACCTTCCTTAAACACACCAAAACTGCTACAAAATGGTCATAATTTATAAAACTTACCACTAACCCCTGTACCAACCAAACATTGAAGGAATATTCATGCTGTAAAAATATTTCTTTCACTTTGTGATAGTTATATTTCTTTGATAATAACGAGATAATCAAGACATTTTTATGAATATTCTCAAAAAGATTATTTTTATTATTTTAAATTAAATTTTATTAAAAATATTACTATCTGGTAAAAAACTATAAAACGACCACGAAAACTTTTCATGGGCCCGTCATGTAGTAGCTGCCAATCTTCCGTAATTTTAATTATACAGTATATATATATATTTTAAATTGAATGCATTAGTAGAGTAAGTAGATGTTACAAAAATTATAAATTAAATTAAACTTTTCTTAGATTAAACGGCATAGGTACTATTTTTTTTTTAACTTCAAAATATCACGGAGGCGCTAAACAGTGAATCCAGATTTTGACTACCTTATTTTGATTTTCAACCTGGCAACACCGCTACCGATAACTGTTGTTATCAGCCGGCAGCCTTGACGCCAGACAAGGTTCACTTTACTTGCAGTTACTTGTTTACATTCGCGGAGTGTGCCAGCCGTTTCTTTGCTGTGATTGTTTTTTTTTTGGCGTAGGAGCCTTTAATTTTACAAGTAGGTAGTTTGTGTTTTTGATCATTTTAGACCTTTGGGATCGAGGGCGTTTTTGATAGTGAAATATAATTTATTCAGCTTTATTTTGTAGAACAGAGATCTGAAATCAGGTAATTATGTAAAAATACGTAATTAACTAGTTTCAGATAGTAAAGAAGAATTAAGCAAAGGAGAAGGTAAAAGTAGCAGACAAAAACAGCACACTTGCTGCTTACCAGAAATAGAGAAAAATATAAGTCTTCGAAGTGAGGGGGTGATGATTCACTCTCCATTAAATAAGGGAACCATAAACTTGTATGGTCCAAAAAAAACTCAAGCTTTCCTTTTTATAATGTAGCCATGGCCGAGTGATCTTCATATTTATTTAAAATATTAGAACTATATTTTGTTAGTATTTAAGACTTATTTTCCAATATAAATAGTAATAAATAATAAATGAAAGTAATTGGTACCTACTTCTGTGCGACAACAACCAAACTGCCAACAACTCATAAGGCCACCAACTACTGTCCGTACTATGAACGTTTTATGTCTTGATTTCAAAAAAAAAACGCATACATGCAGTCACAAAATTGAACTTTCTAAAAGTGTATAATATATACGGACTACCAGCTAAAATGCCTAAAAACTTTCAAAGTACGACAATTTGTCACATTGTTTAAAAAAGGTCTCTAAAACTGAAAATATTTCCAGTTTTGGAGATCTTTTTTAAAGAATATGACAAATTGTCGTACTTTTGAATATAATATATTTTAGCTGGTATATATTATACACTTTTAGAAAGGTCAATTTTGTGACTGCATGTATGCGTTTTTTTTAAAAATCAAGTGTACATTGTCTGTAATGGTGCTATCTGGGATTACCATTATTTTGCAAAAAAACAATCTGGGAATATTATAGCCACATTTTGGGATAGTGCCTAGGTATATTACTATCATTTTCCTAAAAACAAAGTTCGGGCCGTTTTATAGTCACGTTTCACGTCACGCTTATATCATATTTATATCACCTTTATGAGCTAAAACGTAACTTATTGCCGGAATGTTAGTAATATCCCTTTTATATTCTTTGATCTATAAGAATATGACTAATACATTACAGTAATGTTTAACTGTTATGTGTGGGAAGCTGCATCTTTTTAAGCCCGTCTAATATAAAAACCTATCCCTAACTGAAAAAACACATTTAAAAGATGACTAAAATTGGGGTTACGCGATGAAACTTGGCATAATGTTTTGATTTTCTTTTTAAACACTGTTTGCCCCTCTTTACGTCTGACAGGGCATAAGAAGTTATTTGATATAGGTGTTATCTAGAAAGATTTTTTGACATGTCAAGTCGTCACGGGAGCTTGGTATATACAGTGGTATAAAAAAATATGTTTTACAAATTTCCATCGCGTAACACCATTCTTAAGTTTTTTTTTTATTTTTCGATTTAGTAGGGGTAGTTTTTTCATTTTATGGTCCATAAACTCAAGCCAACCTTTCGAATAAATGATTAAGCAATGAAAATTGGCATGCATACTTAATAGATTCTTCGGTAATTTTTAATAGTCGGGTCGTTTTTCGGAATATTCAATTTGTGTTGCCGTTTTTTGGTGATTTTGTTTGGTACACATATAGACATGACCCCAAGAAACAATAAAAAAATATTTTTTTCTCTTACGTCGGTTTTGGCTGGGCGTCGCGACGCTTTGAATTTTGACTGTGACTCTTCGATCCTTTGACAGTTTTATCTTTGTCAAATAATGATAATTTTATAGTATATTTCCTAACTAGTGCTGAAAGTGCTACTTTTCCGCACGCGTTTGCAGTTTAACAAAAAGGTTTTACATTTTTAAAATTAAAATCACATATTTCACAAAATATAATGTATAATATTTTAATACAATCTGTTTCAATCCTATAAAAATTATTTAGTATTTTACATTAATATATTTTATTTTACATAATTAAATTTACTAGTGGTTTTGTCCAAAGATACAGTAAAAAACATTGTCAACTTATAAATTTATATCTTTTGTGTTGGAAAATTACGTGTGCTTTCAATAAATTCGATTAATCACTTTGGTAATTTAAGAATCTATACATGTATTCTTTAAATAAATTATATAGAAAAGTTTAAAAATATTTTTACACTCTATTATTGAATTTAATTTTACACAGTGTATTTTTTACTCTCTACTCTACAACTACAACCTATTTTATACCTAGCTTTATATTTTACATAATAGCTATTTATATTTTTAGTACGGTATAAGCCTTATTACAGTAACGAGTGTGGAATATTGCCACGGTGAGGTCGTAGACCAAGTCGTGATAACCATGCACGAGTGCTGTAATAAGCCTTACTGTACATGTGATATACAACATTTTATGACTTAAGACCCAAAGTAAATTTCTCGAAAACCCCAGCAACTAAGACCCACGCAGCAAGGGCTTATTACGTAACCCATTTTAGCCTGTTTCTGTTATGGAATAAGTTGTATTATCGCACTAGTGATGTAATAAATTTTGAGCTTATTAAATATTTTTTTAAAATTATTATTAAAATTTTTCAAATCACAGTTTTATGCGTAAGTTCATGTAACCAAATTTTAGTTGCCGGCTTAAGTCGTTTTCAAAAAACATTTTTTCATCACACGCCGTGTTACTATGCTTTTTAGAAATAAACATATTTTATTTATTTATATAAATAAAATATGTAAGAAATATAAAATTATATTTTCAATGATTGAGAAGCAAAATTGGCCTTTAAATTAATAACATGCACGGAATCAATTCAATATTAAGACACATAGATAACTTTTTTTAGCAAAAAAAATTGGTCGGGACTGAAAATTGAAAAACAACGCTATCAAGAACTCCAAAACCCTTAAAAAAGATATATCGGCGTATACATTAAAAAATCTGCAATTTTGAATCCTTCATCTTGAATTTTTGAACTGCAGCAAACGTGAACATATCCTGAATCCGAAAATTTTTATATTTTCCAAATTTCAAGTTGATCAGACTTGTAAACTTGATCCAAAACTGACTTGCTAAGGTTTTGCCATACGGAGGTATAAAAAATAAAATATGGGTAAACAAGAAATCTGAGAAATGTCAAAGTGACACAGGATGTTGTATTTTAGTAAAATCATCATATATTATAGACCACCGCCAAGAGATGGTTTATCTGCTTTAAATTTTAAAACAGTCACGATTTGGTTGATTTTTTTGTTCAAAATGAATATTTTGAAGTATTTTAATTACTAAAAAACCAAATTCCAGGCTTTTTCTTACTTCAATTGGGTATTCCAGTTCGTTTTTTAGGACAACATATAGGAACGTATTGTATCTCACTTTAAGGTGATTTAGGGAGATCACTGTTCTCTTAAATCAAGAAAAAAGCCTTATACATATAAGTTTAAAATTAATTTTCAATAATTAAATGAAAAGAAAGATTTCTTACATACACACATCTGGTTTGCTTAGGCGTTTGCACACCTTGTCAAAGGCGATTAACTACACGCCTAAAAAATTAAGAAGTTTAAATTTTTGTAGTAACTGATAGCGAGCGGAATCTTAAAAAGCAATTTTTTACGGAATAAATATTGCGCTATAACCGCTGTGCGCTGTTATTTTTCAAGCAAGCAAGCAATTATAGTGTAAAACTGTAAAACTTCCGGTACATTCACAAACCGCGCAAACGTAATAATCTTCTCCTAAATAATATTTCATTCAGCGCAAATTAAAGAATAGCGCATGTAAAAAATACTAATAATAAAAGTTGCGCGGCTTGTTTTGGTGGTTTTGTGCGGTGATGTCATATTACGCGCCGGTAAAAGTCTTCAGCGAAAGGAACGTGTGATTTTAGCAATTTTTCTAAATTTTTATGAAAATTCGAAGATTTTTTGCAGAAGCATGAAAGGGGGAGAGCAATTGCCTACTCTCATTCCTCCCTGCATTTCTCCCAGACCTTGCCTTACGCCTAAACTCCAAATTGCAACCTCTTGGTGTCATCTATAAATGTAATGGCGCAGGGGACTAGGTAAGTGTTACAAGGGGGAGGGGAGAATTCGTAACTGCTTTTCGTTCTCATTTGTAACTGAAAATGATAAATAAAATAATGAAATAACTAAATACTTCAACATTACAAATATTTGTTGCCTTATTTAAAGAAGGGGGGGGGGGAAGAAAGGTATAGAGAATTTTATAAAGATGGACAAAATAAAATTTGTCAAAATTGGTGGTTCACGCGTTTATAGATGTAGAAGCCTTTCTTTTATTTCAGAAGGTACGGTTCTCGTTCAAAACGATCAAAATGTCAGCGAGCGAAACGTCAGTTTTAAATCGATAAAAATACATGAATTAAAAATTTTAATTTAATTTTTTCATCAGATTAAAGAAGTGTTGTGTAAGAATATATCTTTTTATATGGACCTCTGCAAATTTAGGGATAAAAAGCGATAAAAAAATATAAGTAAGTTACCCATTTAACAGAGTATTTTTAGTTAAAATACCTACTATACGGGAATAAACCCACCGTCAATTTGCTTTTTTTTCATTTTTTTTTCACGGAATTTTTGGAAAACCTCTGTTTTTTTCTTGCGAAATCATTTAAATGATTATAGTAAGTCCAAAATTCCAACAAATTTTATTCAAATTTAAAGAAAAACCCGCAGAATCAGATTAAGAAACACATACGTCTCATAGTCCTAAACCCTAACCCATCTTAGTAAATATCGCCCTTAATCTACAAAGTAAAATGTAAGGGTGTGTATGAATAATAGCATTTTTGTCAATTTTTTTAAAATAAGTTTTTTGAGTTGTAGGAACTCTAGTACAATTTGCATTTTTTTTTCCAATGTGGCATTTTTGTTTTAAATTCTTAACTTAAAAGTGTAATTAGTTTTTCTCAAGTGCCAAAATTTACGTAGAAATGGTTTAAAAAAACAATGAAAAAATCGAGATATGGCTCGTAATTACTTTTTTGAAAAAACTTAGATCACACTTAATTTATTTTGGTTGTCGTATTGCTTATTTTGATAAATTTTAATCAGTTGAAATTCAACAACGCCTAAAATTTTTCTACTTTTTTAGATTTTTTTTTAAATTTTATTTTTTGAACTTAATTTAAAGCAAGCAACTCATATTTAAAAAAACCCTTTAATAGTTTGTCATAAAGCCTATTTATTGCTCTTTTAGGTGGTGCAATCATAATTTAAAATTATCCTTAATTGACAGAGATAAAACTGTCAAAGGACCGAAGAGTCACAGTCAAAATTAAAAGCGTCGCGACGCCCAGCCAAAACCGACGTAAGAGAAAAAAATATTTTTTTATTGTTTCTTGGAGTCATGTATATATATATATATATATGTGTACCAAGTTGGAATAATGTTCCATAAACTGGGGAGCTAGATAAAGGTTAAAAATCAAGATAACCTTTCAAACAAATTATTAATCAATGAAAATTGGCACTCACACTTAGTGGAGCCCTAGGTAGTTTTTAGGATACGTTGGTACCATGAAGTCCTCTACTTAGGGGTCATTTAATTTAATTTCTTTTTATAGGAGAATTTGGATCGAACAGTACATAAAACTTTTTTCCAGCATAAATAATACGGGAGGTATGAGAGGGTGGAAAATATGGTGAATCACCCTGTACAACTTTCCCCACTTTAATAAAAGTAAGTTGGTTCGTATTAAAAAGAAAAGCAGATATTTTTTTTTCATAGTTGGGTCAATCGCAAAAATTTTAGTAGTAGAGTAGCGTACCCCAACGCCGGCGATTTACAATTTTTTTTACGAACGCCAATTTTTATTTAACGCAGGTGGTTCGAAGATTTTTGATTACTCCCAGTCCGCAGAGAGTTAAACTCTCTACACACAAGTAGGAAAATATTTTTGTGCCAATGTTTTTTAAACATTGGTATGCGTTTTCCTACGTACTTTTTTTAATTTTATCTGTTTAGTTTATTCTGCGTACGTTTTGCTTTTTTTTATAGGAATAGAACAATTAAGTACTTTACATATTGCGTTTTAATGTTATAGTTTGCTTTTGTTTTAGAACGGAAAAAGTAGCCAAAAGTTATTCTTGTAAATATTGTCCAGAAACGTTTTTAACTCGCAAAGAATATAACAGGCACGTAGGAAATTTTATTTCAAAAGAACTCTACGTCTGTCTTGCTTGTAACCTAATAGATCATTGGAATCTTGAGTCGTACATATTTCAACAGATCTACTGCCGTTCTTGCTCATCTACTCTACAAAAACAAGAAGTTTTTGGACGTGCCTGTCTTCACAACATGATTAAATCTAAAAGAAAGAAGTTTTACATTAAAAAGGTAGTCCAGAAATTCAAACCAGAGGCTCTTCAAAAAAAGACCTTCGTGATTTTTACTGAAAAAGATTTCCTTGCCAGCCCAAAACAGTTTGAATGTGCAACTTGCAATAGAAAATTTGACACTGTATCAGAAAGACGCCATCATAGAAAATTTGACCATCCAGTTTCATTAGTCTGTACGATTTGTGGATTTTCCACTATTCATCATTCCTCGTTTTACAAACATGAACTTAGACATAAAAACGAAAAACTCGAAAAGTGCAAAATTTGTTTTAAAGAGTTTAATGAAACAACACAATTAAGAAAACATCAGATTATTCACCTAACTGTAGGAACACACAAATGTGAAACCTGCCACAAACTATTTAAAAGGCTTGATCATCTTAAAGTACATATGAGGAGTCATCAAGAGATTAAACCCTTTGCCTGTTTAATTTGTGAAAGAACGTTTACCACGAAACAGTGGAGAGACAATCATATGAAGACGCATCCCAACTAAGTGTTGTTTTTTATACCTTTTTCAGGTGCCTTTTTGATATACCGTTATTATTGTTTATTACTTTAGAAAATCAAAATAGGTTGTTGTTATTTCCAATATTAAAATATTAATTAAATGGGACAAAATCGATAATTACCTGGACTCGTATTCTTTTAATTAAAAACGCTAAGCATTTTCCAGAACAACTGACTCAAGCATTTTTTCTGTACTACTATTTGTTTGGAGAAGCGCTTAGCATTTTTAATTTCGAGAACATGGGGCCTAGCTCGTATACTAGAAAGTAAATGGAGATATTACTACTTTGACTGAGCAATTTACGGTTATACTAGGAGTAAAGTATTTGTTGTACCCACAAAAAACGTCCAATTCTTTCTGTGCGTTACCTCTACAATAAACTGTTCTGCCAGCGGGCTCAGTTAAGTTTGCCCCCCCCCAGATCGATTTTCACAAAAAATTTTATGCCAAAATTTTGCACACATTTTGCAGAATTTTGCACACCACAAATTAAATTTTGCACACCTTCCTACGAGAAACTAGAAGCAATTTTCTGTGTGGGAGAGGGCAAACTTGACGTTGCCCCCCCCCCAGTCAATATTTTTCAAAAATTTAATGTTACTTGAAAGGTCTTATTTTGCACACCCATTTTAAAATTTTGTACACCTCCCTGTAACCCACACGAGGATTCTGAAAATATCAAATTTGCCCCCCCCCCCAGTCAATATTTTTCAAAAAATTTGGTGTCGTTAGAGAGGTCTTATTTTGCACAATTTTGCACACCTCCTTGTAACCCACACGAGGGTTCTGAAAATATCAAGTTTCCCCCCCCCCCAAGTCAATATTTTTCAAAAAGTTTGGTGTCGTTAGAAAGGTCTTATTTTGCACAATATTGCACACCCATTTTAAAATTTTGCACACCTCCCTGTAACCCACACCAGTGGGTTCTGAAAATATGAAGTTTGCCCCCCCCCCCCCCAGTCAATATTTTTCAGAAAGTTTGGTGTTTATAGAAAGGTCTAATTTTGCACAATTTTGCACACCCATTTTAAAATTTTGCACGCCTCACTGTAACCCACACGAGGGTTCTGAAAATATCAAATTTGCCCCCCCCCCAAGTCAATATTTTTCAAAAAGTTTGGTGTCGTTAGAAAGGTCTTATTTTGCACAATATTGCACACCCATTTTAAAATTTTGCACACCTCCCTGTAACCCACACGAGTCTTCTAAAAATATGAAGTTTGCCCCCCCCCCAGTCAATATTTTTCAAAAAACTTGGTTTTTATAGAAAGGTCTAATTTTGCACAATTTTGCACACCCATTTTAAAATTTTGCACGCCTCACTGTAACCCACACGATAGTTCTGAAAATATCAAATTTGCCCCCCCCCCAGTCAATATTTTTCAAAAAGTTTGGTGTCGTTAGAAAGGTATTATTTTGCACAATTTTGCACACCCATTTTAAAATTTTCCACGCCTCACTGTAACCCACACGAGGGTTCTGAAAATATCAAGTTTGCCCCCCCCCCAGTCAAATTTTTCAAAAAGTTTGGTGTCGATAGAAACGCCTAATTTTGCACAATTTTGCACACCCATTTTAAAATTTTGCACACCTCTCTCTACCCCACACGAGGGTTCTGAAAATATCAAGTTTGCCCTCCCCCCACCGTCAATATTTTTCAAAAAATTTTGTGTTATACGAAAGGTCTATTTTGCACAATTTTGCACACCTAGTTTCAAGTTTTGCACACCCTTCAGTACCCCCTAAGAGCGTTCTCAAAGTTTGGCCCCTACAGTTAATATTTTTCAAAAAATTTATGTCATTCGAGAAGCACACCTATTTTCAAATTTTGCACACCTCTCGGTAACTAGTAGGTATCGGGACGGGTATCCGCGGGAGGCGGGAGGTTGTACGTGCCGTAAAGAGGAATGCGTGCGTACCTACACCAACCACGCGCGAGGGCCTTTTATGTAATATATTCAAATGTCGCTTAGCAATGCCTAGTTTTATTTGTGAGCATGATTCAGAATGACTTCGGGTGAAGTTTCCGAAGTTTGCAACGTGTATTTTAAATGGTGGCGTTCCATTTCGGCAGGAAAGTCAATGTGAACGCCTCTATTTAAAATACATAACATTACATAACGCCTGGTTCTCACCTATGCGTGCCCGCCCTGACTCTAAAAACGCATCACGTGATCAGCCATGCATTTGCCGATATTTTAAAAGTGTCGCGTGATGCGTTTTTGGTGTCAGGGTGAGCAAGCATAGGTGGGAACTAGGCGTAACGCTTATAGGGGTTATGTAGGGGTGAGCGGTGTTTCGCGGTTCCGTTACGTAACGCAATTTTTAAATTATTATTGTGAAATAAAACAACTTTTTGGATTTTTCGAGTGAAAAAGAAAAACGTTACGTTATTTTAGAGGGGAGTAGTCCCAAATGTTACAGTTTACGCACATTTGCAGCAGGCGATGTTTCCGTCTTTGGGTCGGGAATTGAGTCAAATTTACATGACATATTTTTTTAATTCGATTTGATTTTTTTTCGATCTATAAAAGGAATAATGATTTTTTTCTTATTCGCCATTTTAAGTGCATGTAGTATAAAAAAAATGTCTTAAATGTTTATGTGTAGAAATAAATAAACGACTTCTTCTAATTATAATTATTGAAGCACGGAATTTTTTGATGTAAACCAATTTAATGACACACCAAGACGCCAAACGCGTGGTGTGAACTGCAAAATCAAGGCAGGCGTCATCGCCGTAGCCGCTGTCCGCAAATAGCAAGGTGTGATCCCACCATTATTCAGATGAAAATTTTCGGACGCACCCATGAAATCGGAGACGCGTTCGACCTCGGATGCAACTTGCCCCAAAATGGTTAAATGTAGCCCTCTAGAAATTTGATAAGCCTTTGGTATTCTTGGCATGTAAAAGTGAGAGATAGAAATGAGGCGTTATCGGCGTTCTTAGTCATTTTCGGTAAGATGTATCTGAGCTTAATAGAAAGTGACAGTTTCCTCGTCCTTCACTCCCCAAATACCTAAATTTTTGGGAGTTCTGCACCAAATTTTGACGTTTCTTCGACCTTGGGCGTGTTGTTTTTACACTTTGCAGTGTGTATTTGTGAAAGAAATGAATTTAATGGACGAGGCTAGGAATAACTAACTTTTTTTAATATTTCGCCAGAAGCACGAAACCGCCTGGGCGTCAAAAAAATTCTGTTTTTTTTAAGTTAACTATACAGCTTAAAAAAGTGTAGGTTTTGCACACCCATTTTAAAATGTCGAAGAAACGTCAAAATTTGGTGCAGAACACCCAAAAATAACATATAACGCTTTGTAACGTTTGGGACTACTCCCTACGGAACGTTTAGCTGCCAAAAATCCAAAAAGTTGTTCTATTTTACAATAATAATTTAAAAATTGCGTTACGTAACGGAACCGCGTAACCCCGCTCACCCCTATATCACACCTATAAGCGTTACGCCTAGTTCCCACCTATGCGTGCTGATCCTGTCACTAAAAACGCATCACGCGACACTTTTAAAATATCGGCAAATGCATGGCTGATCACGTGATGCGTTTTTAGAGTCAGGGCGGGCACGCATAGGTGAGAACCAGGCGTTATGTAATGTTATGTATTTTAAATAGAGGCGTTCACATTGACTTTCCTGCCGAAATGGAACGCCACCATTTAAAATACGCGTTGCCAACTTCGGAAACTTCACCCGAAGTCATTCTGAATCATGCTCAGAAATAAAACTAGGCATTGTTAAGCGACATTTCAATATATTACATAAAAGGCCTTCGCGCTTGGTAGGTGTAGGTACGCACGCATTCCTCTTTGCGGCACGTACACGTACAACCTGCCGTCTCCCGCGGATACCTGTCCCTAATTCAGATAAAGGTGCACATACCTACCTACTAGTTACTGGGAGGTGTGCAAAATTTAAAAATAGGTGTGCAAAATTAGGCTTCTCGAATGACATACATTTTTTCAAAAATATTAACTGGGGGGGGGGCAAACTTTTTTGAGAACGCTCCTGTCGGGTACTGAAGGGTCTGCAAAATTTGAAACTAAGTGTGCAAAATAGACCTTTCGAATGAAAATTTTTTTGAAAAATATTGATGGTGGGGGGAGGGCAAACTTGATATTTTCAGAACACGCGTGTGGGTTAGAGAGAGGTGTGCATAATTTTAAAATGGATGTGCAAAATTGTGCAAAATTAGACCTTCCTAATGACACCAAAATTTTTGATAAATATTGACCTGGGGGAAGGGAAAACTTGTTATTTTCAGAACCCTCGTGTGGGTTACAGGGAGGTGTGCAAAATTTTAAAATGGGTGTTCAAAATTGTGCACAATGAGAACTCTAACGACACCAAATTTTTTTTAAAAATATTGACTGGGAGGGGCAAACTTGATATTTTCAGAACCCTCGTGTGGGTTACAGGGAGGTGTGCAAAATTTTAAAATGGGTGGGCAAAATAAGACCTTTGAAATGACATCATAATTTTTGAAAGATATTTACTGGGGGAGGGGGCAACGTCAAGTTTGCCCTTCCCAAAGAAAATTGGCTGCAGTTTCTCGTAGGAAGGTGTGCAAAATTTGATTTGTGGTGTGCAAAATTGTGCAAAATGTGTGCAAAATTTTGGCATACAAATTTTTGAGAACATCGATCTGGGGGGGGGGCAAACTTAACTGAGCCCTGCCAACGTGGCAACGCACGACAGAACAGTGGCATATTGCTACTACAAACTTTTTTAACAGAAAAATAATAAATCCAAAACAAGTTTTTCCTCGACCGGGATTTAAACCCGGGACCTTTGGAATACCAGTCTAAAGGTCTACAAAGTACTACTACAGTTGCTGGAAATTCTTTTAGACTTTTTATTTGTTAGTAGTGTGGTGATGGTTGAATCCTACAGCGGATTGCAAAAACCAAAGGTGTTATAAATTTTATGAGGTACACATTCTCGATTATTAGTATGAAATTCCTATTTATTTATCAACGGCGATTTAGTGCAGGTGGTACACAAACAGTATTTTTGGTCAGAACATGAGAAATATATTCCTAGCATACGTGGGGACATCACTGATGTAAATTTTTCTTTCAAAATAGGTTACAGTAGGTAGTTGTCCAGGCATTTCAATGGACAACAAAATAAAATCCTAGCCATTTCCTGTCCTTTATTTTTTTTTCTTTTTTTTTATACTGGGACTTTACCATCAATTCTAGGAGTAATGCCCAGTGTTGCCAAAGCGAGAGCCCAGTGTAAAGTTTTTTTGGGACAAACACAAAATGTCCATGCACCTATCCGGTATTCGAATTTTTTTAATCAATTAGTGTAAAATATTTTTGTAACCTAAAAAATCAAGATGGAGGATGTTTATTCGTAACCCAAAAAAACCATTCATTAAATTTATCAGTTCTTTTGAAGGATTTTCGTTTTACAATTGGTCCTGGTTCTGGTTAAACCAGAACCGTAACCGATCCTTTCATTTTAAAATAATGACGTCACAGTTATAACCCGGTTATGAAATTTTAGAACCAGCCTGGAAGGTTGGTTCGGCCCTTTGATGGTAAACATAACCCCTAAAATTTTGCAAAATTATAGATGGTCTTTTTTTGAGTAAAATCAGAACCAGAACCAGGACCAATTCTTAAATCGAAAATCCTTTTAGTTTTAGGCAGAACTTCCTCCAGGATTCTCTTTTGGCAGTTCTTATCTGCTTGTTATACGCTGTAAGCATTGCACCGTATCGTTCTCAGTTTCGTGTTTTTTTGGCATGATTGAAGAGCCGCCTGACCTCCCTACGTTCTTTTTTTAATGAGTTATACCACAAAGACATTCTGCGGTTATCGGTTTTTTTCTTTAAGTGGACAGTTTTCGTGGTATGCTTTTATTATTGCCTTCAGTTGGTCTGAGGCTATTTCAATGCTGTCACGATTCCAAACACCAATCATCGCACTGTTCAGGTTATCTTGGAGCGACTTTATGTAACCTTCTCAGTTTGTGTTTTTCGGGTCCCAAACGAGTACTTTAGTGACATTTTATGACCGTGTATCATGTAACGTTTTATTTCATACTGTTTTATATTTTATTTAGTTTAAAAAAAGTATATATTTTTTTTGGAACACAATAACTACACCAAAAAAAGTCCCGTCGTTCATAATTTTTGGTCCTACCAAATTAAAATAAAAGATAAACAACTTTTTAACAGCAGTTTGATGAGTGAAAATGGTAAAGGGGCTTACGATAAATGTTTAAAAAAAAATGATGCGTGAGTGGTGGTGGATTTGGGAGGAGGAAAGGGGAAGAAAAATTGTATTATTGCAATTTCCGGTAAAAACTGAATGTCATATAGTAAAAACTTCAATACAAAAGTTGTAGACCGTGCAAAGATTTACAACTTTTGTAAATGCCATACCTCAAAATTGTTGATAATTTCTTTCAATTAAAAAAAAATCACGAAACGATTACACAATCTATTTGTACGGAAAAAAAATACAAAGGAGACGGTATTTTTTTTACTACGTTTATACGCGCCTAATACCGGTTTTATATAAGAACGGCTTTGAATAAAGTCGCTTTCTCCTTTATTAAAATCGTTTTATAGCAGCTGATTGAAGTACTGTCAATTCTCTTACCTCACAGTTTCTTAAAAATTAAAACATATATATTATTATATTAGAAAATCTTTATATAATTTTTTTAACCGCACATAAAACAACTAAGTTAACCACTAAATTGATTTAGTACTTAAAATTGTGTTAATTTTATGTTTAGGTTAAACACTTTCAAACCGTCGTTTGTTTAAAAGCGCTTTAAGAGTACCGTATAATCAAATGAATTGTTGGACCTAAAACTTTATTTTTGTACAATATTGCTATGAACATCTTATGTCGATTAATAAAGTTTCGTACATAAAAACAAATTGTTTCTCGTAGAATCCTATGTTTTTACCTCACATTTAAATTTGAATCTAAATTTCTTGTCTATATTAATGTAATTTTTAATTAAAGACAGCGAAGGAATAAAATGAATAGGCCATTTTTTTAATACATTATTTCAAATTCCGATTATTGCTTTCAAAAGTAGTATATTTTTCTAAATTTTTACAATGGATTACTGGCTCATGAAAAATCGTAAGCTAATCTATTTAGAGCTTATTAAGCCGGATTCTCAAAAGCAATTGTCGTTTTCAATATTAATTTATTTTTCAATTTCT
Organism: Oxystoma pomonae; assembly: GCA_963921995.1. Lineage (NCBI taxonomy): Eukaryota > Metazoa > Arthropoda > Insecta > Coleoptera > Brentidae > Oxystoma > Oxystoma pomonae. The sequence goes on from OY998169.1 coordinate 27,586,521, forward strand.
CTATATCATTAACAGGGGTAAGTTTTCATTAGAGTGACATTAAACACCAATTTGTTTTATAGTGTGTATCACTTAGACCCCGAGTAGGTTTAATTTTTTTTTCTTTCAAATTGAAACTCTTTTGAAATCCAACAAAACATTATGCTAACACAATTATGCACTAAACATATTAATTAAAAAAAAAATAATTAGGCTATGTCCAAAACTCAAGGAAAGTTGGTTTTAAATGCTTAAAACCAAAAATTTCACTTAAAAAACAAAAGCTGAAACTACCTAACCTTATATACTAGCATGTGTCCAGGGAACCATATAACAAACTTGTATTCAGTCAACCATGAACTTTATATTTGGTTGGTTCCGTTGTTTTGAAGTTAAAATCTGTTCGCTATGGTGACGCTTTCTTGAAAAATGACATTCTGGTTCCTCTGTATCAATGCTGTTTCTTGAACTTCTTGGGAATTGCAAAATGTTTCATAGATCGAGCAACCTACATCTGCAACATATAGCTTTTATTAAAGAAAAGTAAAAAAATCGATCCGATATGCGAAGGAACGGTTTCTCCAACTACACGATCAATAAAACTCCTCAGACCACAACAACGCACAAAACGACGTAATAGTGAAAAAAACGCGATACTTATAATTTCATACATCACACGAGCATCAACAAAGATAAGGAGAATAGGAACCAATACCATAGGTTCGAACTTCCATTGCCTTTATTTTTTACTTTTTCACAACGTTTCGATTGCTTATGAATCTGCAAGCGTCATCAGGTGAATACTAAAAAAAAACTAAGACCACCTTATCTTATATAATAGCATGTGTTCACTGAACCATGAATACACTTGGTTGGCTTCGCCCCTTCACAGTTGAAATCTGTTACCTCTGAAAAGTATGGATTTCCAAATATCCTTGATGGTGACGCTCTGTTGAGAAAATACATTCTGGTCAGAGAGGTAACATATTTCAATTTCAAAACAGCCGAACTAAGTGTAAACTTCATGGTTCACTGAACACAGGTTAGTTTTCTGGTTCACTGAACACATGCTAGTATATAAAATTAGGTAGTTTTAGTTTTTCTTAGTATTCACCTGATGACGATTCAGTGGCAGATTCACCAGAAGGGGCGCAAGCAATAAAACTTGTGTAGGCCGGATCAAGCAACTACGAAAATAGGGCAAAAAAGTCCTTTTTTATGGTCATCATTGTTTTTGGGAGTTTGGTTAGATTGGTAGGTTGGTTAGTGATTACCTGACCCTCCCCACTAACCAAACAGTTTCGACTTACATATGTTCGTAGTTGCTTGAGCCGTTGGTGGTGACTAATAGATACTAACTGATACAAATAATTTATTTTGGCAGTCAGCGCTAAACTGCTATAAGTATTTTTCAAGTTATTGGGACATTGTGAAGTTAAAAAAAAATTAATTAGCTAACAGGCAGACTGCCAGTTCTATTGATTAATACTAATTTATTAAAACTTTTTTGTTTTTTATTTTAATTTACCTACCTTTTTCTTTGACTTTGACAATGATAATTGTCATCTGATACTTCTGTAAATCACCATCCACCCCCAATAGATTGGAATAATTTTGTGAACGTTCTGTAACCAACTTTTTAAGCAAAACAGTTTTTTGTCCTCCATCTAAGGTCTTTGAAAAAAAAATACTGCAATATTTACAAAATAACCCTTGACTTTTTTTTTGTTGAGAGAAAATCAGCCAATAAAATTTTTCAAAGTGTCCTTTATTCACTCGGTGTTTTTCCTCTCTACCTCGCTTTATGTGAACCAAGAAAGAAAATACATAATTGATATCTGGCATCGAATGATTTGTCAAAAGTTGAAATCTGGTGTAGTCGTCTATATAACTTATTTTAGGCACAAAGGTGCCAATATCATAACACACTGATGAAGCTTCCTCACTTAAATCTTATTTAACAAAATTATCCGACATAACTTTGGTACTGACACTACAACCAGGAATATTTTGTTCTGTCTCTGTTCAGGTCCTGATATTCAAGTTTATTTTAACAACATCCTCTTTTGTCTCATCTTTCTTAAATTTGTTAAATATTTAAATTTTAAGTATTACCCGCAAGTCGTTTTTCATTTTTTTTAAAAATGCGGGGACACCACGCGCGCAGGGCGAATTGTACAGGGTGAGCGTCTATAAATGCCCACCCCCCGTTAACTTTTTTAATATTGGTCATAGAAAGGTGAAACAAAAACTGGATGGATTATGAAAATGTGAGTTTTTTACCCCTATTTTATATTTTTTAAAAAGCTGACTGTGTACAGGCTGTTTTATGTTAATATAAATGTGAATATCTAAAAAACTACAAAAGAAAAATGTATAGTGTTACATATTTTTGTAAAGGTAATTTTAAGGAGAATTCAAGAATATGTAGGGTGTTCTATTAAAAAAAATGCTTCAATGTAATACCCTGTATACGGTCAGCTTTTTAAAAAATGTAAAATTGGCATAAAAAAAATCATATTTTCATAATCCATCCCGTTTTTGTTTAACCTTTCTACGGCCAATATTTCAAAAGTTAAGAGGGGTGGGCATTTATAGACGCTCACCCTGTACAATTACAAAGCATTTGCTATAGCGTTCCACACACGCAGTGCTTTTTTAATTTTAGTTCGGATCTGCTCAAAAAAACTGGTTTTAAAATTGATGGTATGAAGCCAATTTTAATGTTTTTAAAACTTTGAAAATGTTCATGGGGGGGGGGCGCCTCCCCTTTAAGACATATTCATCTTTCCTTCTAGCGGTCTGATTTCAATGATTTTTTTTTAAACAAGAGTTTTTTGTACTTAAGTGCAACCAAGAATAAAACCCACTGCATAAGCAGTAGGTGCATGGCGTAGCATCGGTCCTGCGAGAGACATATTAAAACGCCCTCTGTATGCAGGTTTTGTCTACAAGTATGTGATTATAATCGCAAAACAACCGAAAGTGCTGTACTACACGATTTAAAAAACAAACGGAAGATGGCTGTGGCACGGTAAATCTAACGAAAAAACAAGAGTTTTTTGTACTTTAGTGCAAAATGAACTTCTTGTTTTTCGATTGCTCAAACAGAAGGTGGTACCTAGGACGACGCGGTTTCATCCTTATTAGGGACTCCTCAACTAGGTGTACCACAACAACAGAAAAACTCGGTCACGCTTATGTGCCAAAGATCAGGGCCCAAGCGGAGAGAATTTCTGTCGAGTACCGACCATGGCGCCCTCTGTGTGAATCCTACGCCATGCACCACTGCATAAGCAGTAGGTGCATGGCGTAGCATCGATCTTGCGAGAGACATATTAAAACGCCATCTGTATGCAGGTTTCGTCTACAAGCATGGGATAATAATCGCAAAACAACCGTGCTGCACGATTTAAAAAACAAACGGAAGATGGCTGTGGCACCGTAAATCTAACGAAAAAACAAGAGGTACTTTAGTGCAAAATGAACTTCTTGGATTTCGATTGCTCACAGGACAAACTAGGACGTCCTAGGTTCCACCTTCTGTGTGAACCTGAATAAATTTAAACCACTGCAGCTTTTTAACTTTAAGACCGATTTTATTGATCGAATGAATGAATGACATTTTTTATCGCATTTTAAAAAATAGCTGGTATTTTTAAACGAAGATGGCGGATCAAATCAAATGTATTGTTAAAAAGGCGACAAAAAACTAAATTACAAAAATTTTTGTGTTTGACAACTATTGTTTTGGAAGCTTCTGTAAGACTTTTGTTTTTTCCATGGCACACTGAGCAAAAATATGCGTACATGATAAAGGTTTGTACCTAGGCAACGGCATCGGCAGTAGCAAGACGACGCGGTGAGCGCTAGGTTTTATTTCACTGAAGCCAAGCAATGTTCCATTGATAACAATAAATAAGTACTAAATTTTGTTCTGACCCAATTCAAATCACTTAAGGTCTGATTCAAACTTAACGGACTTGACTTCTGACTTGCTTTTCAGCTGACAAATCATTCATTCATTCAAATTTAATTTTTCAATGAAAATGAAAAAAAAAATTAAATATAAAATTTTCAAATTACCTATAATTCTGTGGATGCCAAACGAAATAAGTAGTGACAAGCAAATACCTTAAAAGTCATTAAAATGGGACCACTAGAAGGAAAGATATAAAATTTTGGTGTTCTACACGGATTCAGAGATGGCTTTGGATCTAAAAAGTTTTCTTTTGGCATCAACTACCCCCAGAAAGTGGCAAAACTCAATCCTCTATGATCGAAATGAATATTCTATGTACATTTTTGCTTATTATTATTATTATTATTAAAATTACCTAAAATATTTTATAAATGGCAAACAAGAATCTGCCATTTTTATATGTCTGTGGGTCAAATAAAGGGTGGTTACTTTTTATTTTTTACTTTTTTTAGAACTGAAAAAGTAGAGAATATTTATTCTTGCAAATATTGTCCAGAAACATTTCTTAATCGCAAGGATTATAACAGACACGTAGGAAATCTTATTTCAAAGGAACTATACGTCTGTCCTAGCTGTTTTTTGATAAACTATCGGAATCTGGAACCGTGTTTATTTCAAGAAATCTTTTGTCGATCTTGCTCATCTGTTTTAAAAAAAGAAGAAATATTTGGACGGGCCTGTCTTCACGATATGATCAAATCTAAGAGAAAAAAGTTCTATATTAAAGAGGTAGTCCAAAAATTCAAACCAGAGGCTCTCCAAAAGAAGATGTTTTTTATCTTCACCGAAAGAGATTTCTTTGCGAGCCCAAGGAAGTTTGAATGTGGAACCTGCAATAGAAAATTTGACACTGCATCAGAAAAACGCCACCATAAAAAATTTGATCATTCAGTTTTAAAAGTCTGCACCATATGTGGATTTTCTACTATTCACAACTCCTCCTTTTACAAACATCAGCTTAGGCACAAAGGTGAAAAACGTGAAAAGTGTAACATTTGTTTTAAAGAGTTTATGGAAACAACACAATTAAAGCAACATCAGATGGTTCACGTTACCGTAGGAAAACACAAATGCGATACTTGCAACAAGCTATTTAAAAGACGCGATCATCTTAAGGTGCATATACGGAGTCATGAAGAAATGAAACCCTTTGCATGTTTAATGTGTGAAAGAACGTTTACTACGAAGCAATGGAGAGATAATCATATGAAAACGCATCGTCCTTAGCGATTGTTATTATTATAAAGCCGATCACACAGAAATGCTGCACTGCGTGCACTGCGGTGGCATGGAAGTTTCAACCAAGTAGCTCTCGATCTCAGGATGCCATGTTAAAAATTCTCGAGCGCCGATTGCTTGAAACCTCTATGCCACCGCAGTGCAGGCAGTGCAGCGTTTGTGTGTGATCGACTTAATCAGTGCATGCATGGGAATTTTTGCCATGCGCACTTTCGCCTTTAACGACAGTGTTAAAAGTGACCCTTTTAATGTGCAACACTTTTGCATTGTCAATCAAAAGAATAAAAACTTGTAGTCGTATGTTTTTGGCAACTCAATTTATTTTTTATGTATTTCCTATATAAAACAGTTTTTATATATTGTTAGATTTTGTTCTTAGATAAGCTGAATCTTGAATTCAAGGGAAACATCAAAAACAGTATTGTCCAATAAATTTTCCAATTTACTTACCAATATTATTATAAGTATTTTATTTATGTTATAAAACTTTTAGCTTTTTAATTACTTGTCAAGAGTTTTCTGGGAAGATTGTAGAATAAACTTTTGGTTCAAATGATATTTAAAACAATCCAAGATGGTCGTTGATTTTAAACTGTGACAGTATTTTTTTATCGAACGCCGCTACCGTGTAAAGAAAACCCATCCCAAAAACCTTGTTCCTTTTCAAGTAAATAAAGGTAAAACTAAAAAAAATCTGTTTATATCTTCATTCATACATATTTGCCATCTCATGTGTTAGTTTCTACATTTTTCATATAGAACCCAAAAAGTTACAATTTTAAGGTACAAAATTATTTTGTTCTACGATCGTGTAGCAAATGACTCTTGCCACAGTGTTTTCCGTGCGGGAAGACGCATTTTCCGCACTATTGCGCTATCGCTAGAAATCGCTAGTGGCTAAGAAAGTACCGTTTAGCTACAGTTTTTTAAAGATTTTTTTTAGTCCCTCACCAAAAAATCATACAAAAAAAACGGTAATAGGAGAGGTATTTCTTTGCCGCGGCGTAAGATTGACTACACGGACTAAAGCTTTGTGTATTTTAAGGCCAATGATAACTAAGCATTGCTCTGGGTGTAATACACATGAACCTTTCAAAAAAATTCAACCGGCCCTGTGTGGTGTGAATTTAGGAAAAAAATTATTTGCAATAGTTGTGGTTAGTTCTGTAATTAAAAATGTTTGGTTTTTATACGTGAATTAAACTCATATTAGATTTCAAATGGACTCAACAAGCGTTCACCGAGGCGTTTACTCATTTACTACGTTTATCTGAACCTAAAACCGCTTTTATATAAGGAAGTCCTTCGTTAAATGTCATTATATATGTCAGTTAAAAAAAATAAAATTGAAACCACAGATTTTTCGGTAAAACCAATGCACTAAAGCTTTTTAAAAAGTTCATACCGACCCTTAAATCGGTTTACTGCCTAAAACGGTTTTAGTGGTGATTATAATATTTTTTTAAATATTCTTGTATAAAAGCGCTTTAGGAGGCCCGTATAAACAAAGTTATTAAGTAATTGTTGCTGAAAGAACACAAAATTTCGCTTGTATAAAATAGCGTTTGTACGACAAAGTGTACTTTATAAAGCAAGCTATAAAAAAGGGACTTATTTTTCATATATGAAAAATTAAAAAAAAAAAAATTGTACGCAATAATTATTGCCAACACTAAAATTATAAATGCGAAATTTTATGTATATCTTTGTGTGCGTATTTGGTAAGAAGATAGGGTTTGATTTGGATTGAAATATAGCATACGTTTTATTTGCCATTTCGGTGAATGGCAGCTTTTAAATAAAATGGTATACAGACCGCTTCAAGCTACTGCGAACATAGGGGGAATCAAGTCCAATTTACTCTCCGTGCCGTACGACCGAGGTGGATTCGAAGCACGCTACAGTGTTATCTTTTGGAAATTCATTTTGTTTTTATTATTTTGTTTTATTTCTGCCTTGCTCGAGAAACAGATGGGTAAGTTCTTAATTGAAATAATACATTTTTAAAACTAAAAATGGATGTCTACGAAGTTGCCGAAAAAGTGCAGATGGTCAAATGGTCAAATCGTCATAACCCAACACACGTTCGATATTGGTCGAGAGAAAATTTGCATTTGTATTTTGACGTAAGAACACAGTATCCCCAAAAACTAAATGTTTGGGGGGGGGGTATTATAGGGGAACACGTAATTGGGCCATTTTTTATTAACGGCAATTGCAATTTGAATGGTCCTAGATACTTGGATCTACTGCAGCAGCACATTATTCCAACTGCTAGGCAGTTGTTAGGTGTAAGATTTGGTGAAACATGGTTTCAATAAGATGGTTGTTCCGCTCATAATGTTGGCCTTGTTAGGGAATATCTTGATAATGTATTTCCTAATCGGGTTATAAGTACACGGGGAACTATTTTATGGCCAGCTCGATCTCCCGATCTTGCTCCTAATGACTTCTATCTGTTTTTGAAGAAGCTTTTCAAATTATCACCCCTAACATGCTTGGAAACGTTAGAAGGGGTTTTTATAGTAGGCTCGGATATTGTCTAGCCGAGCAAGGAGGACTTTTCGAACATTTGCTTTAATTTTTTTTTGACTGGGAGAATCTTTTTGGTTTTTAGAATGTATTATTTTATTTTGAGAACTTGCTTTTATTTTGTTTCTCCTTATTATTTTCATTGTAACACGTCGTCACTGATAAATCTGAGCAGTTGACAATAAAACGCTTTTATTTATCAGTGACAAAAAATAAGAAAATTACGTTATAAAAATTTGCGTATTTATTGACCAAATTCCGGTTTCATTGACTACGCTCCACACAGCACCGTGTTTAGAGGCGTACTAAATACAAGGCGAACGGCGGCGAACGGCAGCGAATGGCGATCGGAAGCCTGAGTGTTGGTTGCTTCACTGATAGGCGTGTGATGTCTCTGCATGTACGTACACTGGCAAATTAGACTTCTTCCGCCCTATGTTCGCAGTAGCTTGAAGCGGTCTGTATAAATTTTATGTTGAATTATTATAGGGTGGTTAGTTATCACGATAATGTAATGAGCGTTACGTTATAAACTTACTACATTACTAGTGATCTAATGAGAACTCATCCCTGCCAAAAAAACCGCATTAAACCTCATAAAAAAACACCTGATTTTTATCAGTTTTTATAAGGTTTATAAGCTTTTGTGAGCAATATTTTAGGATTTTAAAACTTCGTAATAATTTATGAGGTATGTCTTTAATTTTGATAACAATTTATGTGGTTTCATATGGATCCTATAATCAGACAGAATTATAAATGTTTATAAAATTTGATAAATGCAGATATTTTTTTATGGTTTAATAAAAGCACCATTTTCGAAGAGAGTTTATAATCAAATCGACACATCAACTTTTATGGGTTTCTATATATTATGGGATTACATAAACCGATGTTTTTATGAGTTTTCTGAGAGATTTTATAATCTTATAATTGACTTATAACATTTTATGGGTTTCTATGACTATGATTTAAGAGTTTGCAAAAAAACATTTTTTCATGAGATTTTGGGATATTTTATGATCAGACCTGCCTGCCTTAGGAGCATAATCCTATTGGAAATATTAATACGCCAGCCATATCAGGTGACTTAGATAAGTATCAGTGCGGAACGATGCCTATTTTTGAGTAATTTCAAAGTTGTAAATCGAAGTGTATGATTGTGTTTAATGATGTTTGGGGAGGCTGAAACCACTGACGAGCCCACGCTGGTTGCCCAGGGCGAAACATCGTTTAATCATTTCCTTTTTTCGCTTTGGTCCTTTGTGTGTTCCTTTTCCACCCAAGATCTTTTGATCTTTTAGTTTTTAGATTCTTTTCGGTTGAAGTAACTGATTTGAAGGTTTTTTAACTTCTTTTCTGTTTTAACTATTTTGATTATAGTATTTTTATAAGATTTTTTAAGTTCCGGTGGGCGACGACTTAATATATTTGTTTCGAAGGGCATATAGGTTAGGGCAGGTAAAATCTGATTATTTTGATAAGTTTCTATAAGATTCTGTAATATTTTATAAGATTTCCCCATAAAGACATGGCACGTACACGTACGTAATAGTACGTACTATGTACGTACCGATGACGTACATTTTCCAACGGTTTGTGCGTCTTCGGTACATCTTTGGGATGTGGCAAATTATCATAGGTACGTACACTATGTACGTCCCTAATTGATCCCGAGACGTAACAAAAAAAAATGGATATAAAATGTACTTCCCTGGGACGAAGAGTGCTGCATGGGATCATGAGTCAAAAATATTTTTTTAGAGTAAGTATACTAGGTATAGCTTTTTTCCTTTGTGTGTTCCTTGTGGGATGCTCATCTAAATTTGAAAATTCGTTTTTTTTTCACCCAAGATCTTTTGGTTTTAAAAAAAAAATAGTTTTTGGCTTCTCAATGCCTCAAACAATCTCATAAAAATTTATCAAAGTAACATCTCTCCCACAGCTCCTGGCGATAAATAAGTACTTATACAGGGAATAATTTTCTATTAGATATACAGATATTGTGCAAGCACAAGGAGTGTTATTATATATATAGTTTGACAGTATATTAATCTTTATTACATTACTTTTACTACTGTTACTAATACTACAACTGCTAAATTTTTTCCGTAATTTTTTATTTTAGAATGTTACCGGTAGATTTGATAAAATCTTTTAAACCTTTATGAGGAATTGTCATATTAAAAATCATAAAATATCATAAGTTTATGAAGATTATGAAAAAACTATGTTTTATTTGTTATTAGCTATGATCCTTTATGAGGTTTTTTTGGCAGGGATTACATCACTAGTGCGATAATACAACTTATTACGTAACTCAAACAGCCTAAAATGGGTGGTATAGTGTGGGTAGTATATAAAAGGTTAGTCAACGAATTTAGGAAAAGTGATTCAATCTTTACAAATTATTGACGCCATTCGTACATACGCAGCTTGCCAACTATTTCCTTGAACTGCGCAGACGCGAACAAGTAAGACACTAGGTTCTAGTTTAAATACTCATTATTTATTAGCTCTCCGAGTGCTTCCTGGTGCGTAAGTCCTGGTGATTTTCAAAAATGAATACCGTGTATGCTCTTGAAGAAATAATTTTTAGGGTTATGTCGTACTGAAAAGGTGAGGGTTTTCACGACTTAATTAGGCGATTTGTGCATACATTTCCAAATCAACCGGTTTCCGTCTTTCAAACAGTCCTTAACCAGTACCACAATTTTAAAAATTATGGGTGATGGCCATGTACCAGCTCGTTCCGTTCTTCCTGATGTGGGTAGAATGGAATGAGAGAGTATGCGCCTGCGTTGAGGCTCCTGAACCGTGTTTCGATAGGGATGATTTCTGAGGAGGTGGATGTTGAAAATGGCACCTTCCAAAGGATATTAAAAAAGTATGGGTATAAATCGTATAAGGTAAAGTACTCTAAGATGTTTGAAGGTAATTATTTTCTTCGCATGCAGTTTTGTGAAATTTTGAGGGAAAAATAGCATCGAAAAAACATTATACTCAGTATTGTTCAAGGAAAAATCAAACACTTTGAAGTAACTGTGAGAACACAATACCCTCAAAAGTTAAACCTGGACTGTTTTGACGTCACGCACCCCAATCGCGACGTAATTTTGTTGCCATTTAAATAACTGTCCACTGACAGCTGCCGCCAAAATTACGTCAAAATTACGTCACAATTGTGGGGTACGTGATGTTAAAACAGCTTAGGGTTGTAGCCTCTCTGGTTAGGTCCTGGTTAAACGTCTAGGGTGGGATCATTGGAATTTCATAATTGAGCCTTATTTTATCCAAGGCAGGAAGGTTGTCCTTCTCATAATTCACGGGTAGTTTCAAATTCCCTTCGACAAATATTTCAAGAACGAATTATTTCTACAAATAGAAACATCTCTTGGCCAGGTAGGTCTCCCGATTTAGCGCCCAAGGATTTTCTTTTATGGGGTAAGTGGAAACGCGTGATATTTACTTTCCAGGATTGGAAACTCTTGACGAGTTCAGGGCCAAAATCAGAGATGCATCTCTGGTCAATTAGCCCTGAATAGCTTGGAAATACCCACCGATATTTTTATGATCGGCTGGGTCATTGCGACGCCCAAGATGGGGATTTGAGCATCTGATGTAGGGCTTAAATTTGTACCTCTACCTACAAATTTTCTTCTCAAGATTTATGTGTAGCTCATTTTTGAAACACCAGTGACTGGAAGATATTACTTAGTTAGTTAGTCTTTAAGCATTTAAAAAAATTATAAACGAAAAGGAACAACAATTTTTTGTGACTAACCTCATCTTTTCGATATTATCGAAAACTAATTAAACAGAGGAAGAGAACACTTAAGTAATTTATTTTTTTTTCACTAAAATTCTAAAAAAATCAATAAGGAAATCCGCCATGATCAAAATTTGGTAGGGGGTAATTATGCCCTTATCAAAACTGAAGAGGTTCTCTGCATGACCAACAAATTATTCATAAAAACTCCTTTTTTCAAAGGAATGAAAGAAAAAAAAGAAGCCAGAATAAAAAGAATAATATAATATTAGTTTATTATTTTAATAATTGTCCTTATTGCCCCCCTGGATCCGCGCCTGCTTCATTTCGTTACAGCCTCTGCAACTGCCTCGAGACGAGTCTTGTAGTGTGTGGCGACTTTAATCTCGGCTTTCAAAAGGTACGATCGATTCGGGAAACCCAGATACTTTTCAAACTCAATCGAAATAGTTCGGCATATTAAGGAAAACCCACAGGTCTAAATATTTACACCCGTGGGGGGTACTAAATTTTAAAACCCATTTTCAAAAAACACTTACCCATACGGAAAAGGTACAAAGTTATTGATTATTTTGTATTGTTATTGCAAAATACCACAATTTCTCAAAATATTCCCTACTTTAGGAGAAAATGCCCTAAAACGAATTTTTTTTTGACAGGTTTCTAAATGGCAAATGGTGAATATGCCAAAAATTTGGCACATAATAGCTTCATCATCTGTGTTTGAGGTTATAAAGTTGATGATTTTTTAGACCACCTCTGGGGGGGTGGTTTAGATTTATAGCCCTCAGAAAGGATTGTTTTGCGGCAATTGGTAATAAGTTCCTTTATAATTTCTCTAAGCAACCGTTTTCATAAGAATGAATTTACCTTATTTAATATTCCAAGTTGTTTATTAATCAATAAAACACCTCCAATTTTGTCCAGAAAAACGCTATATTTTGAAGCCGTTTTCAGAACAAATAATATATTTATGAGGGCACTACGAGGCAAAACAAACATAAGCGAAGGTCACTGATTATGCACGAAAACTGTCTCCAATGAAAAAAATTCAAAACAGCTGTACCTATTCATTTATTTACAAGCAGAACTGAAGTTAAAACATTGAGTTTATCTAAAAGCTTAATCATCAAACGAAGCTTTCCACTGAAAGATCACACTCAAAGGTCTCAACTCTGCAGCACCGAACACTTTGTTGAGCCTTTGTGAACGCATTAGTTGGATTCAGGTCTGTTTTTAGCCGCATTTTTTTCATGACTTACTTTGATGAAATATTTTTATTTGTGGTCTGCGATGGTTTTGTGTTTGTAAAGTTTTTCAATATTTTTGATAGGTAAAAACCCCTTTTAAATAAATACAAAGTTAATCTAATTCTTATTTTATGATTACATATCGAAATGGTTTTGTGACAGTGAGAATTAATCGCGAAAATTAATAAACAGTGGTAAGTTTTGATAAGAGTAATATATAACGTCAATTTTAATTTGCTCAACAGAGTGTAGGGTTAAAAAAAACTTCTTTTAAATAGAAATTTTCTTCTTAAATCCAACAAAAAATTGTGTTAAGATGATTCTTCACTAAAAAAAACAAATCAAATTATTCTTATAAATCAAACTATGTCCAAAACTCAAGGAAGTTGGTATAAAATGCTTAAAACCAACAATTTCACTTAAACTTAGGACTTGTCTAAAATAGGCTAAACCCTTTTAGTAAATCCCACTGTAAGCGTTTACATTGTGATTATTAAAATCGCGGCGGCAAGGCGCAAGGATATTATGTGCTTTTTGTCACTGTCGCCCTTACTTGATGCCCATGTATCGGTCCTTTTTTATATACATTTTGCGATATCCAGACTTTCGGTGTCTGACCCTTTATAAAGATAATTATATATTTGTCTACGTGGAAACATTTGGGATTTCTTTCGGAGCAAAAGTGCAAAAGTACCCTCTAAAAATTGTTTATAAACTTATTTACTCCAATGCTTTCGAAAATAATTGTATTTGTCTAGGTGGATGCTCTCAGATATTTCTTTAGAGTAAGGATACTACTGCCGATTCTGCAGACTGACAGTTGGTTCTGTTTAACATTTATCCATATTTTAGTTAGCGCCGTACTGATGAGCACTACTGTTGCAAAACTTATATGGTTACCACAGCCTTGTAAACCCATTTTTATATTTAAAATCAATTAGAAATCATGTTGAGCTAAAAAAAAGTTGTTGTTAAGCTACCTTGTAAATTCCCTCGCTCCTGTAATTGTCGAAAAATAGGAGATCACTGACTGACTGATTTTCACAAGTTCGATATTGTTCATTCAAAAAATAGTAGTTTTTACATTTCGGTCGCTGTGTCTATCGATTTAAAAAAATACCTATTTTCTTGTACGTTGTACTAATCAAAAAAATTAATTAAAAGAGCCCTTTTAAATGTTTTTTAGTATTAACATCAGGGTGTTCACTTGTCATAAAATTTCATGAGTTCATAAAATTTCAATTTTGTCATAAAATGTGCCCAAAATGTCCTAAAATTTCGAAATTGTCATAAAATTCATAAAATGTGCACAAAACCCTGAATATTTTAGGTTTTGTGTAAACAAACTTTTGATATTCCACCTGTACATTTTCTCATGGGATAGTTAGGCAACTCTTTATAGAAACCGCACGTCAAATTTTCAATCACATCTGGTAAATTAGTGCATGAATATATAGGCAACACATGATTCAAAGGACACATCAAGAGTATTGCCGCGCTTTTTAATATAAACCAATAGATTTCAGTTATGTGCTAACTTCTGTTATGAGAAAATTATCCCTATTATATCCTTCCAAAAGGTTTTGTTTTGTTTGATAAACTAAATTTAGTGCGATTTGGAAGCTGCAGTGTTCTTGGCTACTTGAGAAAAAAAAAACTTGCAAACTTTGTAAGAAAATATTCAGAAGTAATGAATGTGGAATTGGGCAAGTTAAATCGCACAAATATCCACGCAGTTTCAGAAAAACACATGAAACTGGAAAAACCCTCTTACCGTTTAAGTTTTTATAAGAAATTTCTTTTTATATATTTGTATTAGTAAACGTCTTATTTTAATGATAAATGAAGAAATAAAAAATAGGGTGGATTTATTATTTCACACACAATTACAGTTACCTATTTGTGATTAATATTTATTTACCTTATTTTGAAAGTGATAATTTGAAAAAGACGTTCTCCGCCCCAATATGAAAACTAAATATCCGTAGGATCTTTTGATGAAAATTTATGAATTTTCAAATATATCAACCCCCTCCTATTCCCTTATGGCTACACTGGTGTAGTTTTTACCCCTAAAATTAGAAAATAGGGAAACATAATTCGTAGCGAGTTTTAGATTTTTGAATTTTTAAATTTCTTAAGTAGATAGATAGATTTCTCTTTATTTTCCGTTTTTGACAATTTCACAATTGTTTGGAACACAAAAAAAGAGAAGATCAAAAGATCTTGTGAGGAAAGAACGAAATTTTGATGATTAGTGTCCCACAAGGAACACACAAAAGACCAAAGCGAAAAGAGAAACAATGGAATTTATGGAACACATCATAATAAAAGTAACTACAAATTACAGGAATATATAGCTACTTTGCTATTTAGTCAAATCTTCCTTAAAACACAAACACTAAAAATTAACAAGCCAACAATAATCATTTAAAATTAGTTAAAATATTCTTCTAGAGAATAAAAGACCTCGCAATGTTGGAAATGTTTAATTCAGGACATAAATATACCAATTGACGGTGTCGATTTTATTTCTGTTAGGATTTTCATAAATACTTTTGGTAGATTCATGCCTATGCTACTATTTCTAAAAGGAATAACATAATTATTTTGATTTCTTGTGTTTCTGTGGTATACTTCATAGTGCGTTTTATATTTATTTTGATAAAAATATGTTGATATTTCATATACTATCGAGTCATAGAGTGTAAATAATTTCAAAGATTTAAAAATTTCCTTACAAGAATGTGTCCGTGGTACATTAATTATACTTCTTATTACTCTCTTGTAAGCAACAAATACCTCTTTTGCCTCAGAAGAAGTTCCCCGGAGGCACAAGCCATATCTTAAAATACTTTCAACCTTTCCATAGTAAACTGAAATTAGTTTTAAAACAACTAGAAAGAACTAGTCTTAAATTTCTAAACAAATAGCTCGTCATATGTGAATTTAAAACAACCTTTAAGCACTGATTTTTCCAGTTCAGGTTTTTATCGATGATTATTCCTAAAAAATTAACAGAATCAGCTGCCCTTAGATTATTATTGTTTACCTTTATATCCAGTAACAAGTTATTATTATTATGAAGATTGTGAAATCTGCTATAGTTAGTTTTTGCAACATTAAGAAACAATGAATTATTTGAAAACCAATTTGAAAAGTTTGACATAATATTATTACATTTATTTTCCAGGCATATCGTGTTACTGTCACTTGTTACAGACTGAGTCGTCTGCAAATTCGCTTAACACTTATCTGCACATTTATTAATATTGTTATTAATTAAGTCAAGATAAACAATAAAAAATATTGGCCCTGAATGGGTACCATCTATACATACATACTGTTTTCACTCTTTAAGAAATGATTCTGACCACTTTCCAGGAATTCCCCCTAACACCAATTTTTTGATATTTTTGCACAAGCAGATCTTGATCCACACAATCAAATGCCCGACTATTTATTCGCTTTTTTCCATGTGGGACACAATTGAACTTATAAATAGATCAACAGCATCCACTGTTGACATATTAGATATAAACCCAAATTGTTTTTTCCAAAAACAGTTCAAACTGAAATAAAAAGCAATATTTAAAAATTTTAGAAACAAAGAAACCGGCCTATAATTACTTGCATCCCTTTTCTCTCCCTTCTTATAAACTGGAAAATTTTTATTAATCTTAAGTCTTTCAGGAAAAGCTCCACATTAAAAAGATTTATTAGTTAACTAAGTTAAAGGTGTCAAAATTAGATTACAACATTTTTTTAACCAGAAAACTGGGAATATCATCAAAGCTTGTTGAATACTTTGGTTTCAGTTTTTCATGTATTATATTACTCCCTTCTTTTTTAGTAAATAGATTAAAAAAAAAACGAATGTTGATTAAAAAAGGTATCCTCCATTACTCGATTTGTTGTAATGTTGACTTATAATCTTCTTGTCCTTAATTGCATTTATATTTAGTTATATCTCTGATTTTTTCTATTTGGATCCTTTTTTGCTATTTAGTTCCTTTACAATACCCCCAACACATCGAGTTATGTTTTCTAATCTTACTAATTATAAATGATTGGCTTTTTCTGTTTTGTATTTCTCTGCAAAAACGGGATTTTGTTTTTGTATTTGGTAAAGTGATTTTAAATTCTGACTGGAAATTTTGACATCGTTTGTCTTACTTATTATAAATGATTGGTTTTTCTGTTTTGTATTTCTCTGCAAAAACGGGATTTTGTTTTTGTATTTGGTAAAGTGATTTTAAATTCTGACTGGAAATTTTGACATCGTTTGTAACCCATTTTTTTCCTTCTCTCTCATAAAACCTTTTAAGAGGAAACCATTTGTAAAAATAAAATGTGTCATGAAAAGTATTGAACGCCATTTGAAAGTCAACTTTATTTAAAATACTCTATGATTCTTCTTCAATTTCGTCACAAAAATGTTGTATGTTACTACTACCAAAATCCCTCTTAAACGATATGCTCTGTTGGTGCTTTTGTCCTAAATCTAACTTACATACAATCGTTTTATGGTCAGAATATTCCGTTTTTTTTTGTGTGATATTAAAGCTACAGAATACATGATCCAGCTGATACTGATTTCTTGTCGGTTCTTTTACATTATAAGCAGATAAAAACTAGATATAGCATTAAGCATATACTCATAAAATTTTTTATCTCTAACAAGATCTACGTTTAAATCTCCAATAATACCTATATCTAAATATATTTCCCTCTTGCCCCCCTTAACGACCTCCCACCAAGTCGGTAGTTTTGTAATATTATATTGTCACACAAATTTAAAATTGATCGGACATTAACAAATAAATTAATTAAATAAATTAAATAGGTGGCCCACGGTTTATCAGAATACTCAAAATTAAGCCCGAAAAATAAAAAAAAGTTTATTCACTAAACAATTTACTATAAAAACAGTAAAACGTTAATGCAATTTTCAAACCCATTCAATATCAAACTTGAAATTTGTAAAACTCGTTTTTAATACAAACGCTGCTCATAAAATTATATTTTTTTCAAAACGGTAATTTGTCATACTCGTTGGCTGTCAAACCAAATTTCTGTTCTTTTTCTGTTTTATTTTTTTTTATTTAGTGATATAATAATAAAAATGTATAATATAATTTAATTTTCTTTGAGCTCCTCTGCCTCAAGCTCTTTCGTCCCCAAAACGCTGATTCCGTTTCCTCGTTGAATAGCTATGCTGAGACGCTGATACAGCCAATCACCTTCTTTTTGTTTTTTTTTGCTTCAATGAGCATTTTGGAGATTTTATGTAAAAAACCCAATGGCTTAAAAACATAGTTATCAGACAGCATTCTGTATTTAATGCTTTTTTTGATTTCTGCTTCTACAGCGGCTTTACTGTTTTCCAAAGATGTCTTCTTTAAGTAGCATTCTGCTAAAGTGTCTACTATAGTGACGTCCCAAACCAAAGATTTTCCGCATTCAAATGGAATAAGTGTCATAACGTCTGGTCGTTTGCCATCCACTCTAGCGTTTAGTCCACTAGGTTCTAGAGTGGGATGGTGCCTTGTTGTAATGAGTGCTTTTTTAATAATTTCGTTGCATTCCTTATGTCTAGAAAATCGGCCTTTGCTATAAAGGCATGATAAACCATGTGTTCCTGAGCAATCCACAATTATTCCACATCGACATATATGAGGCTCAATAATTCGACATCCTAGGCGAAGTCCAATGGCAATTCGAATAAGTTCTCTGTTAAGAAGAAGACCCAAGTTGGGAACTGGTAAAGCATGCAGCCATGCACATGAAAGTTTGGAAAATGATGCTTTTAACCTGGCTTGATCCTTCACATCTTTAGTGCTTTCTAAAACTTGTGTTTTTGCTAATTCTAATAAATTTTTTTGTGTTTTTAAATCAGAGGTTTGAATAAGGTTATTGGTTACTATTTTCCAAGATTCTATAGCTGGTTTAAATCCATCAATATCAATGTTTCCAAAATGATCTATTATATTTTTAGTCAAAGTTGTTGATTGTTGGCATGAAGAAATAAAACTTGGTAAGGCTTGAAGCCATTGATCGGACGTTAAATGAATGTTTAGAATTTTGGTGAAGATTTGTTTGATGGATTCATCAAATTCGCCTAAAAGTGGGTTTTCATGGAAATTAGCCACTCTGAGTAAATATTGTAGACGTGGCAAAGATAAACAGTTTCTTAAAAGGTAAAAAGCTTGATGAGGCTCAAGCATTAGTAATCGTTTTTCCAAGCATTCTAAATTGTTTATTTTGATTTGCAACAAATTATTTTTGCTTTTTTCATTTAAAGGAGCACCAAGAATTGTAAAATTTTTTAAAATATTAAATTTGGTTTCTTTAAGGGTATCAGGAATTTTGACATATTTGTTCAAAGTGAATAATTCGTATTTTGCTTTATTCAAAAACAGTCCAATTTTTGGACCATCTTTTTCGATCAAAAGGAGATCTTCAGCAACGTTTTCACAAGAGTCTATTAAGGATCCATCGTCCAAGTACCATACATTAAGTTTCGATTTGAGTTTTTGGAAAAGAGGATGTGCGGCGATGCAAAAAAGTAAAGGTCCAAGCGGGTTTCCTTGTTGAACGCCTTCTCCTGAATTTAACATATGTTTTCCATAGAAAAGTAGAGACGGTAAGCTATAACTTGCGGATACATAAGAAAGGACTTCAGGAAATTGATTTTTTACTTCTTTTAGAACAGTACTTCTTTTAATTAAATTAAATGCATTTTTGAAATGTATTTTTAGAAAAAGTTCCTTTGCTTCAAAGTTTGATGATATTATCGTTCTAACTGAATGCGCAATCGATTCAGCGCCCCCACTTATTCCAAAGCCTAGTTGTGTTGATTCAAGAAACGAAGTTGCTTTTTCTTTAATTGCGATACTGATGCATTTTGAGCAGAGTCGTCTAAAGGTTAAACCAATAGCAATTGGACGAAGACTGTCTTTTTTTTCAAGGGAGCAAAGGTTAGCGTTAAAAAAATTTGTTTAATAAAATTTGGAACGTTTCCTAATAGCACCATATTAATAAATTTAGTCAAAGTTGTCAGTAGTTTCCTAGAAATATCACCATTTTGATCATCCAACAACCAATAAATGTTGAACTGGAGCTTTTATTAAACTGCTTGATGGAGTAACACACATCTTTTATATCAACTTGAATACTTGTCGTATTATCCTCATTGTTTCCGAAGTTTAGAGCTTCTAACATTGCGGGATGTTTTTCTCTCATAATAATTGCATTTTGTTCTGAAGGCTTAGCAGTCTTGTTGTCGGAGACAGCCAGTCTTAAAGCTCCTCTTATGTCGTCTTCTGATACTTTTTGTGAGACTCGTTTTGAGAGGTTCAGCTCATCATGGGTTTGTACATTTACACCGTTAAGTTTATTAAAAAAATTTAATTTATAGGTATTTGAACTCCTGCTGAATTCGGATACATTTGGAAAAGATCTCAAAAGTTTATTCACCTTAGTTGCCAAAGAATTATTTTCTTTTTTTCAATTTCTGACTAATTTTAAAGCAGAAATTAGGAAAAATTAGTAGATAGGTCCAGGATTATCAACTGTTCTCTGTTATGATGTTTTCTAGACATTCTCTAAATTTTTTTGGAGGAGTCTTGTGAATCAAAACATTCCACTGACATTAATAACTAATCGTACCTGACATTTTAAAATAAGGTATTTTAAATAATAAAATAATTTCTTTAAAAAGTCCAGACCACTTCAAACTTCAACGTGCCTGAGAAGTTGAAACTTCTTAGATCCTAAATAATTGCTTCTACGAAGATAAATATGTTGTAAATAATCTTTAGTAATTGAGTAAGTAAAATCGGAGTAAATGTTTTTGTGTCAAGTCAAATCCGCAGAAAGCCACCTGACTCTGTTGAATAATTAATATTAATTGCGCATTCTCCAATAAAGCATGAACGTATTGTTGGCGAAGGCGCAATTGATTTAACAGATATTTACGAAATTGACGTAAAAAGGGAGGTAGAAGACGAAGACTTTAAAATTAAAATCCGCAAAAAGCCACCCGAATCTCTGCTAAATAACTAATATTAATTAAAGTAACATTCGTGGCATATCGGACAAAGCGTTTTTGTTTCTCACCTCATTACGACCAGGCCTCCAATATCTAATGAGAATTAATAATAATTGCGCATTCTCCAATAAAGCATGAACGTATTGTTGGCGAAGGCGCAATTAATTTAACAGATATTTGGTTTGATTTTGAATCAATTTGATGATGAATACTGATATGCAACCACCTCTTAGGAATTTTGGGCAACCTCAACAAAAAATCAGTTTGATCATTCTATGGGTATACATTGTAGTTGACAAGTCGCAAATAAGTGAAACCTTAAACAAGATCCCAAGAACAACAAAAAAATTTATAGACAGCCGCCTGAAAGACCGTTTGACAAAATAAGGAAAACAAAACCTCTCAAAAAGATACTAATTAAGATTTTAAACTAAACATATATAACTCTAAGAATCGCAAAAAACAATTTAATATTTTTCAAATTAAACATAACCTCGCACAAAATACATACACAGAAAAAAAGAAAAAACAAACAAAGCAGTACCCTCCCAAAAAGTAGCATCTCTTTAGACCTGCTATTACTCACCTGAAAACAGATATAAAATTAACCTGCCTGCCCAATTAACCACAGAAAAAACAAACTAAGACAGCACCTCTCCAGACCTTTTCTGACTCAGCTGAAAAGGAACACTACAAAACAAAGAAAATCATAACCAAAGGCATACACTCAGGCACGAAAATGATAGGAAATACAAGTGCTCCGACTGTTAAGCTCTGATGAATCCTAATGATGAAGTAGGTCTGAAATCTCTATTAGATTTCGGAGGCCGATATGTCACGATTAGTCATCTTTATTTTTATTACGGACGCAAAATTCATCTTTTGCAATACAATTGTAAACACTGTATTGTTTAATTTTCATATTTTTCGCCGGTCAAACTTTATATTAATATTACCTAGTGAAAAAAAATTTAAGATGGTAGTCAAAAATTAAAACAATTTGACATAACATCACACATTACGAAAACGTATTTGCTGAATTGCAAATAACTTTAACAGTTTACCCAACAATTGTGGAAAGTGTCCTTTTTCCTCAAGCGATTGCAGTTTCCCGAACAACGCGATAGCGGGGTTGGACCAGAATTGAAGTGCGGAAAAGGCACTTTCCACAAGTGTTAGGTAAAAGATTTTGTCTACAGTCACCTCACTTTGTAGTCGAACGATCCTAAAGAGTGTAGTGGTCGTATAAAGAAAAAAGCTGATAACGAAAAATTTGAGTGCGGAAAATGCTCACTTAACAGGGGAGAACAAAATTATATTTCGCCAAATTTTGGTGTGGCATTGCAAATAGCTTAAATTCGAGCAGATTTGTAAAGACAATTTTGCGTCATTGTTATGTTTTTCTAACTTTGTTTTCTTTACTTTTGCTTAAGATTATGTTTTGTTACTTAAAATAAATAGGAGCGATTAACTGTAAGTATATTTTTAGGAATGTAAGAGACACTAGAGCAGTTATTTTTTGTGATATATGTTATCAAGTATTTGAAGATAGCAAGCGTCTAAAGAAACATTATCAAGGTATAACGGCGACTAAAATTATTCACTGCTTAACCTGTAAATGTTTGTATGGTCCTGGCAAGCAGTGCGATCACAAATTGGCCAAAAAGATAGTATATTGTTACTTTTGCAAAGAAAAACTTGGTAAAATACCTCCTTACCATGATCATAGTTGTTTCCATAAAAAACATGAATATATCACTGATTCTCTTGTAGATCAAAGGACAGTGTATACATTTACCTATTGTTTTGATGACAACTTTAATGAACAGACAGGTGTAATCGACGAAATTGACGTAAAAAGGGAGGTAGAAAACGAAGACTTTAAAATTAAAATCCGCAGAAAGCCACCTGAATCTCTGCTGAATAACTTATACATCGACGGAAATATTGGTCAAAGCCTTAAAGCTAAAGAGTTTTATGAACTTGATACTTGCATGTATTGTAATAAGGAAGTACCTCTTTCTTTATTAAACAAACACGAAAATTGGCACGATCGGTATGAAATCATAGAAGTTCCTGAAAATAAACCAAACCTTCAAGATGACAAAAGAACTTGCATTTACTGTGGAGACCTAGTCGATTCACGTGAAATAGCACGTCACGAATATTATCACCGAAAGAAAGAAAAACGGGCTCACCATTACTCAGTTTGTGAAGTATGTGGATTTCATGCTAAAAACATTACCATGCATATGCTTTGTCACGTTGGCAAAGAGCAACATGAGTGTGAATTATGTGGTAAAAGATTTGTTCGAAGAAGGACTTTAAAAACTCATATGCTGGTGCACGAAGCTGTTGGTGAGCATAAATGTTTAACATGTCAAAAAGCATTCAAGACTAGGTACAATCTTAAAGTTCACATGCGCACACATGAGGCGGTCAAACCATTTGCCTGCGATATTTGTAAAAAGACTTTTACCACTAAACAATGGAGAGACAACCACTTAAAAACTCATTAAATTTATACTTTAAACAAGTAATTTTATACTTAAAATACAACTTTTGTGAATTTTTTTTCTCTACCTAATAAATGACTATGAAGTTATATTATATTATAAATTATAATTGTTAATTATTTTTTTTCTGGAAATGTTTAATATTTTGACTTTTCTGTTAGTAAATTTTTATTATATATAATTTATTTTATTTTATTTTTCCTTACCCTAAGATTAGTATCAGATAGTTTAGGGGATCGTCAAAAATAGAAAAGGTAGTTTACACTTTCCCTTAACAGGATCCATAGGGGTGCCTGCTGAAAACCTGCCAAAACAGTTTTTTTTGTGGGAAAAGGAACTTGAGACAAATAATATGATATAGGGTTACCTACCTTCACACTAGGCTCCTCCGCAGCCTCAATTAAAGAGGCAGTTTTCTCAAAAAAGTATCCCACATGGTCCCACATAAAGAAGGCATTAAATGAAAGGTATTAACCTCCTGATCTAAGGCTGCCTTCAAAACCTGCCTAAAGACCAGATGTCTGGCCACCTTTAGGCCAACAAGGGTATTATGTATCATAAACTCATAGCTTTCTTTTATGGATAGATTTTTTTCAAACAAATTTTGATATGTTGCTAGTGTAATGTCATTTAAATATCATCATAAATATTTTAGATTTTTAAAGTCGTTTCTTTACGTCTTTTTTAGGTTTTTTCACGAAACTATGTACTATTATTATATATAAAAAAACTTTTTAAATAAAAGAAATGCGCCCTTCGAATTTTGTTTTTCGTAGCGCTATATGATTTATCAAAAACAAATTTTAATATGTTTCTGGTAAAAAAATCCTTAAATTAATCTTTTATTTTTGGCGTCTGTATATTATTTTTTTAAAGTGACTCTTTTGTTCGGTTTTTTATCACGAAAATGGATACTTTGTGAAAAATCCATACCTAGGTTCAATGTCCCTACCGATGTGAAATATAAATGTACAGAAATAGTTTAAATAAAGATAGAGTACCCATCCCGTTTAGTACACTTTATTCTTTGGTTGAGGGGAGATAGGATTAAAAATCGTGATCAATCACAAATTATTAGTCTTATCTCCGCCCACTAAAGGATTGTATATAAGATAGAGCGTAGATTGATTTAGTTCATTGTTTATCGTCTCCTGATGATGCTAACGTTGTTAGCGAAACGCGCGTCGAGTGCAAAAAAGTGTAGTTTTGGTTTTGTGGAAAACAATCATAATTTTGTTTTAGTGCAACCAAAGGTTCCAAATTGCCAACATAGTACAAAATCATTATCTAGTAACTAAGTCTTAATTTTCAAGAAATATGATAAATAGGGTAAATATAATTTTGTGCGTTTAGTGGTACCTGTCGGAAAGCCTTGAGTGGGTAAAAAGCAAAAAGCAGTAATCTCATAACTCAAAAAGGGCTTATTTTAACCGATCCAACTTCTTGTGATGGCATAAAGGGCAAACAATTTTATTTTGCATATAATAAAAATATCTGTCGGCGGGGCTCGTAGGAGTGTAAAATAAATCGAGTAAAGGTTTACTCTAAAACTTCCCTCGCTAAAGAACATATAAAAACTACTACTCGTATACACATAGGTTAGATTGAGTCGGTCAGACTTCCAGGGTATAATTAGAGTTTTCTTGTTCAGAGGTGTATTCTGATTTTTCCATGGTGCATTCAGAATTTTCCAAGATGTATCCAGACTTTTTCTGTGTGTGTCCAGAATTTCCAGCTTGTATTCATAATTTTCCAGGGTGTATCCATACTTTTTCAGAATGCATCCAGACTTTTTCTGGGTGTATGCAGAATTTTCCAGGGTCTTTCCAGACTTTTCCAAAGTGTAGTCAGACTTTTCCAGAGTGTATCCCGTTTTTCCAGACTTTTCCAGAGTGTATCCAGACTTTTCCACGGTCTTTCCAGATTTTCCCAGAGTGTATTCAGACTTGTCCAGTGTCTTTCCAGACTTTTAGAGTGTATCCAGACTATTCCAAGTTCTTTCCAGACTTTTAAAGGGCCTTTCCAGACTTTTCCGGAAGGTATCCAGACTTTTCCAAAGTCTTTCCAGACTTTTCCAGAGTGTATTCTGACTTTTTCTCCGTGTTTCCAGTCTTTTCCGGGGCGTATCCCGACTTTCTAGGGTGTATCCAGACCTTTACGGGGTTTATCCAGAGTTTTCCAGGGTGTATCTAGAATTTCTTTTGAGTAGAGGGACTTTTTCAATATATTTTATATGTGCTATATGTATACAGGACAGGAGACTTTAAATGGAATATGGGCCGTAGCGGGTTAAAATTTTTTTTTTTTTTAATTTCAAAAACACGTCCACTAAGATTTTTAGCCGCTAAAATTTTCGGCAAAAAATTTTTGTGAACGTACCCTCAGAAAGGGGTTTATTGACATACAACTTTTTTTTCAAATGAGAAGACCCCACTTGTAGCACTTTGTTGCAAAGCTTATCGAAAAAGAAAAACGCTCGTGTAATTTTTTTTTGACATTTTTGTCAATATATGTGTCAAAATCCTCAAGAAATCGTTGTGTTGGGCTTCCAATCCAAAAACACGTCAACTAGTGTTTTTAGCAATCAAAATTTTCGGCATAAATGGACCCTCAGAAAAGGGTCAAATAGAATTTTTTTTTCAAATGAGAAGATCCCACTTGTGGCACCTTGTTGGAAAACTTATAAAAAAAAAAAAAATTGTTTTTTGACACTTGCCAATCCATGTGTCAAAAGTTCTCAAAAAATGATTTTATCGTACTTCAAATGGAACTGCCACAGGCTGGTTGGAAATTGGTTTTTTCCTTTGAAAAGAAAAGTTGTATGTGAATAGACCTGTTTCTGAGGGTAGGTTCACAAAAAGTTTAAGCTGAAAATTTTTATTGCTAAAAATATTAGTTAACGGGTTTTTGGACTTTTCTAAAAACAAATTTCCAATCCGCTAGAAGCAATGTTCCATTTAAAGCCTTACACAATTATTTTTTAAGGATTTTTGACACATGGATTTTCAAATGTTAAAAAAAAGTACACGAGCGTTTTTCTTTTTCCATAAGCTTTCCAACAAGGTGCCACAAGCGGGGCCTTCTCATTTGAAAAAAAAAGTTTTCTGATTGTTCGTTTCAATTTTATGCCGAAAATTTTGATGGCTAAAAATACTAATAATATTAACGTGTAAATTTCTAACCCGAAACAATCATTTTTTTTTGTATTTTGACACATGGATTGACAAATGTCAAAATAAATTACAAGGTGCCACAAGCGGGGTCTTCGCATTTGAAAATAAAAGTTATATGTGAATAGACCCTATTCTGAGGGTCCGTTCGAAAAAAAATTTTGCCGAAAATTTTAGCTGCTAAAAATTTTGACGTGTTTTTGGATTTTTTTAAAAAACAATTTTTTAACCCGCTACGGCCAATATTCCATTTAAAGTCTCCACCTATATACTCGTATATATATATATATATATATATATATATATATATATGTAAAATTTTAGTGCCGATAAACTAACATTTTTGTCCATTAATCACGCAAAAACGGCTGAACCAATTTGTATGAAATTTGATAAGAAAATGTGACCTGTATCTTAACTTAAGATACTTTTTATTTAACATTTCGCTTTCGAGTTTTTGTTTGCATTCTTTATGTCATATATATACAGGGTGGATTCTTTAAATAGAACGGAACTTCTAGCGGCTTTAGGGAAAAGGTTTTGAAAAAAACTAAAAACAAATCTTTAATGATTTTTTGCGGATTTGGAAGTTTGGGAGGCCCAACTGAAGGCCCAGGGCCCACCAACTATTTTTTTTTAATAAGAAGGTACCACTTGTGGCACTTTTTGGAAAGCTTGTTAAAAAAGAAATTTGACGCACTAGTTTTTTTTTTAAAATCTGTCAACCAATGTGTCAAAAATTTTAAAGAAATAATTTTTTTGTCAATTGTTTTAGCTTCAAAATAAACTACATATTTCTCTATTTACTAAGCGGAATAAAGAAAATACGACACAAGGACATTATGGGTGGCCCACTGAAGACCCAGGGCCTACCAACATTTTTTTCATGAGGAAGTACTACTTGTGGCACCTTTTTGGAAAGCTTGTTGAAAAGGAAATTCGATTAAATAACTTTTTTTAAATTTTTAAGAAATGGGTTGGCAGATGTCAAAAAAAGTTATTTAATCGATTTTTTTTATTAGCAAGCTTTCCAAAAAGGCGCCACAAGTGGTACCTCGTCATGAAAAAAATGTTGGTAGGACCTGGGCCTTCAGTGTGGGCCCCCAAATGGGCCGCCAATAATGTCCTTGTGTGATATTTTCTTTATTCCACTTAGTAAATAGAGAAATATATAGTTTATTTTGAAGCTAAAACAACTGACAGAAAAATAATTTTATTTTAACTTTTGACACATTGATTGACAGATGTCAAAAAAACTACTGCGTTAAATTTCTTTATTAACAAGCTTTCCAAAATGGTGCCAAAAGTGGTACCTTCTTATTTAAAAAAAAATAGTTGGTGGGCTCTGGGTCTCCAGTTTGGGGCCCCAAATTTTTTTTTTATCATTGACGGAAAGTCCGTAAAAAATCATTAAGGATTCGCTTTTAGCTTTTTTTTAAGTCAGAAATTTTGGCGCTATTCAACTAATATTTTCCCTCGAAAGAGGTATCAAACGATGAGAAAAAAAAATTTTTAGGAATGAAGTTTTTTGGGGGTAGCTCTGAAGGGTGTAATAGGGGAATGCTCAAAAACAATAGGGGTCTGCGCGTTAACACAAGTAATCACTATGTAAAATTTTGTTATGATTGGTGCAGGGCTTTATTATTGTTTTCTCTATGGTGCAGGGGTTTTTGACTTAGAGTGGATACGAAGTATGTGACAGACAGGCCGACAGACCGACAGACAGAGCGACGGCCCGTCAGGATTCGTGCTTATCACTATTCGGAACCTCAAAATTTGTGGTGGATCATGAAAATCGCAAAAATTGCAATTTTTAGATGATTAGCGCGGGAAGTAAAAAAAAGAATTAAAAAAAAGCTGATGCTATCTCCTAATTCAAAAACGGCTCGTTTTAACAAATAATACTCATACTGTATTGTAACATACTCCATTACGTTACCGGTTTTAGTCCGGGAAATGATCGCATCACTAGTCCGGTAAAGTAACTTTACCGAGCGGAAACTGAACTTTAGTGTTTTAACTAAAACAGGGTTATTTCTGAACAATTTTTATTAATTCAAGTTCAATTAAGTTACTTATAAACGTTAACGGTAATATTGCAGTTTGGATCATTTGAAATATTTACAGGGGCAGCATCAGGTACATCTTTGGTCTTTGGATTTATCTTTGGTTACCAGCCCATTAAGGAAGAAACGTTCTACCAGATTTCCAATACCCAGGGGAATCCCACAGCTATTTCGCTTTTTTGAACTCAAAGACCGCAAATAAATTTAATATATTTAATTGATTTTGCCTACTAAATCGCCTCGCTTTAATTTTCACGGTTTACATTGTAAAATTGACAACTTCAAAAGTTTGACAATATTTTTATGGAAATTTTGAAGTAATAGTTGAAACAATTATAAACGACATGAATTTTTTTGGTATATCTATTATCGCTAATTAAATAAAATATAAAACAGTATGAAATAAAACGTCGTACGATACACGGCCGTGAAATGTCATTAAAGTACTCGTCTAAAAATTCCGGACTCGGCTTCTTCGTCGCCTTGTCCGTAAACATCTAGAATTTTACTTTAATAGGCCATTTTCAAATTTTAGTGGGTACATAAGTAGGGCAGATACTCGTTCCGAATCCTACGTCTTAAAACAATTTTTTTGGTAGAGAAAAATATGTGTCCTTGTGTGATATTAGGGGGAAATAGGTGCTTACAAGCGCGGACCTGGTCTCAAACCTAGAGGGGGGTAACCAAATTATAAATTGTTTATTAACCTAAAATTTGTTTTCAAAATTGTAGTTAAATGCGCTGCAGGCGAAAATTTTTGAGAACGATACACTCAAAATGAAGTTTAGTAACCGCAGGTTGGGCGTTATTGCGCTAACGACAAGAATGAATTTCTGATCTGCAAAGGAAGCGAGAAAATATATCTTTGGAATTTCTGCTGTTATTTTATTGTGCAGATGGTAATCCAACAGCCTTTCGGATGGGAGAGGGGGGTTAACGCCAACCCTCCCTCCTCGCTGCATCACTGCACTTCGAAGTTACGGGGTTTTACGGTAGTTTTATTATTTTAAAATTTCCATCTGGTTGGCTTAAATGCGAGGGGTGGCAATGTCGTCATTTTGTGTACACCAAAAGGCATTTTGTACCAGATTTTTGTGTTAAAAATGTCTCAGAATGCCATAAATTGCCTTAAAATGCCTATAATTCATCTAGATGCTCCCGAAATAATGCTTCAAAATGCCACGCAATGCCATCGGCGTGTACACCAAAGTGCATTACTGAGCCATCCCTTGCTTATATGCTAGAAATAATTCAAATTTAACCCTATTAAAAAAAAAAACAAGAAATATCTTACAAAAATACCTATCTAGCTATAGGAACTTAAATTATTCACACTCTTATTAAAATTCTTTGGAGTCAAATAGTTACCATGAAACATAACATGTTGTTTTGTCCTGCCTAAGACCTACTTATACCGTAAATTTTGCCCCTCGGTGTATTGTAGTAAAACATACCAGGTTGGTTTAAGAAAATTAAAATAAAACAACCAAAATAAATAAAAGCCCTACGTTGTTAATACCACTCAACATAATTTTACTTGCTCAGAATGCGCCTGACAATAACAAATTTAAGGAGACTTAAGGTAAGGTGTGATATGTAAAATAAACACAAAATTTGAAAAATACTCCTAATTTATTAATTCAAAGAAAATTCAATAGTAGTGCCGTACTCAGTCTGAAATTCACGAGGGGACAGAGCACGGCAGAGAAACCCTTGATCTTAATTCCAAAAATCGAGTCATGCTGTGCCAAACATTGAATTACAAGTAATAATTAAATTACTTAAAAAATTAAAATTACTCTCTCAGTACTAAAATTTGTCGTTCTATATTTATAACCATACATTCAAAACTGAAGAGTTTGTTGTTAGTTAGCTGGACCACAGAATAACTACCTACGGAACAGCGGGCGGCTTCTAAGCGCTGCCTGCATAATTATATTAAATTTAAATTTTTCCTGCAAATTCCCCGTGCACTGTTGCCGTCTCGACCTGGGTACCGATTCTGGAAGTCATAGGAAGTGATCGTTCGCCTGAGAGAAGAAAAGTAAATTCAACAAATAAACGCGCTTAAAAGCAGTGACGAGACGATCGAATAATCACCAAACTATTATGGGCACGCGCAGAGCTGCCTCGAACAACGAAGCCGTTCTCTCGACTAGACCCAGGTGTCGATTCTTGAATTTTAGACGGACGTTCGTGTAGTGGATGATCACTTAAAGGATGTGAACACTCCCAGGGAACGATTCCATCCCCGTCGCTGGCTGTTCGTATTCTTGAATGCAGCCGAAACACGTCTAATGCTGCCAGTTTGCTTTTTGAGCGATTGAACTAATTTCAAACTTATCAAAACATTTTCTGTGATTTTTTCCTTTTTTTTTGACATTTAACCAAAAAATATTGAAGGTGAAAAATAAACGTATGACAAACTATTAAAAAAATTACTTTTTGTTCTAAATGGGAATTACATGAAATTATGTAGATTATAAATTTCTATTACAGTTTATTTTTTTTTAATTCGACCTTACACGCAGGCCATAAGGTCCTTTTTTATATTTTGTAAAACTAATCTTTTCTTCCTGTTTCCAAAAAGGGAGTGTCTAAAGAGCCGACAATTCGGCTGAATAGTAGTGAGGTTAAAGAGGCGACAGTAATTATTTAGTAATTTTTAACTAAATGAACCCAACCCAACTGGAACGGATTTAAACCAACCCAAAAAAAAAACGTTTTAACCCCCACTGAACCTTTTTTTTGCATTAATTAAAGAAAACTCCAGAAAAGGATTTAGCGTCCTTTAGGGGCCCTAGAAGGTGCCTCCATTTTTTTATGCTAAAAAAAGATTTGGAGGTTGTATTGTTTTTTTGGATTGTTTTGGCTTTGAACGAGCTTTGAATAAGTTGGTTTGAATCTGTTTACGTTAGGTTTGGTTAATTTAGTTTAAAGTTTGTTTTTTGGGTTGTTTTGGCTATTAATAAGTTGGTTTGAGCCTGTTAAGGTTTGGTTGGGTTAATTTAGTTTTAAAAAAAACGAAAATATGAAAAACACATAATAAATATAATTACTGTTGGCTCGTTCGCCTCATGACTAGTCAGCCGAATTCTCGGCTCGTTAGCCTCATGACTAGTCAGCCGAATTATCGGCTCTTTAGACACTCCCTTATGGCAAATTATTTTTAACTATACTCGACAACCGCCACAGATAAACCCTACCTAATTTTATGAGTAATTCCCTTTTTAATTGAGCATTTTGTGACAAATAATAAAAAATGTTTTCTAAGTGGGACTTTATAAGCGGTCACCTTGTACATAACTGACTGTAAATGAAAGGTCTCATTTTTAAGTTATTAAATTCTTTAATTTACAATATTTCACATAAAACTTGGCTATAGATACAGCCAACTGTAGATTTTTTTTAAATGGTAGTTATGTGAAGATTCTTTTTTTTCTGTCAGTGACCTTAGCTCAGGAAATATCGAAGCGACATTCAAAATGGGTCATGTGAAATCTCTACTTTTTGTTTAATTGGTTTAAAGTTCTTTCTACAGAAAAAATTCTAAATGTAACACTAAAAAACCAAAAAAAACTTAATAGTAAAGTTATTTATTTGTTGCCAAATAAACATCAGAATTGGCTGAACTTTGAATGGAAGGCACTTTTGGTAAAAACTAAAACACATCTCGGAGCACTCAATGTGTGGCATACGTGTTTTCCAACACTTTCTTGATAGGAACCATGTGTTGCATTTTAAACGGTCTTCTTTCAGTAACCGGTACCATTTCACAGGTTTCTTTTCTTTTGTCCTGCTTGCAAATTTCATTCTTATTGATATTTGCATCCTTTAACGTTTTGCTTTTCGCTTTATTCCAATAGGCGGCATGCTGCATATAGCCATCCAACATCCCGCGTTGTTTGACAATGAAAGTTGTTTAAGTTCTCTGGGTGTGGTTGTTTATGTCATGCTTCATACGCCAGGTACAGTCTTATATTACCCTGATGATTCCTAACAAGGATGAAACAGGCCTGTAGGTTTCTGTACTATCCATTAGATCTTGGAGGCCTGGTCGTAATGAATTGAAAAGCAGAATGTGTGTCCGATATGCCACGAACCCTTCTTTTTATCATGTGATAGAAGGTTTGAAGTTACCATAAACTATAAATCAAAAAATTAAATAAGAGCTTATTATTAACTTGCAGCAGGTTTGTGCCTGCATCATGCACAATTGACAAACATAATGAACTTTCTATCCATCCTATATATATCTATCCTATAGTGGACATCCATCAGAAGTGATTATTTATCACACTTGTATGTCTGTTGCAGCTCCATCAATGTATATCTATTTTTTATGGGTAACATATAAAATGGATATACATTGATGGAGCCCATATACATCACTGGAATATATGTTTCATCTATGATCATAAATGGAATAAAAGTTAAATATCCATTAGAGGCGTTCATGTATGTCCATTCAAAGAATATTATTTGCACATCCAATGGATGAATGGTATGGATGTATATATGCCGACGGATATCCATTGGATATACATATCCACACACCACAATCAAGCATTTTGTTCTTTCATATGTCAGAGAAAAAAAAAGAGAAAAAATATAAAAAATTTAACAGCATTTTGATGAGTGGAAATGTAAAAGGGCTGCTGATAAACGTTTTAAAAAAAAATGCGTGAGTGGGACTCTTGGGGGGGGGGTGGATTTGGTGGGAGGAAATAGGGAGAATCGTATTATTGCAATTTCCGTCATAGAGTAGAAACTGCGATATAAAAGTTGTACACGGTGCAAAGGTCTAAACATTTATAATTAAGTATAAAATAATAATCTCAAAATTTTCGAGAAAAATGCAAAAAATCGCAACATTTTTATTTTTTCGTTTTTTATTTTTCATTTTCCGAAAAATTATTGCATTGTCATGAAACTTGGTGAAAATATACCTCTCTGTGTCCTTAAGGCCTACAATTTTTTTTTAGATAAAAAGGTTAAACATTTTTTCAGATATTAATTTTCTTCGGTCCAAATCACTTTTTGTTCAATCAAAAATTCTACTCAGGAATATTCTCGTAGTATTTTTTGAAGCTGCTCATTTTTTTTGCTGTGACATATACTTTTTGGTGTAATAATAAAAAATTATAGTTATAATTAAAAAACTTGCTCAGAATGAAGAAAACAAATAATGGCATGACCAACATTTCACTTTTCAGTAATTGTTTTTAATTTATTTCCAAAAAAATCAAGAATCGATTAGTCATTCAGTTTACGGAAAGCAAAAACGTTATTTATATGTAGTATTGCTATAATCTTAGAATACACTTTTTTTGACTACTTTTAGTAGATATGTATTTTTTATCTAAACTGCTTTCCTTAAAAAAACTGTTTTATTACCTTTTTTTGTAAACTCTGTTTAAATCAGTATAATATGAGAGGCGTATTTTTTTATTTCTATCTAAATAATTGTTGGACGGAAATAGCTCAAAATTATAGCTTCTTGTTGGAAATTAAAAATAAATTAATATTAAAAACGACAAATGCTTTTGAAATTCCGGCCTAATAAGCTTTAATAGATTATCTTACGATTTTTCGTGAGAAGGTAATAAAATATACATTGTAAAAATTTAGAAAAATATACTATTTTTGAAAATAAAAATCGGATTCATTTCTTTTTTCATAAAAATTACATTCATATAAACAAGAAATTTAGATGCACCAATCGATTCCACGACAAACAAGTTTTTTTTATGTATGACAATTTATTAATCGAAATAAGATATTAATAGCAATACTTTACAAAAATAAAGTTTTAGGTAAAACAATTACTTTGTTTCTTAAAGCGCTTTTAAACAAAGGAAGGTTTGAAAATGCTTGTCCTAAACATACCATAAGAACAATTTTGAATACTAAATCAATTTGATTTTAAACCGGAATTTTTTCTTACTTAGTTGTTGTATTCGCATTTTAATTAAAATGTAATATAAGGATTTTTTAATATAACAATATATATTTTAATTTGTGAGAAACTGTAATGTAAGAAGATCGACAGTACATCGATAAGCTGTTAGAAAACTATTTTAATGAAGGAGAAAGCTACTTTATTTAAAACCGTTCTTATATAAAACCTGTTTTAGGCTCGTATAAACGTAGTGAATTAAATAACGTCTCCTTTTTATTTTTTTCGTACAAATAGATGTTGTAATCGGTTCTTGATTTTTTTTATGTAAGCGATTTTAAGAATATTAAACAAAATTCCTATGAGAACGCACAAACGTCACATATCTGTACACTGGTTATAAGTTTGACCGTACGTTTTTTTATTTTTTAATAATTCTTTTTTTATCGATGCAGGAGACCTTTAGTGTGGTTCCCTGCACTTTCACAGTTCAATATTTGAAAAATCATTATGATAGCTAAAACGTATATAAGAAATCGTCACTTTTAACCACGCCGTACGCCCATGCCTGTGTTGCTTTTCATAATTCTTTTTATATTAGATTTAGGAGAGTTTCAGGTTGGTCTTTTTTATTAAAAAAGGTACTTCCCCACCACTTTCACGACTAAACTTGAAATTTACTTTCAAACTAGAAGTCATTACTTCGGCGTTATATGCATGTTTTGAATAGTCAAGTCGAAGTTGCATGCTGCTTTCAATTTGGATACTAGGGCTGATTCTTCGGGCCCACTGTACCCCTTAAAGGTTTTATTTTATTTGTGTCAAAATAGACCTAAATACAAAATTTTGTTATGGTGTCTGTCTGTCTGTCTGTCTGTCTCTCTGTAACACGATTACTCAAAAACCACTTAACCGATTTTTATCAAATTCGGCACAAAAATTATCTGGCACCAGACTCAGAGCTGATTAGTTTTTTATGGGGATGAGGAGTTGCAAGAAAGTAGGAGGGGGGATTAAACTTTTAAAAAAATTGTAACTCACGAACCGTAGCAGCTAGCGTCACGCGGTTTTCACATTAAGATAGATAATTGCATTTTCAACCAAAAAAAAAAAAAAAAATTTGGGAAGAAAATTTTTGATTTTTTTTAATTTTTTTTTAAAGATTTTATGGGCTATATGTGCCTGCGGGCGCGATTTTTTTGCGTTGAAAATATCAATTTTTTTAATTATAATTGTTTAGAATGTACAACCGGTTCTAAAAAATAATGGCGCCAGCAGGCACGTATAGCGACCAAAAAAAATTTTTTTTTTTGATTTTTTTACATTTTTTTTCTTGGTTGAAAATGCAATTATTTATCTTAATGTGAAAACCGCGTGTCGCTAGCTGCTACGGTTCGTGAGTTACAATTTTTTTTATAGTTTAATCTCCCCTCCAACCCCCCACCGCCATCAAAAACTAATCAGCTCTGCGTCTGGTGACAAAGAATGTTTGTGCCAAATTGGATAAAAATCGATCAAGCGATTTTTGAGTAATCATGTTACAGACAGATACCATGACAAAATTTTGTGTATAGGTCTTTTTTACCTAAATAACTTATTTTTAATGGAAATGAAAAACTTGTTTTTTGACGATCCCAATAGTCTCCATACTATGTGTGGATGGCTAAGAATAGGACAACACTAAAATTCTTGACTCGTCGTAGTCCATTTTTTTTAGCCACCCATACATAGTATGTAGGCTATTAGGATCGTCGGTCTGTCTGTAACACAATAACTCAAAAACCGCTAAACCGATTTTTATCAAATTCGTCACAAAAATTCGTTGCCACCACACGCAAAACTGATTAGTTTTTGATGGGGGTGGAGAGTTGGCAAGAGGGTAGGAGGGAAAATAATTGCATTGTCATGAAACTTGGTGAAATACCTCTCTGTGTCCTTAATGAATACAATTTTTTTTTAGATAAAAAAGGTTAAAAATTTTTTGAGATATTAATTTTTTTCAGTCCAAATCACTTCTTGTTCGATAAAAAATTCTACTCAGGAAAATTCTCGTAGTATTTTTTGACATTGCTCATTTTTCTTGTTCCTTCAATTAAATGTAAACAACTTTTGCAAATATAACTATTTATTAATAGGCAAAGAAATGATTATAATCCTCTATAATATTTATTAGAAAACATCTTAACAAGTAAAAGAATGAATCTCAACCGCCGACTCAATTAAAAAAACAATAATATCCCCCCGTTCGCTGCCTAATTATCAGCGTTTTTTTATCTGGTTATCATAAAAAAACTGCACGAGGCTTTATCGTGAGCAATTCACTGCACTAAAGGATATGAATGCAATCTATATAAAAATAAATGCAGGTTTGTTCGATTCCCCCTTCTCTGTCGCGAAGCGGAGAGCCGGTCACAGCCGAATTATTTTCACAGCAAACTAACATATTTGTGCAGCAAGGGCAACGTCGCCGAATAAATCAGCAGTGGATCGCAGACTTTCGCGCCACAGCAAAAGCCTGCGATCCCTTTTGGTTTCCCTGGGCTCCATAAGGTTTACTCCTCTATTCCGTAGGTATTTCCTCTGTGGCTGGGCATCGCCAGAAGGTACTGAGGTCTCATACGGGAGGCTACTACTCAGCTAATAGTTGATATTTTGGGCTAATATCTCTAGACTCTACTTTTTTTACTTGCTAGTATATTCGCTCAATCAGAGAAGGAAAATGTTAGTAGATTCACCAAGGCCCTTTCTCACATCCTGAATCATACCAAAAATATATGATATATCCATTTCATACATCTTTAGGCATACGTCACACAAACTAAAATCCCAGCACAAAAGACAGCAAATGTTTTGTTTTAATTTAAATTTGCATGGTCCACAGCATAAAACGATTCTATCTAAATATACACATGTTATAAACCAACACATCAAATATAATAGAAATAAAAGAACACTTTGTTTGAAATATAATAATTTTTTAAATACGCATTTTACTAACCTGTAAACAATTCCCTACACCGTCGATCAAACAGCTCCAACTACTATCTCCTTATTCCGAATCTCGTAAAAACACACACACACAAATGCATGCTTCTTTTTTTTTCA
Source organism: Oxystoma pomonae (assembly GCA_963921995.1). Taxonomy (NCBI): domain Eukaryota; kingdom Metazoa; phylum Arthropoda; class Insecta; order Coleoptera; family Brentidae; genus Oxystoma; species Oxystoma pomonae. The sequence goes on from OY998169.1 coordinate 27,624,081, forward strand.
TAGGGTGCGACAAAACCGAATAAAAGATTTAATATTTTTTTAAATAGACGGTTTTCTACAGTATGCATAAGCATACCAACAATCATGAAAACGGTGGGAAGGGGATTACCAGATATCCATCTTTAAATACTGGCTTATTTGAAAATGTAGTTGTGCCTCGCAATTAATAAATTTTCTTCCGTCAAGTTTGTCGGTTCTCTAGGACAACAAATTACACATCTAATTTTTGGGCAACGTTTCGTTTAATAAGGTCATATATATGGATATGGAAAATATATGGAGGAGCCTTGAGAAAACGACTATGAAGACAGCTCTAAATTTTCTAATTTAACTAATATATATATATAATAACTAAACAAAGGCGTTTTCACGTATTTATAGTTCGATTTTGAATTTTTTGTAGCATACAATTTAACCAAAGGGGTAGACTTTATCCCTATATTTTGAATAGGAAAAGTGGGGAGTTATACGTTGTTTTGAAGGTTTCTTAAAGGTTTTTACGTTTAGTTCTAGCCACTACTATTTTTATTTACTAAATTTAGTTTTAGGACATCGTTAAAAAATGAAGCAATTAATCGATTTACCTGTAAAATAAAAAACAATTATTCCCAGTATGATTGCAAAATATGCAAAAAAGGATTTCAAGTTAAACGAAGTCTAAATACCCACATTAAAATGATCCATTTTAAAAGGTGTTCAATGCATCGCAAAATATGCGACAAAGAATTGAAACGAACTAGTGACCTTAAAGCTCATAAAACTGTGAAAAATGACGCTAACCATAAAGATATTAAACGTGTTTGTCACATATGCCATAAGACTTTCAATAACTTAAAATGGCTAAAAACTCATGTGTTTCATCATAGCTCTGAATACAAGAGACCCTCTTGCCATGTATGTAACAAAGTGTTTAAGCATAGGTCTTCTTTGTCGGGTCATTTACGAAGACATAAATTAGGAAGAGCAGCGAAACATCTGTGTGAAATTTGTGGAAAATACATGTCTAGTGAATGGTCTTTAAGACATCATGTGCAGAGGAAACACGAAGAAGTGAAACTTAAAGCACCTGAAGTATTCGACCAGAAGTATAAAGATAAAAATGGAATGTATAACTGTCCAATTTGTTTTAAGCAGTACTTACACCCAAACTCATTTGGACGCCACCTTAGACAGCACCAAAACGGTCAGAAAGTATTTACCTGCGAGATGTGTGGAAAATGCGTTACATCGCTTCAAAGCTTGCGGTGAGTTAAAGCTTTTGGTTAAATATTTTTATGCACTTCCGGGAATAAATGCACCCATTTAATCCCGCCGCAGGAACAAAGTGGGTCATTTATTCCCTAGGGAAATAAAGTAAAATTTATTGACATAGCGACGCATATGTTTCTGCGTTTCGGCATACTGGATATTATCGTTTGACATAAAGACAGAGGGAAGGTACATGTGGCGGTTTGTCTACAGAGTGCGATTTTTTGAAAAATAAATAAAAAAATAAGGTTATTTTTTTTTATTTTTCTGCTTATTCTAAAGTGCATAAAATAGTATATAAACCTCAGGAGTAAAGTGATGCTTAATCCCTCGACAAATTATAGCCCGACCGAATTGAGGGCTATAAACTTTTTGCCTCGGGATAAATGTACCACTTTACTCCCTAGGTTTATAATGTACTATTAATCCTATTTTGCTCTCACAAAATTTTAAATATTCGCTTGATCTCTTTTTTCCCAACTTGATATACTGATTTTTTTTTTATAAGCAATATAAATATTTGACACTATCCAAAGGTTTTTAAAACGAATTATAACCGTTTATCGCCGAACTTCAACTTTCTTCTCACAGTAATTCTTTATTTTAGATAGCTTATTTAAATTAAAAGGTTGGCTGGGCATTTGCAATTACTTATGATCTGCCGGGTCTTCGTTAAAAAGGGTTTTCAATGTCTTACTCTAAATTTATAAAGTTATAAACTTCCTTTTTTCCGTTACCGTTGCCATCATCGTCCACCGTTTCGACATGTGAATAGCATTTATATACTTGTGGTTGCGTTAGAACAAATATATGGAGTGGCCCAAACAAAAGCAGATTTTTTTGACAGCCTTTCATTGAAAAGTTTTTGTCCGATTTTAAACATTTTAACTATTTTGAAAAGCTAAGTTTCATTGATAAATACCTTTTTTTTTTTTAATTTCCGCCATATTGGATGTTTTGAAGTCTTGGCTTTTCAGATCTCTTACAATTTTTAAAATAAAACAAAAACTTTTTAAGTAATGGGCAATCAAAAAAATCCTTTTTTTGGGCCAACCTGTATAAAAACGAACTAACCACAAAATGTCACTAAAATGTTTTAGTCATTTTTCAAAACATAACAAAAAGGTTAATTTGATTGGCTGAGAGAACTGCTACGGCTTTTGTTACAATAGCTATTTTTAGAATAACATTCGTAGAATGCAATTTTGGTGATTTTATCCTTTACATTTTCTCGGAAGCTAATTAAGAGGTTATACATTTTTTCTTGGAATTGGAAACCACAGTAACCTAATTTAATTTTGAAAATTAAAAACAAAACCTAATAAATTTTCCCAAACGTCGAATAACTGGACCGTCGACGTAAAACCTGTACCAAATAGGCTATTTTGAACTGTCAAATAGTGTTAAAGCTATCGTTGTCGGCGAAGTTATCGTGCTGTAAATTGGCACGACCAGAAACTATAAAGTATTAGTTTTACTCTTTAAAAATTGATTTGCTTTTCATATCCATTTACTTACTTTTTCTCTGTTTTGGGGAATAATTATAAATTTTTACTTCCCTGGAATTACATTTTACTACTAGGAATCAAAAATAAAGTTACAGGTTTAAAATATTCTTTCATGATTATAAACATTACAAAATCAATCATCAATACTACTTAATTCTGGCTATCAAAATTGACCCGAAAATAGCACACTTACTTTTTTTACATATACTGCCTCTGGAGTCTGTGAAACCCCTGTGTATTTTTTTAAAAGTATTAATTAATGCACTGGTTATTTTTTGATGTAGTAAATAATGTACTGAACAATAATTAACTATAAAAAAACCTAATTTTATGCAAAACTTATGTTTACTTAGGTACAAAAAATTAAAATGCAAAAAAAAAACAGCTAACTAAAGAAACCTTAACACTTATATAATTAATAGATAAGTACATTTACAAACCAACGCCTTATGTTTCTTAGTCAGCTGCTTTTTTATTTCTGATCGTCCACCGTTTCGACATGTGAATAGCATTTATATACTTGTGGTTGCGTTAGAACAAATATATGGAGTGGCCCAAACAAAAGCAGACTTTTTTGACAGCCTTTCATTGAAAAGTTTTTGTCCGATTTTAAACATTTTAACTATTTTGAAAAGCTAAGTTTCATTGATAAATACCTTTTTTTTTTAAATTTCCGCCATATTGGATGTTTTGAAGTCTTGGCTTTTCAGATCTCTTACAAGTTTTAAAATAAAACAAAAACTTTTTAAGTAATGGGCAGTCAAAAAAATCCTTTTTTTGGGCCAACCTGTATAAAAACGAACAAACCACAAAATGTCACTAAAATGTTTTAGTCATTTTTCAAAACATAACAAAAAGGTTAATTTGATTGGCTGAGAGAACTGCTACGGCTTTTGTTACAATAGCTATTTTTAGAATAACATTCGTAGAATGCAATTTTGGTTATTTTATCCTTTACATTTTCTCGGAAGCTAATTAAGAGGTTATACATTTTTTCTTGGAATTGGAAACCACAGTAACCTAATTTAATTTTGAAAATTAAAAACAAAACCTAATAAATTTTCCCAAACGTCGAATAACTGGACCGTCGACGTAAAACCTGTACCAAATAGGCTATTTTGAACTGTCAAATAGTGTTAAAGCTATCGTTGTCGGCGAAGTTATTGTGCTGTAAATTGGCACGACCAGAAACTATAAAGTATTAGTTTTACTCTTTAAAAATTGATTTGCTTTTCATATCCATTTACTTACTTTTTCTCTGTTTTGGGGAATAATTATAAATTTTTACTTCCCTGGAATTACATTTTACTACTAGGAATCAAAAATAAAGTTACAGGTTTAAAATATTCTTTCATGATTATAAACATTACAAAATCAATCATCAATTAATACTACTTAATTCTGGCTATCAAAATTGACCCGAAAATAGCACACTTACTTTTTTTACATATACTGCCCCTGGAGTCTGTGAAACCCCTGTGTATTTTTTTAAAAGTATTAATTAATGCACTGGTTATTTTTTGATGTAGTAAATAATGTACTGAATAATAATTAACTATAAAAAAAAAACCTAATTTTATGCAAAACTTATGTTTACTTAGGTACAAAAAATTAAAATGCAAAAAAAAACAGCTAACTAAAGAAACCTTAACACTTATATAATTAATAGATAAGTACATTTACAAACCAACGCCTTATGTTTCTTAGTCAGCTGCTTTTTTATTTCTGATCGTCCACCGTTTCGACATGTGAATAGCATTTATATACTTGTGGTTGCGTTAGAACAAATATATGGAGTGGCCCAAACAAAAGCAGACTTTTTTGACAGCCTTTCATTGAAAAGTTTTTGTCCGATTTTAAACATTTTAACTATTTTGAAAAGCTAAGTTTCATTGATAAATACCTTTTTTTTTAAATTTTCGCCATATTGGATGTTTTGAAGTCTTGGCTTTTCAGATCTCTTACAAGTTTTAAAATAAAACAGAAACTTTTTAAGTAATGGGCAGTCAAAAAAATCCTTTTTTTGGGCCAACCTGTATAAAAACGAACAAACCACAAAATGTCACTAAAATGTTTTAGTCATTTTTCAAAACATAACAAAAAGGTTAATTTGATTGGCTGAGAGAACTGCTACGGCTTTTGTTACAATAGCTATTTTTAGAATAACATTCGTAGAATGCAATTTTGGTTATTTTATCCTTTACATTTTCTCGGAAGCTAATTAAGAGGTTATACATTTTTTCTTGGAATTGGAAACCACAGTAACCTAATTTAATTTTGAAAATTAAAAACAAAACCTAATAAATTTTCCCAAACGTCGAATAACTGGACCGTCGACGTAAAACCTGTACCAAATAGGCTATTTTGAACTGTCAAATAGTGTTAAAGCTATCGTTGTCGGCGAAGTTATCGTGCTGTAAATTGGCACGACCAGAAACTATAAAGTATTAGTTTTACTCTTTAAAAATTGATTTGCTTTTCATATCCATTTACTTACTTTTTCTCTGTTTTGGGGAATAATTATAAATTTTTACTTCCCTGGAATTACATTTTACTACTAGGAATCAAAAATAAAGTTACAGGTTTAAAATATTCTTTCATGATTATAAACATTACAAAATCAATCATCAATTAATACTACTTAATTCTGGCTATCAAAATTGACCCGAAAATAGCACACTTACTTTTTTTACATATGCTTCCCCTGGAGTCTGTGAAACCCCTGTGTATTTTTTTAAAAGTATTAATTAATGCACTGGTTATTTTTTGATGTAGTAAATAATTTACTGAATAATAATTAACTATAAAAAAAAACCTAATTTTATGCAAAACTTATGTTTACTTAGGTACAAAAAATTAAAATGCAAAAAAAACAGCTAACTAAAGAAACCTTAACACTTATATAATTAATAGATAAGTACATTTACAAACCAACGCCTTATGTTTCTTAGTCAGCTGCTTTTTTATTTCTGATGGGTTTCACAGCTGGGACAAAGCTGCGATCTATGTCAAACCTTAAGGTTTGTGGAACACTGAACTGGCGAAACTTAATTTACGATGTTTCCAACGTGGAAAAAGTAACACCTAACTTTTTTGGGCAAATTAAGACCAACGTAATCTGTTGGGAGTATCTCTGCTCCTCAAATTTTAATAATCGTTATTTGTAAGCTAGGGTCTGAAGTACCCTAATGTTAAAATACATCAAAACTCTAAGACTCCACTAACCTAAATTTACATGCCTCGACGAACCAAAAAAAATGACAGATGCCCGTATTACATTAACCCAAAGGGGCGCCGGGGTTTTTTTTAGACCTAGGGTTATTATTTAAATTTACATATTTTATTAGCGTCATATGTATTGTTTATTGTAATAGCAATGCATATTTTTTAAAGTTTCATACTACTAAGCGACACCCCTGCGAGGGTTATCGTTTTGACATTGAAATCAAGTTTACCATCTCTTTTAAAAATATATTTTTTTTCAAAGTGCATAAAATAGTGTGTACAAATTAGGACTAGTGCGTTTTTCAATTCCTCGACATATTACATCGCTCCCTTCGGTCGACCTAAACATTTTTTTTTGGGATTCAAAGTAGTACTTTAGTCCCTAAATCCCATGCAATGAAGGTCATGACTCGTAAGGATGATGATCGTCTTAATTCAGCTGAGCGTGTAATGAACCATTACATGGAAGATGTGCACAGTCACTATATAATCATGGATAATTTTTTATTCCTTTTAGTAACGATGAGACAGTGTTTTTAAAAACACAACACAACACAAAGACAAAACGTCAATTCAGAAGGCCACTAAGCCATTTTTTATGTTTATATATATAGTCATGAAAAAATCCGTGTTCTAGGCCAAGAATTATTATGTTTATAGTGATGATGATGATTAATTTGTGAGTGTGCCAGTCTCGCACTGTTTTTCTGCGCCCACTAGCGGGCCTATTTTGGCTCACTTTTTACTTTGAGCCTGCAGTCTTCGGTATGTAAATCAATCATTATCCGGATCGCCTGTTGAGCGCAATGAGTTTTCCGGCCCTCTTCATACTACATTACATTCTGTAATGAACTCTTTGGAATGTGCCAGTCCCGGCAAATCCCTTCAATATTTGTGGAACTTATTCTCCATCCAGCTTAAGAGAGCAGTGTTGTTGATTGTGTTATATGCTATTCCAAGGACTGGTTCGGGGCCAACGGAGACGGCGTAGGCTGCTTCGCGCGTCAGCTGGTCGGCAGTCTCATCCCCGATACCCAGAATGTCCCATAATCCATACCAGTGACACAGTGTTTATTCGCCCAACGGGTATTTAGTGTGTCCTGGCAGCTCCCAATGGTTCTCGATGAGCACCTATAGGATTCAAGAGCCTTACCAGGTGGGCTACAGTGCTTAACCGATTTAAATAAGATGTCCCTCATTTGTTAGGTTATAGATTTAGCTTTACAACAAGTGAAAATTTATGTCTACCATTTTTAATTCCAAGATAGCGTACTCTATCAAAGGAAGCCTTCCAATGATGCTCGTTATTTCTGGTCATGCGAATTCTTTTTTAAATAAAATTTTAATTTTTAAAAATCCTTTACTTTGCTGCTTTTCACAAGCCATCAAATTTTGAGTTATGCTCTTTTTTCCAAATGAGCATTAAACAACAAATCCTGACGATTCAAAAGTCTTTTGCTCTTATTTATTTAATTTTTACCCGATTTTGATAAAATAAACACGGTTAAAATCCAAGATGGCGGACTTAATTAAATAAATTACTTTTTTGACGCTCGTTATTTCTGATGATACAAAAAAAACTTTATTGCTAAAAAGCCTTCTCTTTGCTTTTTTTAACGAGCCATCAACCATTATTATCGGTTGAAATGAGCTTTAAACACACACCAAGTCTTAGCAAATCGCCCTTTTTTGCTCTAGTTTCTTCAGTTTTTATCCGATTTTGATAAAACAACCACCATTATGTTTGAAATACTTATAAAAGTACTTATTTTTTCCGCCATTTTAAAATCCGCCCTTCAATAAAATACACCTCTTAACAGCGGTGTTTTATCAATTTGTCGTCCTGACTGAATTTAGGTACCTTGCATAAAAAGATCTGAATTTCCGACTGTATCATAAATGTAAAACACGCCACGGTTTGCTAAAATCGGTTTAGTTATTTTTTATTTATCATTTTTTGTGTAAGAAAATTAAATTACTGAACATTTAGTCTCGTTACTGGAAATGTGAAATTTATGGCCTAATCGTTTAATAATAACTACAATATACATAAAAAAGTTCAACAAATAGGCTGCGGTTGCAAGCCAATACGAAAAATTATTTGTGCGTTTTTCTAAAAATGGTAAACAAGGACAAATTGATAAGAAAACACCGGTGTTGTTGCAGCCTGCCATATTGCATTATAAAATGGCGAAAAAAATATGTGATTTTATAAGAATGTACTGTAATGGTGGTTGTTTTATCAAATTTAGATAAAAAATGAAGAAACTGGTGCAAAAAAATCTTGGCTGAGTTTGTACGATTAGTTAAGATAGCATTAAGCATTAATCAAAATTCCTTTAACCGATAATAATCGTTGATGGCTCGTTAGAAGAAGGAAAAAGCAGGCTTTTTGGCAATAAAGTTTTTAAAACAAAGAAGAAGTAAAAAAAAGTTTTAATTGCCTTAGGAGCATAATCCTACTGGAAATATTAACACGCCAGGACGAATTCGTGTCAGGTAACTTGGATAAGTAAGTACCAGTGCGGAACGATGTCTATTTGTGAGTGGTTCAAGGTTGGAAATCTAAGTGTATGATGGTGTTTAATGATGTATAGTGGAGGGTGACCAGTGAAACTACTGATAAGCCCACGCTGGTTACCCAGGGCGAAACATCGTTTAATCATTTCTCTTTTCGCTTTGATCTATTGTGTGTTCCTTGTGGGATACTCAACCAAGTTTGAATTTTCGTTATTTCCACCCAAGATCTTTTGATCTTTTGTTTTTTATTAAAGTTTTTGTTTAAAAATTTGTTTCGTATCACCAGAAATAACGACCGTCGAAGAAGTAATTACTTTAATTAAGTCTGCCATCTTGGATTTTAAAATGGTGATAAAAGCTTGTATCAGAATGTACTTTATTTTTAACACAAATGAGTTTGTTTTATCAAAATCGGGTAAAAATTAAAGAAATAAGAGCAAAAAGACTTTTGCTAAGTTTGGACGAATCTTCAGGACTTGTTGTTTAATGCTTATTTGTAAAACAGATCATGACTCAAAATTTCCTTAACCGATTTTAGAAGTTGATGGCTTGCTAAAAGCAGCAAAGTAAAGGCTTTTTGAAGAAATAACGCTCGCCATCTTGGATTTGAAAATGGTAGACAAAAATTTTCACTTGTTGTAAAGCTACATGTATTACCTAACAAATGAGGGACATTTTGTTTAAATCGGTGGAGTACTGTAGAAGTAATAGGGAAAAACATTTTGTGCCATTTTTTATGGCCCACCCGGTAAGGGCAGCTTGACTGTCGGAGAGTATCTTTATTGATCTGTTGCGCCAAATACAATCTATCATCCAACATGCGCTAATTTCAATGGCGAAGAGTTCCGCCTAGAAGATTGTAGCCATCTGTCAAAGACTATGTACGCCTGAAGGCATTTTGGATCCGTCAGTGTACCAGCAGCTATCGTCACTTGAGAAACTTATTATGTTGAACGACCAGTCCTCCCCATCTGGGAGACTAGTATCGTATAGCTTTTTGCTGTTTATTGTTGCAGGCATTAGATCCGGTAGCAGCCCTCGAGAGCAGTTGCGCTCAATTACCCGCGTTAAAGGGTTTGGTACTACTTGGCTTGCCCTGCCGCCCCATTGATTGACTATGATTCTATATGTTGCCTTCATAGCCTCTTTCTCCAAGACAAGGTGTAGGGAAGGAAGGCTTAGGAGGCATTCAAGAGGTACTGATGGTGACTTGTTTGACATTGGAGGCTTGTTAGTTTGGCACAAGCCAACGTTTTTCTACCCTTCGTGTACCAAACTATTGCCCCGTATGTAATCATCGGTTTAACTACCGTGATATACAGCCAGTACATTAGTTTTGGAGCAAGACTTTCCGCAGATACGTTTGCACGTCCATAGAGACAGTGCTATCTTTTGCTTTTCTTTCTCCAAATGCGCATCCCATGTAAGTGTTTATCGAGGGTCACCGCCAGATATTTTACTTCAGTGGCAAATGGGATTTTTTCACCGTTTAGTACCGGAGGAACGATATAATGATGGTTTTGCTAGGGTTTACAGACATCTGCTCCCTGTTGCACCAGTCATTTACTTACACCAGTCTAGGACTTATTGTGTTTTTTCCGGAGATGGACCCATCTGGAATATTTTTTATCATGACTACTATGTCGTCAGCATAGCCTTATGTAATTACGTCCATTACTTGTAGTCTCGCAAGGAGGTCGTCCACTAGGAGCGACCAGAGGAGGGGTCACAGAACACCCTCTGATGTTCACAGTAATTTCTATCAAATTTTCCTCATTGTTTCGCAGCTAAAACCAAGGAAATATAATATAGCGGTGACTTTAATTGAAAAGTAAAATACTTTACTTTAATAGTGAGGTCATGTTATGGATTATCTTACTATATGGTCGTGGTTAAAAATATATTATTTTCAAATCTGTTAAGATGAAAACAGTGCATTTACTTTAAATAAGACAGCTATATATAATATGTGGTATTTTATCTGGAAAAGAAGTAAAAGAATTGTTTAAACATTAATTATATTCATGTTTAATAGAGTGTGTATATTTATCTGAATTTTAAAACCCGGAATTTCTATAATTTTGTTTTTATTTATTTAATTAGGTGTCATATTCGAACTCACACCGGAGAAAAACCATGCAAGTGCGAATATTGCGAAAAGAGATTTTCAAATATGAAATTATTGAGAGCTCACTATGTTGTTCACACAAAAGAAAGAAAATATGAATGCCGAATGTGTCAGAAACGATTTACGCAGAGAGGCACTCTCACTGGACATTTTCGCAAAGCTCATCCCGGAGAAACTCTATAGATTATTTTTTGGATTTCGGTATATTTTTTAATGCTTATAATAAGTTAATATAATTTAATATATGTTTTAGCTGGATTTGTTTTAATTTAAATATGTTTTAGGATGAAGGATGAATCAAACGGTTCGAAAGAGACTAAAACCTTAGCAGAAAAGTTGGACAATTATGCGGATATACCAGACAAAATTTTAGTCCAATCTATTAAGCATGAGCGAATAGATTGTAGACTATGTAAAAAAAACTTTTGCAGTAAAAAATCTTTAAAGCTACACAAGGTTAACGTACACTCAAAAAAACTAACTAATATTAACACTATCCGCAATTCCAATAAAGATTTGGATGGGTCCACAGTAGAAGATTATCTACAAAATTCAGCTAAAAATGTGTCTCATATATCTTTAAATGAAAAAAATGCTACACCTGTCAAATCTTCTGTAAAATGTACTGTTTGTAGTAAGGAACTTCCAAATTCACAGCGTCTTACTAGACACATGAGGAATCATAGACAGAAAATTCATCTTTGTGATCTTTGTCCAAGTCGATTTAGTCTTCCGTCTATGTTAGAGTATCATAAAAAAGTATGTCATTTTAAGACTGAACGCGTAAATTGCGATTTATGTGGTAAAAGTTTATGTAACAAAACCTCTCTCAATTTACACAAAACAAAGGTCCATCTAAAAGATTTTAAATATAACTGTGATATTTGCAAAAAAGGATTTTTATCAAATTCGGAATTAAGAAAACACAAAAAAGGTATGCATGAAGGAATCACCTACAGATGCAAGGATTGTCCCAAAATTTTTAAAATGGAAGCATACTTAAAAAACCATAGTTTAGCTGTTCATAATCACAATTCTGAAGAAAAAGAGTGTACTCAGTGTAAGAGACACTTTCCCAATTTAAAATTGTTTCAAAAACATTTTTATGTGCGCCATAAAAATCAAACAAAATTAATATGCGAAACTTGTGGGAAGAACATAAGTCCGGGATATATGAAAATACATATGAGGATCCACAATGGTGAAAAACCTTTTATATGTAAAATTTGCGAGAAAGGTTTTAGTAAAATGCAAGAACTAAAAGTACATACCCGTATTCATACCGGGGAGAAACCATATTTGTGTGACGTTTGCTCTAAGAGTTTTAACCAGGTAAATTCTCTAAAAAGGCATAAACGCATACACACTCGGGAAAAACGATACAGTTGTGATATATGTCACAAAAATTTCATATCAAAATCACTTTGGAACCAGCATGTTTGCCAAGTAGACAACAAATCGACGTCTTTTTCAGTATAACATTTTCGAAAAAATGTATTAAATGATGTTTTAGGAAAAGTGTTCAAAAATTCAAAGTGATTGCCGGCTTTAAACTTTAACAATACTTGAACCATGTTGGCATTTTTTGACTTAAAGTACAGGAGTGGATAGAACTCGCCCGAAAGGGATGACAATAAAAAAATAAAGAGTCTTGAAGGCGAAAACATTTTGAAAAAAAACAAAGAAAAATTAAGGCCTGGAATTTTTTTTAATAATAAAGATAAAAACTTTGGACCTTGGAAAGAACCTCAAAAGAGACTCGCGATTGCCTCCCTCCCGTTTTTGTTTTTAAAATGGTTCATAAAAACGTCACAAATAAACAAATGTTTTTCTTGTCTGATCACGAAAATATTTTTATATTGCATTTCAAAGTTATATGAATTGAAAAAAGATGAGCTTCTGCAGCGTGTCAATTCTTTAGACAGTTTGTTAAATAAGGCGAAAATAAAAGGAAGACTTCTTGTGGAATTCATATTTACGTTTTGCAGGAAGAATTTAAGAAAGAAATAAACGCATACATACTGACCTCCGGGAAGATGGCCGCAGTTTAATAAAATTTATCAGCGAAACTCCACAGCATATTTCTGATCCAGAAAGCTTTTTTTTAAAGTTTGTTTAAACTGCGGCCAACTTTCCACGGAATAAAGAATATTAATTTTAGAAAAAAACCAAAGGGTACCAAACGTTGTGGATGGGGTATTCGGTGAAAAATTTTCTCACCAAACTGCGGCCATCTTCCCGGAGGTTACATACTGTGGGAAGACCATAGAGTTCCCATATTTTTCATAATTTCGGTAGAATAATAAGCCAAGCAATTCTTTCATTGGAAAAAAATACCGAATGTTTGATTGCATGCTATGAATCCCAGAATCATTACCCGTGACGTCCCTTTCTACCTGTCTCCTTGTTATACCTAGAAGTGGTTCCGCTCCAATATAATGGGTTAAGGCCCCTACTTTGGCAACATCGTTTGCGTTCTTGTTCCCAGATGTTTCCTCATGACTCGGGAACCATATTAGTGTCACTTGTTTTGAGTCAATGTCTGCAGTGCGTCGACGCACTCGTCCACTAGACTTTCTGTCATTCCCGAACTACGGTGAGGTTGCTCCTATGATAATGACGTATACCTGTATGGAAGACCAAGTGGATAACTTTACGTACTGGGTCCGTGTTTGCCTTTTAGGAGTTTAGAGCTCTCTGTAGCGGACCATCGCCTATTTACTTAATTCCAATAGAAATTCTTCATTCTGTCACATATCATGTTATGTTATTGTGACTTCATACTTTTTGTCGAATCTGTATGGTTTTTAGGTATGTTTTTACTGGTATCTCATCAGCTTTACGATTACCAGACAACCCATCTCTTCCTCTTTTCCGTTCCAAACATCCTGGTCTGAGACCTAAAATGGTTTACAGAGCTCCTGAAGAGTCTTGAGCTTATTGGATAAAGCTAGTTTGTCCACTGCGGCCTACTTAACCAGATCAGTAGTTATATTGGATTCTTAGTTTCATAATGGCCGTGGATGGTCTCCTCTCTCAGATTGAATAAACAGATTACCAGTTGCCTGCAAAGAGCATATTGTAATCTAAAGCCGACATATCCTATCAGCCTGTACAAATGAATCTTGCAAACGCTGTAATTTTAAGTCAATGTAACTGTGACTCTTACACACCAGGTTCAAAACTCCCAGTTACCGAACTAAAAAGATCATTTTAATATAATGTCGGTAAAATAGACGTTTACAAAATAAAAACATTAAATAAAAGCTTACGGAATAAAATAAACGTTGAAGGAAGCCACGGAAGAACTTGAGTTCGGTTTTTGCTTTTTAAGTATTTTTCATATCGTCAAATTTGGATTTATAATTACAAAACCGGGGTTTGTGGTTATTTCGGAAATAAAAGTTTATATCATTTATTAGTCAATGAAGGTTAAAAATTTTTCTTATAATAATTTTAAATACCTTAATCTTTCTGATTTGGTTAATTATTCACAATTTGGTTTCTTTATCAAACTTTTCGTAACTTTTTATTGCTTTCATACGTCTATTTTTAAGATAGATATTTATTTCTTTTCTCCTAATATTTTTTAGGATTTCAAGACAGTATACCTGCCAAATGTTTAACAGTTTACTTTCCGTAAAAATATTGCATGTTTAATTTTTGTCTTATGGTATTTTAATAAACCATGTTGGCATTATTTTTAGTTTTTGTACGTGATTTTCGGCCAAGAATACCATAAGTCGCATGTCTTTGCACTGAGGATTTATATAATATTTTTAGTTGCTCATTAGTAAAAAATTCGTTTGACAGAATTCCTCTTATTTTGCCTACTACATAATTTATGTGTAAATCCCATCTTAACAAGTTGTCTTTCTTAATACCAAGGTATTTTTATTATTGATGAAGTTTCCGAAATTCCACAATTTTTTATTTTTAAGCTTCCAAGTTTAGGAAGATTGTTTTTTAATGGGAAAACGATACGTATTTACTTTTCCTACATTAGAAGTTAATTTAGTATGCTTAAACCAATTTTACGAAATCTTCCTCAATTTTTTTCCCTACAAAATAATACCGTATCATCAGCAACTTCAGTGTAACTTCTGACCCGTTCATCCGAGAATGATGATGATGATAGATTATATACCCCTGCCAAGAAAATCTCATAAAAGATTATAAAAAATAAGACATACAGCATCATAGGATTTCATCATATTTCGTCAAAGTTGGATTATAAAAGTTTACAATATTTTATGATTTTTATTATGCCAATTGGTCATAAAGGTTTAAAAGATTCTATAAGATCTAACTGCAACATTCTTTAGCAGTGGAAGTAGTAGTAAAAGTAATATAATATGCATTAATACAGGCAAGCTAGACTATAACCTAACCTAAACTATAAACTAAGACGACCTAATCCACTTTCCCATATAGAAGTACTTATTTATCATCTAAAGCTGTTGGTGCTGTGCTGTCAAAATAATATCGACTTTTGTAATATTTGTGCCGACCTTTAATAAAGGACGGCATTAGGAGCAGAAATAGTAGCAAAAACGTTAGGTAGCGAACTTAGGATTCATCAATATATTACGTAACGCAGCAAGGTGGGTTGAGAGGGGCAGCTGGAAGTTATAAAGTGTTACAAAATAAGGATGCGAGGATAATAACTTCATAGCAGGTGTGTAAAGTGCTTTTGTGCGAAACTGTTAAAAATAATTCCAACTATATTAAAGTCAGGTTATGCCGATCAGTTCGGCTGCTTTCGATCCTACACTTGATTTCATCAGCTGATGACAGGTTTGGTAATTTTGTTTTACCGGAGAAATAATTGTTTAGTACTTTGTTATATGTATTAATACACTTTTAAACCAAACAAGATTTTGATAATATAACACCAAACCAAAATAGAGGAAACTAATTAAATTCATTATTACAAAACCAAACCATTTCCTACCAAATACATTTTACAAATTTTAATTTACTGCATATTCTTTCGAATTCTGCTACATAGTTAATAATAGCCACATGAAAGGCAAAGTAAAAGTATCGATAAGAACACAAAAACTTTTAAAAAGCGGCAAAAATGTCTCGAAAATGCTCTGTTATTGACACTTAGAAAAATACTGACATTAAGATCTTTCAAAATAATTTGGCACGTCTGTCATTTTGTATGCGCAATTTGAAAAGGAATTACCTATTTAATCAGAAATTTAAATCGCCTTTTTTTCTCCAGATTAAATGGAACCAAATTTGGCATTTTGTTTTCTTCTAGAAGTAAATAAAAACTCAATCTGAACTCAAGAACAAACGTGGTCTAAATTAAGGTGACCAACTCCTAAAGGGGCAAAACCGTATAGCATATATTTTTTCGGTAATTATGCAGTATACGGTTTTCTGCCATTTTTTATTTTTTATGAAAAAATCTTTATGGGGGCACCTACTAGGGTCCCTAGGACCCCAAATCCGCATGTGCCCGATTTTTTTTTAAAAGAAAAAAGGGTGCACGGGGGGGGGGATTGTAATGTGTTTTTTTTATTGTTTTGGGTTGGATTAGGTTGGGTTGGATTAGGTTGGGTTGGACTGTGTTGGATTGGGTTGTTTTAGTAAAAAAATTAAAAAAAAACAACCGGCGTAGGCGGATTTGGGGTCCTAGGGACCCTAGTAGTTGCCCCCATAAAGAATATTTCAAAAAAATCAATAATGGCAGAAAACCCTATACTGCATAATTACCATTTTTTCTTATATGCACCCCTAATAATATTAAGATGTATTTTTCAAAATACTTATTAAAGAAAAATAATTTAAGTAAGGTTTCAATTCAAATTTATAGATGGCAGAGAACATCCGCTTTTTTAATTGCAGTGATTTTATATCAAAACCGGAACGAACCGGAAATTTTGCTGAAAAATCCGGACTATCCGGGACGGATTTTTTCCCCGGGACAAATTGTTAAAAATCGGGACTGTCTCGGCCAAACCGGGACGGTTGGTCACCTTATCTAAATAGACTTTATAAACATTTGGTTTTGGCGAAGCTAAATATTTTGATATCCTGATCTTTGATGGCCATTATGAATTTAAAAAACAACAAAGTGAATCTCGTTTCCGCAAATATAAATTAAAGTAACACTCGTGGCATATCAGACAAAGCGTTTTTGTTTCTCACTTCATTACGACCAGGCCTCCAATGTCTAATGGAGAATACAGACACCTACATACCTGTTTCATCCTTATTAGGAATCATCAGGGAGCCATAGGATTGTACCTGGGGGCTTATCCTACACCTGCCCCCGGACCAAGTGTATGAAAGTGTAAGAAAGTTTTATTTATTGTTATTACTAATTTTAACTATCTAATATCTCGCAGAGTTTGCTACTCTCTGAGTTCAACGTACCATAAGTGAAAAATAGATTAAACCGGCTTAACACGAGGTGCTTGTCAAATACCGCGTAGTAAGTCTGTTCGCTTATTTTCTGGCGAGGCTGCTGCTTAGTTTCACTGTAGGTTTTGCTTTGTGTACTAAGGTTATTTACAAAATTTAGTCACCTTTGTGATTTTTTGGAAGGGATCTAAAAGGCTTACTCAAATAATAAACTTAATTTATATAACCTTAATGGGTATGTCTCTAATATATTAAGAATTGTATTTAAAGAATGAAGTAAAAAAATTTAAGCAGACCAGTCTTTAGTAATTTTAAGGGTTAAGTTTTGTTTGTTGATTTATTTTTTCTTTTAAGTTTATAGAATCAATTTGTGAATTTGTTTGTAAGGAATTTGCCTATGTTTATAACCATAATTTATTCGTTCCGTTAATAGAACGGGTTTTTAAAAACAAAAAAGTTTTTAGCTTATTAGACGTTTTTTAGATTGCAAACATCACTTAATTTAAATTAGACTTTATTTATAAGATTACTAGCAAAGAATTAAACATATTTTTGGAAAAATAAACAGGACTTTTTATATATTCAGTGATTTTTCTTACTTAAAGTAATTGAAAAAAAAACTAAAATAAAAAATATTGGTATTTTAGGTCTAAAGAATCTAAATTTAACTCACGTTGTCCGACTCTGTCAAACTTTCTGATTTCTAAAATTTCGGAAAATTCGACAAAAATTCTATTAAAGGAACATTTTAAATGTCCTATATGCAATCGAGAATATTTTGAACGGAAGAAATTTGGCCGACATATGAGATTCCACAAAGAAAAAAGGTTTCTTTGTGATCTTTGTCCAAACAAGTACCTTTTAGCATCTATGCTTGAAAAGCACAAAAAAATATCCCATTTGAAGACCGAACAAGTAGAGTGTGACTTATGTGGAAAAGTTTTTGGTAGCAAATGGATTTTAAAAAGTCACAAGTCTCATTTGCATTCTAAGGAATTTAAACACCATTGCGACATTTGTGGGAAAGGATTTAAAGAAAACTCGTATTTAGTAAAACATAGAGAAAGCGAACATGAGGGAATTACTTACAAATGCAACGACTGTTCCAAAGTGTTTGCAGTCGAAGCCTACTTAAAAGCTCACATCTCTAATGTCCATGATAATAAAGAAGTTGAATGCGCGCAATGTAACAAACACTTCTCTAGTAAAAAAAGATATAGATATCATTTAAATACTCATCACAAAAGTGAAGACCAACGCTATGTGGTATGTGAAATATGTGGAAAATCTATATGTATAACATCTTTAAAACAACACATGGTAATTCACAGTGATGAACGTCCATTTGAATGTGAAATTTGTCATAAAGACTTTAATAAAAACCAACAGCTAAAAATTCACATGCGGGTTCATACTGGAGAAAAGCCATATTCATGCGATGTTTGCTCCAAAAGTTTTAGTCAGATAAATCCTTTAAAGATTCATAAACGTATCCATACAGGGGAACGACCATACCTTTGTCATATTTGTCAAAGAGGCTTTATATCCAAAACAGTGTTAAATAAACATACGTGCCATATTAACAATATTGAACGTGATCCATAGTGTTCGTTTTTCGGCCAAAATATCAAAAAAGGTCAAATTGTGATACTAGCATAAATATTGAGTTGTAACAAAATATTTACTCTCCTTATCCTGTATAAAATTCAAAGATAATGAATTACAAAAAGATTTTGTCGGTATGTTTTCAACTGATTTTAAAAATTTATGTTTTACCTAAAATCATAGACTTTTTAAGGATTTCGTTTAAAACATTGGCAAAAAATGTAATAATCTATAGTTAAGAAACAAAAAAAACAGAATATGGAATTAGTTATTTGTTTTTTTTTATGCGATGCAAATGGCACCATATTTTTTAAAACAAAAGGTATAAAATACTAATTTAAATATGTTTTTGCAAAAAGAGCAAAGTATCACATTATATACGACCAGGAAAAGAAAAATTTCAGACACATAGTAGCACCCAGTAGGTTAGGTGGCACAGCAAGTTAAAGGCAATTTTTTTCCCTACAAAAAGTTATTGTGGATTTTTCTCACAGCTAGAATTAATAATTTTTTCCAAAAAGAACCAAAAAGCCATGACATATAAGTACAAGGAAAAGGCCGCTTTTTTTTGACACCTAATTTTTGTTAAATGTCGAGCCGCTATCTTAAATGTGGTCCGCAACTTGAAATTAACAGTAAGCAACCAACTAAATAACTATAAAATAATTGAAAAGTGCAACTTTAACTTCCTTACAAAATCAGCATTTCCTACCACAAATACCGCGTCAAACTGAAACTCTTGAAAAAAACTTGTTAAAGATTACAAATTTTAGAGAGATTTATTGTGATTTGTGCAACAACACTTTCTAGTAAATTCTTATTAACTTTTAGTTGCTTAAAAATAATTCCATTGAAATAAAATATGCTTTTTCTCTAGATACCATGACCATATCTAAGTACCTCCTAGAAAAAAAAGTGAGAGGCTGAGAAGGGATTCAGGCAATGCAATGCCTTAAGCGCTTGACCAGAAGAAAGTTATTTTATGTGTGTGGGTGTGGGTGGGTGGGTGGGTGGGTGGGTGGGTGGATGGGTGTGTGTGTGTGTGTGTGTGTGTGTGTGTGTGTGTGTGTGTGTGTGTGTGTGTGTGTGTGTGTTTGGTTCTCAATCACGCAAAAACGGATGGACCGATTTGAATGAAAGTTTGGCAGGAAAATAGGGTGTGATCTGGATTGAAACAAAAGCTACTTTTTATTTGACATTTCGCTCAACGATAGCTGTAACGCCGCGGGTCAATCGTCAGCAACAGGGGCTGAAAATTGGTTAGTAGACTCTACTAATAAAATAAAGAAGCACGTGTTTTGGCATTTTTTAAATTTTGACCAGCGTTGAGCAAGCAATGGAGGTGATTTTGTTTTGAAGGAGGTACAATTAACTCACAATAGACACTTAAAGTAAATATTTCAACGCATTGGTATCGGTATACCTAACGCGTTCAAAACAAATCCCAAGGACACTAAATTTTTCACTTGTTTGCGGCATATTTCGAGCGAGGCCTGCTTTCATGGTAGAAACGATGGGAGAACAGCTGACTCCACTCGTTGCGTACGTTGGTAGGTCTGTAACGGTACGTACGAATACTTACATCCCTCCATACGCAACGAGTGGAGTCAGCTGTTCTTCTATCGCATCCACCATAAAAGCAGGCCTCGTTCGAAATATGCCGTAAACAATTGAAAAATGTAATGTCTTTTGGTTTTGTTTTGAACGCGTTAGGTATAACGATACCGATGCGTTGAAATATTTACTTTAAGTGTCTAATTACTTTAATTTCCAAATTACAACTACCTTTCTCTTTGAAAGTTAGTCAATATGTTTTTTTTATAATTTTTTTATAAGTAATTTAGAGTGGGGGAATGGGGATGGAGGTAGGTCCATCCAAATAAGGGTTGTGGGGCATCAACCTAAAAAAAATAAAGTCTGCAATGGAGTTCCACCTTTTTTTCCCGCCAGTTTTCTGGTCAACCACGTCTATCTATTCTACGATCTTCTGGGGGCTTATTCTTGAATTTCGTAGGAAAGATCGCACGGAAACGGTCCTCTCCCTGATATCGACCAATAATAAGCTTTGAAGCGATCACGAGTTTTCCGAAACCTATCCGACCACGGCCGAAGCTCACCCGATTGCCATGTATCGTAGGAACTTTCCTACACTTTCATACACCTGGTCCGGGGGCAGGATTTGTTGCATTTTTTTTCTTGTGATATTTTTAATCTTCGGTTACGCGGAAGTTTTTAGGAGTTATAATAAAAGCTGTTTATATCTTGGAGTTTAAGATGTCGCCGCATAAAAAGACGTGCTGTGTTTGTGGATGCCGCCAAACAACAAAAGTGAAGTTCCATAAGTTGGTAGCTATTTTTTCTTAAAATTTGAAGGAAAAAAAGTGAAAATACCTAAAAATTATTTCTATTCATATATTTATTTATTTAAAAATAGAAAAGACTGATTTTCTAAAAACGTAAACAAATAGAAAAATTTTGACAACTGCACAGCTGTCTTTCTGGATTTTGGTTGGTTAAAAGCTTTGACGCCAGAAAGAGACAATAAGAGTCATAAAAGAGTAAAAGAGAAAGGTATAGGCATATATATGGGACATCCTGCTTACAAAGTTGTGCACGCCGAAAGCATTGCAAGGGAGTATATTTAAGCTAATATATATATGGTCGAAATGATATGGATGTAAACGTTTCCAGACGACCATCCTCTGGAAATTCAAGAATCAGCCCGCAGGTAAAGATGGTGTTCATCAGTCTCTGGCGCGGCGGTCCCCTGAATATATCACAATATTTTGAAAGTGCAACTTTGAAAAATCGTTTTTTTTTCACTGGGGATACTTTTTGGCAAGATTGGAATATTCCAAACGCGAGGGTTGAAATTTTATATCATTACTGCCAGGAATTTGTCAAACGGATTTTAATAAAAAATTTCATCGTAAGAACGATCTACTATAAAAACTGCAATTCGTTAAACAAGTTTTTTATCCAAACCTTATTTCTTCAAGCCTATTAAATACCAAATTCTAAATTTATAATACCCGTTTTTAATCGAACCATTATTTATTAAAGCCATTCAAAATCAAACTCGGAATTAATGAAACCGGTTTTTTTCCAAAACCTTTTTTTTAGTTTATGATGGTTTGAAAACGGGTTTTCTAAATTCCCTGTTTGATTTCGAATGAGTTTGGTGAACAATGGTTCGATTACAAACGGGTCTTATAAATTTCGAATTTGGTATTGATAACTCAAGAATGCCTTAATCGATTTTAACGAAATTTGATACACACATCCTCTATCGGCTGACCATGAACTGATTAACTTTTGGGTAGGGTGGCGGGTGAGTTGAAGTGGGGAAAAGGGGGATCAAATATTTAAAAAAAATTGTAACTTGGAAACAATAGTAAGTAACGATATACGGTTTTCAGATTTAAGTTTCCATAAATATGGGCTACAAATTTTGTTGTAAAGTCGTGGGAGCTTTAGTTTCCGAGTTATTTGAAAAAACGTTAAAATATATAAAAACTCATAACTTTAGAGGTAAAGCAGCTATTGATATGCGGTTTTTAGATTTTTTACCGAAAAATTTTGTTATAAGGTTCAAATCTTTCAAAGATACAGTTTTCGAGATATTTTCATTTCCTTTCAACATAAAATAATTGATTGTATGGTGGACTATCCGTGCTTTCTAGCACCAATTTGTTCTGTGTAACACTCTATTAAATGTCGAACATTGGTTACAAAGCAACATTTTTTCCAAGCGCATCAATGTTACACTTAAAAAATTCGGATAAGAAAAAAGCAAATCTGAAATGTTTTAAGAGACCAGAGTTTGCCTGCAAAATCAAGCTTATTAAGAAAAAATTTACTTGTTTGAATAGCAATAACTTCTCCAAAAATTGACTAATTTTGATATAGTTAGACTTTTTAAAATGCACAGGTTTTAATATCTATGGAAAATTATGAAAAATGGGCCTTTTGACCCCCCTAGAAAAAAAATGTATGTGCAACACTGTATTCATTCAACATTAGTTACAAAGTCATATTGCTTGTAAGAATTTTGATGTAGCACTTAAAAAATGTAGTTAAAAAATAAAGTAGTTTTAAATGTTGAAATAGACCAGAGTTTGCCTTTGTTTACCTTCAAAAGAGTAGATTTTCGCAGGTAGGTAAATTCTGGTCTACTTAAACATTTAAAACTACTTTATTTCTTAAGCAAATTTTTCAAGTGTTACATTAAAATGTACTAAGTTTTGAGGTTCAATAGAGCGCTGCACAAAAAATTTGTCATATGAGACGCCATCTTTTATTTTTGGTAAATGTCAGTTTTGATACTGGCTCTATATGGAAATTGGTCAATTTTTTAAAAAGTTATTGCTTTTAAAGCAACTAGATTTTTTTCTTAATAAGCTTGATTTGGCAGGCAACTTCCTTATTTCCTGACCGAATTTTTAAAATGTTACTTTGGTGTAGCTTTCACCGATGTTTGAGATTTAATACAGTGTCTAATAGAAAAAAATATCTAGGGACATCAAAAATGGCTTTCTAGAATGCTTAATACTATTAAAATCGAATGGTTTAGTTCTAATTATTTAAAAAGTGTGGTGTTATTTGGCGCAACCTATACATATTTTAACAGTGGTTAGATATCATTAATCTAAGAAAAGTTACGAAATTATTTTGCTTAAATTTCATATTTTGTTCTCTGAATCGAGGAGTAAAGTTTTCGTATTTTTTTGGGAATCGCCTATAAAATAATTTACCAAGCAAGTCTACGTGTGCTAACAATGACATGTTTTAGGGTTTTTGTCAGGCATTTTGAAGTTCTCAAACTTTTGTTCTTAAAAATTACTAATTCTTGTTCAGAACAACAAATTCTACCTACAGTTAAAGTCTTTCACGGGAATTTTAAATCACCCCGTATATAATTTATTTATTATTATTTTACTGGGCAACATTTTATTGTTTCATCATCCACTCCAGTACATTTTTAAAATCTTTTTTTAACTGTATATTATATTCGCTTACCTGGTATACATTTTTTATGGAATTTACTAAATTTACCGCGCCACCAAAAAACTAGTCGTACTCACCTTATTAGATTGTTCGTCACAGTAGCACAGAGTACCGGTTGTTTGGTGATCCGTGATAGCAGGTACCAAAAAATGCGGCCTTTTATCCTCAAAACATGGCAGCAACAGCAAATTATTTATAAAGATTTTAATAATTTAAAAATAAGAACTTATGGTGCGAGTTTTGAGTGTACCTTAAAGGTATCGAGCTTAGTCTTAGGTATGGACACCATTTTATTTTGAAATTTTTCAAACTACTTTAACATTTTAGTGTTTAGTTTTTATTCTTATTTTTTGAATCAAATTACAACCTCATAGGTAAAATATATTGAGGTTAGGGTTACTTTTTTAGTATAGTTTTAAATGGATTTTAATTCTTTCAGTAAAATTAAGTTTATTTTTGTAAGTTTTTTTTTTGATATGTTGCGTACATTTTTGCAGTCCTACCATGTTTTTTTATTTTTTTTTATTGTGCATTTTAGGTTTGGATTTTTTCAAAATTAAGAACTAAAATAAAGTCTCCAAATTTGACCCCAATTGTTGCCTTTATTTTAAACAACAAAACCCACGTACCTTTACACTATTGCGTAGATTAAATTAGACTTTAAGTTGGTCATGACACGTACGAGGCGCTCAGCGCTCAGACGTTTCTGTCTTTTTACTGTTTTTACATTTTATTACCATGTATTTCTATCTTGCTTTCTTTGGTTCGGCCGCTCGTCTATTGATTTTTGGCTCCCGTCGGAAAAACTCGCTGGGTATTTGATGACATCTTCACGTTAGCAACATGCCGCAGACGCTATACTACGTGGGTTAGCGTCATGTCTGAACGTTATACATGCCAAAGGCGTGATCTTGATGAAAAAGCTCAACAATAGACCGCAGAGATTGGACTTTGATACAGTGGCGTAGCCAGGGGGGGGGTTTGGTGGATTAAAACCCCACCAGAAGTTACAACCCAATCTACAATAAAATACTCATGATCAAGGGTCCCAGGGAGACCTATGGCTCCCCCACATTTTTGACCCTTTACTCCAGTTTGTGACGTGTCTTTGGTGAGATGTCTTAAAATTTTTGCCTGCGGTGTTATGGCGTCATTAATTGTTATAATTTTAGTTTAATTCTAAGGAATTTTTATCAGCATTCAAAATGTGTAATAAATGGTATTCTTAGTACAATTTTCCTTAAAATTTTTGTCTGCGACGTATTTATGATTTGTCAACAAATCTATATATACCACCGCAATCCACCCCTTCTTGGCATCTAACCCAATCTACTTTTTCAAAAATATTTTACAAAAAACCGAAGAGATCAAAATTTTTAAATAATTTTTTGTTTTTTTTTTGTAAATTTTCGCCTGCGGCGCTATACCAACATTAAATATTGTTACAATTTTATTTAACTTTAAGCGATGACTACGGTGTATTTAAGGGCTAACTCTGATCTGCAGCTGCAAATGAGACTAGATGAGTCTTGCTTTTAAAAATAAGTATTTTGGTATCGTATACACTAACTCAACATCTATTAAACCGCCCCTCTACCCTCCTTCAGCTCAAGACCTCAAGCAATAGGCACCTACCTAATTTTTAAAAATTTGCCATAGGTAAGTAGTTGATTTTTATTAAATGATATTTAATGATTTTTATTAAATGATAAAGTGAGATTTCTGGCTACGCCACTCTTTGATATCTGTAAGCGAGCGGAAGTCTTTGCTTTTGTGCAGATAAAACAAAAAAAGACAGAATATTGCGCCATATTCCACGTTTGCGCGTACGTCCTATGACCAACTTAAAGTGTCTAATACGAGGGTAACGATATTTCTGAGCATCATACTTAAAAATAAGATATTCTGCCAAAAAATGGATTTGGGTTGTGGCTGATTTTGATATTTTTTTACATTTTTCCATTTTTTTTAGAGATTTCTGCAAACACTGGCTGTACCTAAAAAAACTAATTTATTTTTAATCCAATTCTTTTATTGGGCATAATATTTGCTTTCTAAAAAAGTGTTTATGGAAATCTAAGGTGAAGGATTTTATTTAACTTAATATTTCATAAAAAAAAAACAAAAAGAAGTTAAAAAAAAAACCTCCAAATCAGTTACTTCAACTGAAAAGAAACTAAAAAGAAAAGATCAAAAGATCTTGGGTGGAAATAACGAAAATTCAAACTTGGATGAACATCCTACAAGGAACACACAAAAGACCAAAGCGAAAAGAGATTAAACGATGTTTTACCCTGGGCTCATCAGTGGTTTCACTGGACACTTTGATTTCCAACTCTGAATCACTCACAAATAGGCATCGTGAAAACACTGACTAGCTCACGCTGGTTATACCCAATTTTCGCTTTGGTCTTTTGTGTGTTCCTTGTGGGATGCTCATCCAAGTTCGAATTTCCGTTATTTCCACCCAAGACCTATTTGATCTTTTCTTTTTAGTTTATTTTCGGTTGAAGTAACTAACTTGGAGGTTTTTTTAACTTCTTTTTTGTTTTGATTGTCTTAGGAGCATAATCCTACTGGAAATATTAACACGCCAGGATGAATCCGTATCAGGTAACTTGGATATAAGTACCAGTGCGGAACGATGCCTATCTGTGATTGATTCAAAGTTGGAAATCAAAGTGTATGATGGTGTTTAATGATGTATGGTGGAGGGTGACCAGTGAAACCACTAATGAGCCCACGCTGGTTACCCAGGGCGAAACATCGTTTAATCATTTCTTTTTAATATTTTATAGCTTATTTATTCTTTTAAAAGAAAATTAAATCAAGGAACCGTATTATCCTTAGCTAAAGCTTACTGCTAATGTTAAGATGTTAGCAGTGGCGATACAAATAAAATAATTGATGGAGGGGGGGGGCTTAACCTTAAAATGTTTAAAGTTTCTCTCATATATTAGGACAATTTTTTTAAATGAGTAAAATCAGCCGTTTTTTTCTGGGGGACTTGAGAGCCAAAGATGTTAGTGGTGTAAATAGATTGGGCGACAGCTTGCGCGAAATGCCTGATGACCATAGCACAAACATATTGAAAATAAACTAGAAACTTCCATTTATTAACAGTTTTTGCAAATTATGAGATTGCTTTACTTTTGTTATTTAAAAGTAAAATATGAAAAATGAAAATATCAGATAATGAGCCATTAACAATGCTTAGTTTAATTTATCGAGTAAACGAAGTCTTTGTAGAAACACAAGACACCAAGCAACTAATAAATGTAAAAAATGATCGGTAATTTTAAATAATTAATGGTTAGTATTTATTAGTTAGTTAAGTGGTGGTTATGTGTTAAAAGTCCCATAAGACAAGTGTGATTTTAGAAAATTACATCAATAATTTTTTTACTTACGTCAAGTGATAAGAATAACACTAATAATTTTTTCCTTGGTTATTATACTTATTTTTATACAGACAAATGGTTTGCATTTGTCAAAGGTGGTATTTTATTATTATAAAAATTGATTTAATTTTGGCAACCGGGTTTTTCATTCAATTGTTCGTTTCAACATTTTGATAGTTTCTTATTTTTTTTTAACTTCAAAAAATTATTCGTTGCGAAGTTGCTCCAGAAAAAGAAATCAACGAAATGTTGTTAAAGGTAAACCACCGGTTAGTAAATTTATTATTATTTTTTTTTGTTTTCGTTCGTGAAATTGTCCCTTAAAAACCCCTTGAGCTTTAATACCAATTAACTTGTCACCCTGTGTATTTTATTTTTAGTTCTGCAGAAAATTATAAAAAAATTGTGAAAAAGTATCGGTAATTTTAAAGCTCTAGTAGTATTACCTCCGATAATTTTTTTTTGAATATGCGTCAAGTGATAAAAATTGCACCGATAACTTTTTCTTGTAGTTTCCTTGGTTGCTTTACAGTTTTTTTTTATGTAAACAAATTTTTTGCATTTGTCAAAAGTGGCTGTCTACATTCTAACATTTTGTTAAATCAATGAATCGTTTTGTCGTGTTATAGAGGGAGAAATCACAAAATTTTACCAAAAGTAAACCGCAAAAAAATTTTGGTAAAATTTGGTACCGGTGCGTTCAGCTCCAGTTGTCATTTAAAAATGGTTGGGATTAACTCAATGTAACCCAATAAAAAGGGTTGGGTCGGGTTATGTTTGGTATTTTTAAAAATTGATAATTAAATTTTTTATCAAAATGTGGCCTTCATGGTATCAAATAAATGATAATTAAGTAGAAGTAAAAGAAATATATTATTTTTAGTCAGTGGGCTACAATGTGGAAGAGAGGGACAGTTATTGTCAAAATAAATATTTCTATAAAATATGGCTTGTAATGGGGCACAATAAAGGGGAAGTAATCGTCAAAAATACATTTACCTACTCGCGTGCGGTAAAGTGCACTTTACCGCACTCATCTACTGGCACTTTACCGCACTTAGTGCGGTAACGTGACTAAGTTTATTTCAGAAAATTAAAATATATATATTTATATTTCTTTTTTGGGAATTTTTGAGGCTTGTAGGTAAAATCTTGTACCTAACACATACGTAAAGTGTCTTTACCGGCCTTGCCGGCTTAATCACAAGTATCACTTTCCGCACGTGTTAGATAAATAACTATTTTATCCTTTGGCAGAGTTTTTTAAATTTCTGTGCCAAAAGTTTCCTGTAACATATTAAATAAAGACCTTGTTTAATTATCTTTTATTTTTAGGCCCGCAGAACTTTTAAAGTTTGCAGGTTTTTCCAATTCAATTATAAATTCACTAAGTCAGAATCATCAACTAGATTTTAAGTGCCCAATGTGCGATAAGATATATAAAAACAGAAAAGCTTTTTCCAGACATTTAAAATTTCATGGTGAAAAGAAATATGCGTGTAACATATGTGATAAAAAATATCACTATCCTTCTGAAGTAAATCAGCATAAAAGAATTAGTCATTTGAAAGTTGAACAAATAGATTGTGATTTATGTGGAAAAACTTTTTCTTGTAAAAATGCCCATAAAAGGCATCAGCTGATTAAGCACTCCCTGGAGTTCGAACATAATTGCGAACTATGTGGACAAGGTTTTCACGAAACTTTTTATTTAAATAGGCATATAGAAAGTGCACATAAAGGTATTACTTACCAGTGTCACGAGTGCCCAAAAAGCTTTGCATTTGAAAAGTATTTAAGAACGCATGTTTTAACAGTTCATAATAATAGTGATGAAACGGAATGCACCCAATGTGGAAAGAAGTTTTCTAACAGCACCAGATATAAGAATCATGTACGAAAACGTCATAATAAAAAAACTGTTGTATGTGAAATTTGTGGAAAAAGTATTAATGCAGCAACGATGAAAAAGCACTTGTTGGTTCACAGTGGCGATCGGCCATACAAATGCACAGTTTGTCATAAAGATTTTAACAGACAGCAAATCCTTAGTGTCCACATGAGAACACACACTAATGAAAAACCATATCAATGTGAATTTTGCCAAAAATCTTTCAGTCAGCAAAGTCCTCTAAAAATCCACAAACGGATTCATACAGGAGAAAGACCTTACAGTTGCCATATTTGCGAACAAAATTTTATATCTAAAACTGTGCTAGATAAACATGTTTGCTATATTAATAATGAACTGACTTCAACAGATGATCCTTAATTTGTATTATGTTGTAACAAGTAATACATACAGCATAATCACCTGATCTTTTATTATAAAAACCTGTTTTTAACTTATCGATTTTTTTTATGGATTATGCATTTGTTATACTTTTGTACTAGGTATTTCGATTTAAAAAAAATAATATGTAGATAGCATACTGAGAACTCTTTTATAGATCTACACTTTATTTTTTTTTAGGGAAATATTTGTATTCAAACAAAAATGATTTACCAATGCTGCATTAACCCTTTGAATCTCAAGACTTATAAGGATATAAAAGCACGTGAATGGTTACAAGATATTTTTTCGTTTTTTTAGTTCGCACGTATATATACAGGGTGAAGACTTTAAAAGGAATATTGGCCGTAGCGGGTTAAAAAATTGTTTTTTTTGAAATACAAAAACACGTCAACTTTTTTTAAGATATTTATCAGCTAAAATTTTCGGCAATTTTTTTTTGTGAACGGACCCTAACATACAACTTTTGTTTTCAAATGAGAAGATCCAGCTTGTTGGGAAGCTTATCAAAAAATAAAAACGGTCGTGTAATTTTTTGGAAATTTATCAATCCATGTGTGAAAATTCTCAAAAAATTATTGTTTCGGGCTTCAAATGGAACATTGCCTCTAGCGGGTTCGAAATTTGTTTTTAGAAAAATCCAAAAACATTTCACACTTTTTTTAAAATATTTGTCAATTCTTTCAAAAATCAGTAAAAAATAATTGTGTAAGACTTTAAATGGAACATTGCCCCCAGCGGATTAGAAATTTGTTTTTAGAAAAATCGAAAAATTGTCGGCCCATAATTTTTGTGAACTTACCCTCAGAAAAGGGTTTACTCACATACATTTTTTTTTCAATGGAAAAATCAAATTTACAGCCAGCTGGGGGCAATGTTCCATTCGAAGTCAGACACAATTATTTTTTGAGAATTTTTGACACATAGATTGACAAATTAAAAAAAAAATGACACGAGCGCTTTTCTGTTTTTGATAAGCTTTCCAACAAGTTGCTACAAGCGGGGTCTTCTCATTTGAAAAAAAAACAGTTGTATGTGAATAGACCCCTTTCTGAGGGTCTGTTCACAAAAATTTTATGCCAAAAATTTTGATTGCTAAAAATATTAGTGGACGTGTTTTTGATTTTTTTTAAAAAACATCTTTCCAACCCGCTAGGGGCAATGTTATATTTGAATTCCGAAAATACACGAGCGTTATTATTTTTCCATAGCTTTCCAACAAGATACTACAAGTGAGGTCTTCTCATTGGAAAAAAAAAGTTGTATGTGTGAGTTGTAGACCATTTAAATTTTAATCATTTTGCGCCGTCTGTGAGTCGTCTACTTGAAAACCACGCTCACAACTCAAAAACTATTTGACCGATTTTGATAAAATTCGGTTAGTGTGCTGGATTTAAATTTTAGTTGGTCCCATTTAAAGCTGGTTAAATCCATCTAAGCCATTAAAAGAAGTGAAAAAATTAATTTTCTATAAAATACTATGAAGTAGGTACAATGAGGAGAGAATCATCAAAATACTATTATATAATATAATAATAAGTTAATTTTGGGTTTTTATTTACGCATGATTAACCCAAAGTATGCGCACCTATAACATTTCATAGCATCATCCCTTTCGCCACGTAATGGGTGGGTTCAACTGCGCGTCGCAATCTAGAGGCGGCGAAGTGAGTGCCGGGTAACTGGACGTAAGATCAAGTGGGCGCTGCAAATTGGGCGCAGGGACAACTGGGCACGAAAGTTAGGACCAATTCCTCCAAATCCAGCGCTTTAAAATTATTTTGTAAAAAATTTGGAATATCCTTTTTAGAACATAATGCATTACTTAACCATATTAAAGTTACATTTTTTCTATTCTGCAAAATCATACGTTTAAATGCGGCCGGCGCCGGTGCAAATAAAAAGATATACGAAGTGTAAGTAAAATATCATGGACGCCTTTCGGTCTCGACTCTGAGATGGCGTTCATATAGCCTGGAACGTGATTTACCGGACAACTTGGTAGTTCCCCTCAATACTGTTTTCGTTCGCTTCGAGCTCGTGTTTATACAGGTTCGGAAATCCCATAATTGCTATGTTTTCATGAGTATTGAGTTCGTTTTCAAAACTCATTGAATTTTTTTCTTTTATATAGCGTGTTCTGTATCAAGACCAAGAACACGCTAAATAAAAGAAAAAGATAGAATGAGTTTTGAAAACGAACTCAATACCCATGAAAACATAGCAATTTTATCGCATTAAAAAATTGTCTTACAAGTTTTAAACATGTCAAGATACTGCTCTTGTTGGAACTATCTCAATCATAAGCAATAAAAATAAAGATTTTTAATTTTTTACGTTCCTGGTGAATAACGAAAAAATATATAATTTTTTGGTGAAAAACTGTGGAAACATTAACATAATTATGTGAAATTTTAGGTCTTAGATATGACCTACTTTGGCTTATTCAAATTGAAATATCTCGAAAACGGTTACATGCAGACCTATACTATCAATATATATGTATATATATCAACCGATCGCTAACCTGCATTATTTTTTCCTTGCTCAAGGTGGTTTTTCAAAACGATGTCTCCCGCGTCAATTCGCATCTTACATAACCCTTCCAGAATTTCATCATTATAATTTGCCTCTCTTGAAGCATCCATAGGCACGTTCGCAAGAAATAACCTAGCTGCTTCCAGTGCCGTTTTATGAAAATGAGTATCTGCGTACTTTTACAGAATGACCTATTAATAAGCGAACCCAAAACATCTCTAACGGAGCTCAGATTGGGTGCAAAAAGTGTACAGAATTTACCGAATGCTTCTTTTTAATGAGTACACTTCCACCCAGCAATGATTGAATTTTCTCTTCAGAGGCTGGGCGTCTTTGAAAAAGTCGTACGTTTGAGGTGGAATCCAACAGTTTTTACGTAATTTTTTTTTGCTCGATTGACAAAATCGAAGCTTAACCAATAAATCGATCGATGTCATTTTCATTACTGTCATACACTGTTAAATCCAGATCGGCCTCGTCATCCAAATCTAAAACAAATTCGTGATCTCAACCCAATTGATGGAACACCAATGTAAAATCAAAATAAAAAAGACTTCTGGCTTTTCTGTAAATAAATCTCACTTGATATCTACTAACCTAATAAGCCGGTTTCTACGAAATATGGCTTAAGAACACTCCTGAAAAGACAACCTATCAGCATAAAGAAAGAAAGACAGGCAGACCCCTCTTTTTGTCGTGGGCTAAAAATACCTTTGAAGAAACTAGGCAGAATCACAGAACTACTGGAAAAATGTGCATACCGTTTTTTTTTTCGTATTTGCTTTTTTGTGGATAATTTTTACTGTTTTTGGTAAAGTTTTAAATGAAAATGTACACAAAGTCTAGATATAACACTCCTGTTCCAAATAGTTCATCCTGTAAAGTCGCTGAAGGTGGCGGCATCACACAACTTTTCATATTTCTTTTAAGGATTCAGGTATCCGAAGACCTAAGGTCACTCTTTTTGCAGGTTCAACTTTAAAACTAGACCTACAATAAAATATATTTCATATATTTTGTAAACGTAAGTATATTTATAAAATTTAATTAACCTTTATTGAGACTAACCGGCTAAGAAAGGATTTTTAAAAATATTGCCTTTAAGGGGGTAAAAATATGGGTTGGAATTTTAAAGAGGTTTTCTATATCTCGGAAACAAAAAGCCGCAGATGTCTGAAAATTGGTGCAAAGATTCTACTAATATAATAAAATATTATTATTTCATACTGTTTATCGGTTATCGGTTTCAGCCCGGGAAATGATACATTACATCACTAGTCCGGGAAATTAATTTTTTCGGACTGAAATCGATATTTCCGTCCACTAGTCCGGTAAAGTAACTAAAAAAAATAAGAATAAAATAATGGATTTCCCACTTACAGTGTGAAATAAACGTTGTCGGATACACAGTGAAAGTGCTCGTCTACAAATTCCGGGCTCAGTTTCTTCGTCGCCTTGTCCGTAAACATCCAGACTTGTACTTTAATAGAGAATTTCCTCGCCTTGTAATGTAAATAACTATTTTGAGTTTTTCGAAATTTCAGCTGGGGTGGAGCAATAGGGGTAATTCGATTTCGAGAGGGGTAAAGAGATCTTCTGTATTTTAGATTTAGAAAAATAACAGAGGTTGAGAAATTAGCATTATAGACTCTACCAATAAAATAGATGAACACGTGTTTCAGCGTTTTTCTACCAACCCCCTATTATTAGGGTGAATTATCCACCATATTTGATAAAAATTTTGATGTGTTAAAATATGGGTCGTGTCGTATCACACTGAAGGAAATGAAGCCCGGAATCGAAAAAACTGTTTTTTCTATTAATTTTTGTAATTTTTTATCACTCACCTTTATATATTCCATAAAAATATTGACCTACTAAAATATGGGTTGTTGGGTATCAAATCGAAGAACGTAGAGCACAGAATATTTTTTTTTGTCAATTATTCTAATAAGTTTTTACTCTCCCCTCTCCCCCTCCTATATTTGAAAAAAATATTGGCCCTCTAAAATATAGGTTGTTTCAATTTTTTTTATTAATCCCGCTTTAGCAACGCAGTGGGTGAAACGCTAGTAAAAGCATAAAATTGC
Organism: Oxystoma pomonae; assembly: GCA_963921995.1. NCBI lineage: Eukaryota > Metazoa > Arthropoda > Insecta > Coleoptera > Brentidae > Oxystoma > Oxystoma pomonae. The sequence continues at coordinate 27,658,025 of OY998169.1, forward strand.
CCACAATTTTGTCCTTATGACACCACACTATGCGCCTGTTTACTTCCACAAAATAAGATAATAGCTACCCAAAGAAGAAAAGCCTAAAAAGCTCTAAATAAAAAATATTAAATTGCTGTTTTTGCAATTTGCTTCAGAGTGTAGATTTTATTTTCTTACTTGGAATGTTAGTTTTAGGAAACTCATATACAAAATAAAAAATAAAATAACATAAGTTGTGTGAGTATTATGTAGTTTATAATATTCTGTTGCAAATTTTAACAATAATACATCAAATAATTTTTAGGTTTACTTTAGGCAAAATAAAAGACGAATTTATAGATGGAAATTTGGAGGACATTGAAATAGAATACTGCCCGTATTGTAATAAAACTTTCAAAGATATACACCGCCTTAATAAACATATTTCGTCCCATAGCGACCAAAAGCCATTTTCTTGTGATATTTGCGATAGAAAATTTAAAAGAAAATACGACGTAATCACCCATACCAAACGAAAGCATGAAAACATTAATATGTCCTTTGAGTGCGACTTTTGTTCAAAAGTACTTTGTTCGAAAGGTTCCTGGATCGTACATAGAAAAAGGCATCTGAAGGAATATGTGGCCAAGTGCGAGGTGTGTAATGTTGGATTTGTTACAAATCAGGAGTACAATAATCACGTGGGATCAAAACATGGATCTAGCAATCATATCTGTAATATCTGTGGAAGAAGCTGTTATGATAAAGCTGCACTTCAAGGTAATATATTTCCTGTCTTGTTCTGACTATTATCGAAATAATATAAATGACCTCCCTGTCACCTTTGACCACCGGCCGGCGCTGCCTTGATAAGATATAATAGATATATAAAGATTAAAGAGCGTCAACTAAAAACCCAGGTATTATAGTATTATATTATTATAGTATAGTAGTACCAAGCAGTATTTTAAGTTGTGGACATTTAAGGCTCATTTAGAATGGCAAGCAGCAGCTTGCGCTGACAGGTGTCAAATTTTATATTTGGGTATTTTAAGCATAAATTATAAAAAGGAGGAAATTAAAAAAACAATACTTCTTCTTTAATTTAATTAATAAAAATATAGGGTTAGAATCGACACGAAACAATAAGTTTAAAAAAAAAAGAAATAAGTTCTTAACTGGGCTTACTTATTTTCCATAAATAAGACACATTCTTTAAAAGTTTCATTTTGTAGCTGTTTTACAAATGGACACTATTGCGTACACATACATGCATGTCAACAATATCAAAAATTTGTCTGGCTCCCTAACAGCGTTCACCTCTCCTATGCAGTGTGTCCCGAAAGTCTGGATTATTGGACTTTTTGAGAGAACTACAGATTTTGAAATAATGAGCCATACATCAATTTCAAAAAAATTATTAATATGACATAATATACAGGGCGCGCAGTTTAAAAAAAACGTAAATTTGTGTCACATCTTATTTTTCGGATACCCTGTATGCAAGGGTATACATTTTTTTAAACCGTTTTATTTAACTAAAGTAATCCTATACAAGGTTTCAAAGAAAAAACTATAATATATACAGACTGTTGTCCCAACACTGTATGTTTGCAGCTTATTTATCCTTATTACCCAAATTTTCCATTAAGCAGGAGCTAGCAGTTACTAGACTAGATATTTTTTAAGTAAAAATGTTGGTTCTGCCTAACTTTTTAGTACCAAGCAGTATTTTGAGGCTGTAGATATTTACGCGTGTACAATAATACCTGGTTTATTAAACCTGCTTGTATTTTTGTTTATTACATGGGCTAGAGTCGAGACGAAACGTTAAGAATAAAAAAAATTGGTGCTAGAAAGCACGGATAGTCCACCATACAATCAATTATTTTGTATTTGTAACAAAATTTTTGGGTAATATTTACGGAAACCAAAATCTGAAAACCGCATATCAATAGCTGATTTACTTCTAAAGTTATGATTTTTTTATATATTTTAACGTTTTTTTCAAATAACTCGGGACCTAAAGCTCCTACTAATTTGGACTTCATAGCAAAATGTATAGTCCATATTCATGGAAACTTAAATCTGAAAACCGTATATCGCTACTTGCTTTTGTTACAAATTTTTTAAAAATATTTTATCCAACCTCCCACCACACCACCCATAAGTTAATCATGGTTCATGGTTTTTTACCAAATTTCGTTAAAATCGATTAAGGCGTTCTTGAGTTATCGTATATACAGACAACAGACCGACAGACAACTTTTTTTTTTGTCGATTAACGATTTTAATAGTCCCCCATACCATATTGGTATGGTGGACTGAAAATACAAAAAGAAGAAAACTAAAAAGAAAACAGTTCATTAGTATGGTAGAATAAAAATAAGGTGTTGACTGTGCCTTTTAACGGACACTATCATTACACTACATTTGCCTGGTTCTGGAGATGTACGCGTGCAAGTAACCGATTTATTGAACCTGCTTTTATAGAAAAAAATACAAAAGGAAGAAAACTTAAAAGAAAACAGTTTTGCTTCATTAAATTTATAGAGATGAAGAACTTATTTTCCACAAATAAAGCAGCAATATTTGCTTCTTCTTACACACTCTTTAAATATTCCCTTTTGTAGCTGATTTAGAAGCGGACACTATGGCTGGTCCAGCAGTTCAAAAACCAAGAGCATTCTTTAGCAGCGCCTAAGTCATTAGATTTTGTTAGGTAGTTATTCTAGGCATTAAATTTGTTTAAGTATAAAAGGCTGTCTATATAACTATGAGACAATATACAGGGTGGAGACTTTAAATGGAATATTGACCGTAGCGGGTTAAAAAATTGTTTTTTAGAAAATTCCAAAAAAACTGTACCTAAGATTTTGAGCAGCTAACATTTTCGGCAAAAAATTTTTTTGAACGGACCTTCAAAAAGGGCTCTATTCACATACAACTTTTTTTTTCAAATTAGAAAATCCCTCTTGTAGCACATTGTTGGAAAGCTTATCGAAAAAGAAAAAAGCTCGTGTAATTTTTTTTGACATTTCTCAATCCATGTGTCAAAATCCTCAAAAAATGATTGTGTTGGACTTTAAATGGAACATTGCCCCTACGGGTTGGAAATTGGTTTTTTGGAAAAATCCAAAAACACGTTAACTAATATTTTTAGCAGTAAAAATTGTCGGCCTAAAATTTTTGTGAACCTACCCTCAGAAAGGGGTCACTTACAACTTCTTTTTTTTAAATTAGAAGACCCCGCTTGTGGCACCTTGTTGGAAGGAAAGCTTTTAAGTCCGACACAATAATTTTTTAAGAATGTTTGACACATCGCTTGACAACTAATATTTTTAACAATCACAATTTTCGGCATAAATTTTTTGTGAACGGACCCTCAGAAATGGCTCTATTCACATACAACTTTTTTTTTCAAATGAGAAGACCCTACTTGTGGCACCTTGTTGGAAAGCTTATCGAAAAAGAAAAACGCCCGTGTATTTTCTTTAACATTTATTTTGTCAATCCATATGTCAAAAATCCTCAAAAAATAATTGAGTAAGACTTTAAATGGAACATTGTCCCTAGCGGATTAGAAATTTCTTTTTAGAAAAAGCAAAAAACGCGTTAACTAATATTTTTGGCAATAAAATTTGTCGGCCTAAAATTTTTGTGAACCTACCCTCAGAAAGGGGTCTATTCACATACAACTTCTTTTTTCAAATGAGAAGACCCCGCTTGTGGCACCTTGTTGGAAAGCTTTTAAGTCCAACACAATAATTTTTTGAGAATTTTTGATACATAGATTGACAAATATCCTACAAAGTGCCTCAAGCGAGGTCTTCTTATTTGAAAAAAAAAGTTGTATGTGAAATCCTCTTCTGAGGGTCCGCTCACAAAAAGTTTTTGCGGAAAATTTTAGCTGCTAAAAATCTTGGTTGATGTGCTTTTGAATATTTCTAAAAGAAAAATTTCCAACCCGTTAGGGGCAATGTTCCATTTGAAGTCCGGCACAATAATTTTTTTGAAGATTTTGACACATGGATTGACAAATGTCAAAAAAAAATACACAAGCGTTTTTGTTTTTCGATAAGCTTTCCAACAAGGTACTACAAGCGGGGTCTTCTTATTTGAAAAAAAAGTTGTTGTTGTGTGTAAATACACTCATTTCTCAGGGTCCGTTCACAAAAAAATTTTGGCGAAAATTTTGGCTGCTAGTTGACATGTTTTTGGATTTTTGTAAAAGAAACAATTTTTTAACCCGCTATGGCCAATATTCCATTTAAAGTCTCCACCCTGTATATGGGCCTTCCCTTGCATTTTCTGAAAAAAGCGGTAGCGATAATAACACTCCTAGTCAAGTTAGCCTGGAAAAAATGCAAAACCAAATATTCTTCTGGGCGCGCGCAGACTGCATCAGGTATGCGCAGTAAATTTGTTGCCTTTGGCCTTACCCAGGGCCGACCCTGAATATTACAACATTTTATTTGTTTTCCAAAGTTTTTATTGTTGCACGTTTAAGATCCTTAGGCAGCTATTAGAAAATCTCATAGTTATATGGTTCTGCCTGACCTTGTCGCTTACCCGCTGTGCTTGAGAGGGCCTAGTTATTAAAATCTAATTAATTACTTTTATAGGCACCGCCCACATCCGACCTAGGGATATTAGGTGTATTCCCTTTTCTACCAGGGATAGATAATTTATATATATACGAACCAGGCATAGACTGGCACTGGCACATCCCTAGACCGTTGAACCAAGACTTGAATCCCAAATAAGGCCTCTCTTGATCAGCACCCTCCTCTAAATCCGAACTGCGTATCGCCCATAAAGGATTTGCATTAGGCTAATTAAATGGTAATCACTGCACTTTTTCGCTGAATGTTTTTTAGGCAATATAACAAGTGTCAGTTAAGCCTGCACTGCGATAATCAGGTTGAAAAGTTTGACAAGAGCGCCTCTTCGTTTTTGATGAGTTTCAAAACTTCCGCGTATACTCCATCTTGCTTGTTGTACTTCTTTTGGTATTATAACTATATTTTGACCTGAGAATTTTTCTGAACGTTTGGCTGATCATTGCTAAATAGATTTTCTATGTAAATACACAATTTTTTTAGTTTTTCTTTGGTAATATTTTTCCTTGGCTGTCAAATAGAATTACCGCTTGTCTCTTATTAACTAATTAAAAGTATCACGTTTACAATTTCTTGATATTGTCAAATTACCCATTCTTCTTTTGCTGACTTGATCTTATGTTTTGTTTCTCTGTTAATTTTACTGTACTGAGCACTGACTTTTTTAGTGCGTCTGTTTCCCATCAAATCTAGGATTTCATCAGTCATTCAAACTTTCTTTTTTTCTTGGTTCACCCTTGCATAGACGTGCTGTGCTTTCAACTATGGCACTTTTGTTAAGTTTAACTTATTGCCACCGTAGTATCTTAAAGTTCGTTTATCCTGGGTCTGGGTTTGTTATTTGTAGGACTATTTAATGCAGTTTTCGTATCGTTTATTAGATAATATGAAGTCGATTTGATTTCCAAAATTCCTCTCTGATTTGTCGGCAGGAGTGGTTCAGGTGTATAGGCGCCTGGTGGGAAGTTCAATGAAAGTAATTGATACGACAAAATGCCTTTCCTGATCGTATTGGAAAAGACAATCTCCACGATCATTTGGTATACCAAGACCGTGCCTTTCAATGATGTCTTCTCTTGGAGCATTTCCAAGTTTTAATTAAAGTCCCCAGTAACAATGGTAATTTCTGATTTTTTGGCAAAATCGAGGGCAGTCTGGACTTTGAGAATTCTTTAGTTAAACTGTACACCTGAATAATATTGACACTAAAAGGCCTTGAGTTCAGCTGAAGGAAAGTTACTGGATCTGACACAGGAACAAAAGAGATTAGGGATTTTTGCCGTCATTGCCTATCTGGCACTCACCTGCTGAGTTAGTTCATGTTACTTTGCTACTGCCAAGATTCCTTTGTCTAATCCTTTTTATTTCTTTGATAACAAACATACTTTGTACGTTCCAGGGTGCAATCTTTATCAGAACTGAATCGGAGATTCTTAGCACCCTCTGATCACTTACGTAAAAGCTGCCGGGAAATGAGGGACGTGGTTTTCCGTTACCGTCTTGTGATGCTTTTAACTTGACAGTAGGGTATATATGACGGTTTAAAGATGACCGACATGCAGTTACGAATTTTTTTTTTGGGGGGGGGTTACATTTTTCATACAGACTCGATAAAAGGTCGTCATGTACAACTCATCTCTCTACCAAATTTATTTTCCTACCGCGGCGCTATATTATATAGTGCAAAAATTACAAGGTGACCTATTTTGTGCAACATTTATTCAAACTAGATAGGTATCGCATGTATTAAAGTTCTTATACAGTTAAAAGATAGGTGAATAAATTGGACCAGTTTTTGAATTTTTTGATTAATTAACTCAAAACTATAAAACTACCTGTGTGTACAAAGGAAAACTAGGGACCTAAAATAAATACTTTTTCTCTAATTCTATAGAGTGCATCTAATTTACGAAATCGAAAACAAAAACCGTTTGAGATGTAAGTCCATATCCTTCTTCTCTTTCTATTTAAAGAAAAACCTAAAAAAAACTGTTAGTTTAGCTGGGACAAAGTCAGCTAAAAAAACAACCCTTTTTAAAATATAAAAGACCAAGTACATTAAGAACCCGGCAACGTTCCCATCCAATAAATACAACGTTTTTGATAGTAATCGTAAGGTAGAAGTTATCTCAAAAAAAGCTTTAAAATAATCCCCATTTTGGTAGTTTCTACTTCACAGTAAACGAGCTAGTTACTGTTATTTAACAGAAATATTGTATAGTAGACTAGGAGAGTAACTTTAAATGCTTGTTTGGATGGATGTGATTCTCTCCGCAAAAGAGCCCTTGCCGGTTCACGACCTTTTAGATGGAGAACCTAACGACACCACTGCGGGCCACCAAACTACTGACGCATATTGGGTCTTTAGAGGCTGTGGGTAAAGTGGATATGAAGAGGAAGGCTGCTTAAGGCACTCTGTGGTACCTTATAATGGACGGACTACTAAATCACTATGTAGTCGAGGGGCATAGAGTCGAAATTAAACCTCCGTGGGCGTTTTGATGATGATTTTACGAAACCTGTTTTAATCGGTTACTAATAGACCACTTAACATCACCTTGCCTGTGAGTAGCCTCAAAAGCGCTGCAGTTAAAAAGTGAGGTTAAGGCGACAAAATATTTTTTTTAATCTTAACGGTTTGGCCTACGATGATGAAATTTGGTACACTTCTAGCCAGATTAAATAATATAATTTAAAAAATAATATTTAGTGCATCTAAGGGCCGGTAGAGGGCAAAATGTGTTTTTAGATTTTTCCCTGTATCTCCTGAACGACTTATCCTGCACACTTGAACCTATGTGGCTTTGTAGTACATATATGAATATGAATAGCCTCAAAAATGTTGCAGTCCAAAAGTTAGGTTAAAAAAATTTATTTACGCAAACTTGACTTAAGGGCATCGAAAATTTATATAAATCGGTTACTTATAGACCACTCAATATTTATCCATCTATGAATATGATGACATTTGTTAATCATATTTGCCTTCGGGGCAGATTGTATTATATAAATAAAAAAATAAAATTTAGTGCCTCTAGGAGCCGGTGGAGGGCGAAATGTGGTTTTGATTTTTTGCGTAAAAGATTTTTTTTTCGAAATTGTCAAAAAAATGGCGTCTGTTCAGGGCCCTCTGCTCACAGGCTAAAACATTTTTTGTGATATCGGGCTGATTGGTAATAGTATGTACTAAAAAGACACATAGTTTTAAGTGGTCAGGATAAGTCGTTCGGGAAAAAATCTAAAATCACATTTCGCCCCCTACTAAATGTAATTTTTTTATTTTTTATAATACAATCTGGTCCGAATGCCAATATAATTACCAAATTTCATCATCGTAGGTCAAAAAAGATTTAAAAAAATATTATGTCACTCTAACCTCACTTTTTGACTGCAACATTTTTGAGGCTATTCCTAGGTGGAGAAATATTGAGTGGTCTATAAGTAACCGATTTATAAAAATTTTCGATGCCCTTAAATTAAGTTTGCGTAAATAGATTTTTTTTTCGAAATTGTCAAAAAAATGGCGTCTGTTCAGGGCCCTCCGCTCACAGGGTAAAAATTTTTTTGTGATATCAGGCTGATTGCTAATGATTGTACTACAAAACCACATAGTTTCAAGTGTGCAGGATAAGTTGTTCGGGAGATACAGGGAAAAATCTAAAAACACATTTCGCTCTCCACCGGCCCCGAGATACACTAAATGTAATTTTTTAAATTTTATAACGCAATATGGCCAGAAGGCCAATATGAGTACCAAATTTCATTATCGTAGGTCATACCGTTAAGATTTAAAAAATATTTTGTCGTCATAACCTCACTTTGTGACTGCAGCATTTTTGAGGCTGTTCCCAGGCAGGGTCATGTTAAGTGTCCTATTACTAACCGGTTAAAACAGGTTTCGTAAAATCATCATCAAAAAGCCCACGGAAGTCCATATGCCCCACAACTAATACATAAAAAGGATTCGAAGAGAAAGCGTATGCGGTCGGTGTAGTGAAGGTGATGGGTCGCTTTCTTACTATCATCTGCGACAAAATACAAAAGGCCGTCAGAATTATAAAATATTAAGACAGTCAGAACGGTCTATCAACTATCCCTAAAAAGAGTATTATGATCCTATATCACCAAAAGAGGAAAACTGGAAAAATTTAATCCCTTAATATATTATTGTCAGAGATGAAGTTTCTAGAAGTCAGACTGTACAGAAAGGAGCATGGCCTTCAGTTACGCCCAGTGGTCAGTCGCACCTTGAGGATTAGCCCAGGAACCTATACTGGATATCCTACTAATACTATAAATGCAAAGGTTTGTTTGTGGGTTTGTCCTCAGTCACATACCGATTTGAATAAAATTTGGTAAAAAGATAGAGTGTGACCGGGATTGAAACATAGGCGTTATTTTTGGATATAGTGAGCAACGCCGCTAAACACAATATGCTTCAGTAATTAGGCAGTGCAAAACCTGACTACATCTACGGAACTAATGAGCCGGCAGAGGATCTTTTGCAGAAATAACCGGTTCTATGAGGACTGCTTACATAGCTCGAATCAAGTAAATGCTATTTTTTTTGAAACGGATACCTTTCTAAACGCTTATTTGTTGAGAAAATTGAAACAAACAAAAATTTATCAAGAAATCTTTAAACAATAAGGTCACTAAAAAGAAAGGTTCGTGGCATATCGGACACACATTTTGCTTTTCAATCCATTACGACCAGGCGTCCAAGATCTAATGGATAGTGCAGAAATCTACAGGCCTATTTCATCCTTCTTAGTCTTTATTTAGATTCTCGAATTAAATGAACTATACCTATTAAACCACTATAATATTTAACGTTTTTTGAAAAATAATTAAAAAAAGGAAAATGTATCCCATTGTTACCCTTCGTATACGGAGTGACCTAAAAAATTCAAACAACCAAAAAAAAATCTATTTTTTTTTTAATAATCATATTATATCAGATAGGTACTAATAAAGTACAGGGTATTTGTATTTATACTATAATAAGTAGCTAAATAAGATAAAAATAAATTATTATAAATATAATTTTTCTTTTTATAACTTACATTTTGCCCACCCTTCAACGCTTTCTAATAGAGTATTTTATCTTTAGGTCATATGGCTCGACACGATGAAAATTACGGAAAGAACAACGAAAACATTAGATGCGACATTTGCAACAAAACGTTCTTACAACCGAAATATCTAAAACACCACTTTCTGAGAATGCATCAAAATGGCGGGTTGCAGTTTATTTGTGATCTCTGTGGGAAAAAGGTTAGCACACACATAATAATAGAGATATATACATAAGGATAACCGCATAGATTGCAATATGATTTTAAAAGGGGATATTTTATTTACATAAGTATAAAATGTATACCATTTTCTAAAAAAACACGAAAGAAGGGTGGTTTTGGAACGGACCTGGATGCGCTGGTGAGGTTATAGTTTCATTTTATGCAGGTGTTTGAGCTTGTACCAAAATTTCGAAAATTTGGGGGACTAAAATAAAATTTTGGGGAGTAAAATTAAATTCTGTAAAAAATTGCAAATTTTAAGAAATCGACAGTACACAAAGTGTCTGATCCTTTTTGCTAAAATGTTTTATAAAAACACGAATTTAGTGAATAAATGGTATACATACATCTTCACTAAAATGTCTCTTTATCCTTCGGCAATTTTATCCCCTGCGAAGCGAGCCTCGAGATAAAAAGAGCCACTTTAGTATCGAGGTAATTTAGCTACTATTTTAGACTCGTTTTTCTCTATTTTAACCCAAGCTTCTATGCAATACATATTGTATATTTTGTTTTTATAAATATTCAAATGACTTTGGTTAAGAGTTTAATCCTCTACCAATACGTATTCATCGTACAATCAGCGTAGCTAAACAGAGTTTTGACATTGAGAAAAATCGTGGAGATCATGACTTTTTTTACACTTTATCATTAAATTTGCAAACGTAGATATTTTTCTGGGTTTGCTGATACATTACAAACTATGAGATACTATAACGGCCCAAGTGTCGCAAAATCGGTAACGAAAATAACTTTGAAAAACAAAAGAGAATTCAAAATCGCGGTTGGCTTTGGCACTGTTTGGGCCGCCAAGCCATGGGCAAAAAATCTACTGCACATACACTAACAAAGCCATGCCCGTGTCGTAGTGACCTTACGATAATTAAATGTCAAAAAGCGATAAACGTAGATGAAAACTTCATTTTGTATATAGTCCCTTTCCTTCGTCGTTTTGAAGTAAAAATATTTTTTTCTTGTTTTCATTTGACCAACTTCCAAGTTTTACAGCTTGGGTAATAAAAGGGGTTACCACCGAGCGACACCGAGACACTGGACACTTAACTACCTTCGATTTAGCATCCTTTCGGTTCCAAACAGCCGCCAATTTGGACCAAAGGACACTAAAATAGATGAAGATGAGGGAGGTAGATATCGGAGATGTCGCACCGAAATAAAACAAGATTCTAAAATAGTAAATAACGAGCGCAGCGAGGTATTTAAAAACTCGAGTAAAAAAAGTACAGTTTAGCCGCGAGTTGGTAACACTATTTTTTTAATAACTTTATCAAAAAATCCGATAAAAACAGGAAAATACTTTTAAAAATCTCGAACGAAGAGCACTTGGGCGCTGGCAAATGAAATAACAATGGTTTCCATAGCGATGTGCCTTTTTACTCGGTGAAGAGAGTTTGATATTTTGACGCTGTTTTTAAATGATTTTTTCGTAAATACTTGGTGAAAACTGGCGGAAATGGATTAATTTTTAGGCAAGAATAATTAAATTTTTTCAATTATTATTATTTTCCTCTATTTCTCTTTAATTTTGGTTAAAAAACGGACAGAAATCTTTTTTTGCACCCGTGATCAAAAAGAAAATATTTTTTTGCAAAAAAGCCATGCTTTAGTTATCTGCACACAGTTACTAAAATAATGTTTTTGATAAAGGTATGAAACAAATATTTGAAATTGACAAGTAGATTTTTCTGGTCGAGGTCCCAATTGGCTATTTTTAACTTTTAAAGGAAGTGCCTACTTTACGAATCCATTTAATGACGCTTTGGCACCTTTTGGGAACTTCAAATATTTAAGGTGTGGGCTAAACTTTGTCAGTCCCTTTAAAATACGCATTGCAAATTTTTTAAATAAAGTTGTATCTTTCCAGGTCAATTCCAAGAGATCACTTCGAGACCATATGCTCATTCATCAAGGGCTAAGACCAATAGAGTGCAGTGAGTGTGGGAAAGGTTTTGTCTTAAGGACAACTTTAAAGTTGCATATGCGAACTCACACAGGACAGAGACCTTACGAGTGTAAACTTTGTGGAAAAAGTTTTACGCAAAAAACTCCACTCACTGTTCATATGAGATACCACACGGGAGAACGACCCTATGTGTGCAGCGTTTGCAATAGTGGTTTTGTCAGCAAGGGAGCACTTAGTATACATCAAAAAAATAAACACTCCACTATGTAAAATTTAGAACAAGTGAGAGCACTAAAGTGAGAGACTTAAAATAAATAGTTAATTGGTCATTTTTTTTAGACAAAAGCCTATTGTAGTAAACGCAAATTAGACACTAGGCTTTTTATAGATTTCTCTGTTGGCTTTGGTTAAGGTTTATATTAATTTTAAATTTTAGAAACTGTTGATGTTTTGGAGACGTGGTAAAGCAAATATTTATTAAAACCTTTATGGTAATTTGGCCAGGAAAATATATTTGAAGGTAATAATGCAATGAGATATTATAGTATGCTCAATATAATAACGACAACATGTACTCATACGACTGATACTGAAAATATATGTATATTTTAAAGATATTATAGTCCAATGGCTAAGAATTTTTTTTAATTTAAGACTCGATAATTATATATCTGATTCCTTTATTGTACAACTATTTTTTTTGTTTTATCCCATACAGGCCATACCGGCTTTAATAAATATTTTAAAACTTTCTTCACTCTTTTTATCGGTTGGTATCGGGCTGATTTAAACCATCTTTAAATGGGACCAACTAACAAATTTAGCACAGCTACCAAATTTTATCAAAATCGGTCGGATAGTTTTTCAGTTGTAAGCGTTGGCTACAGACACACAGAAAGCGTGACAAAAAATGTTTGGAATAGTCTTTCTTCTTTTTGGTATGATCACCATAGTTCACACTATAGTATAGTATATAATATATACTTGTCAAAAATTTTGCCGCCATTCAACTAAGATTTTTATAAGCTTTCCAAAGGGGTAACACACGCTGGGCAAAAAATATTTTTTTTACGGAAGAAGTTTTTTGGGGGTAGCTCCGAAGGGTGTAATAGGGGAATGCTCAAAAACAATAGGGGTCTGCGCGTCAACACAAGTAATTACTGTGTAAATTTTTTTTATGATTGGTGCAATGGTTTTTCAGTTAGAGTGGCTACAAAGTAGGCGACAGACCGACTGACAGACCGACCGACAGACAGACCGACGGCGTCTGGATTCGTGCTTATCACTATTCGGAACCTCAAAATTTGTGGATGATCATGAAAATGTCGAAGTACCATTTTTAGATGATTACATTACTTATCGAGGGAAGTAAAAATCGTTCTTAATATTTATACTAACGTTGTAAGAAAAACTACTTAATTTTTTTGATAACATTTTATAAATTTAATATTTTAAAGAAATTTGGCTGGAGCGGAGCTAAATTGCTACTACGCGTACCAATAAACATTTAAAAAAGACGAAAATTCTCACCATGTAAAGGGAATGACAGAATTTATTTGACTTTTCTGAACAGTGACAGTGACATATTCCGTGGCTATCTACGATTTTGTACGTTAAAACTTTTCACAACCCAAACCATAGAAAGCCATGGAATATATCACTGTAATGTTCACAAAAATCACACATATTCTGTTATTCCAATTAACCATTTTCCGAGTTTGACAGGCTGGCTAGCAAAAAGGTTTGCCACCAAACTAAAACAAAGTGACCAACAAAAAAAAATAAAAAATTGACAGGTAAATTTGGGTGGGAACCCTGATTTTCGACATAACCAATCTTCTTTGTGTTTAATTTACGAAAATAACCAAACGGGCACTTCAGTGAATTTAGGTTAAAATTTACATAAAAACTAAAGGTATAGTGTAATAAAATCCCCGCAGGGTTGCTGCTGCAAAGTGAGAACCATAAAAAGCTGGTTTAAAGATCAGCTCATGCTCCAAAACATGTTTAAAAACGAGTTTTAAGGATTTGGCTTCTATAAACACCTAGTTAGAAATGGATAGCATACAGGACTTTTTACTGCTTTGATGAGGAATCCAGCCAGTTACTACTGCTCTGAAAAGGAAGTTTTCAACCCACCATAGAAATAATTAATGAGGAGGGCATCCATTTGCAACTATGAGAGAAAAACAGTTCAATGGGTGTATAATAAAATTAAGAATATATATGTCGTCTTATTATAAAAAATTTTTTAAAGCTTTAATTAAAAGTTATATTTTACAATTTTTACTTTAATATATGTAGTAAATTTAAAAGTTGAATTGTATTTGACTTAATTTTAAACAAGGGTAGGCCTGCTTGACAAACAGAAAATTTAAATAAGTATGCAATGGGTTTTTACAGGTACAACACCAAATTATATTTATATTTTATTTTCCAAACTAACCCTGCCAAAAAAACTGCATCAAATCTCTTAGAAAAGTTTTACAAGATTTTATAATGTTTTATCAGGTTTTATATCTTTTCTATGCGGTATGTGAAACAAACTTGTAAAAACCTAATCCAATTTCATGAAGTACGGATTTTTTCTATCAGTTTTGACGAGAAAGACAGCTTGACCAGTAGAATCTTATAAAACCCTATCAAACATCATAAAAAATCACCAACTTTTGTAAGAACCTATGCGGTTTTTTTACCTGGGATACAAAGTTATTATTTTGGAGTTTATTATTGAAAACAATTTATTGGAGGTTTTAATAAAATGATTAAAGCAAATTTCCCTAAAAATATATTTTTTTCACATTTGACTAAAATGTCGTTCATTTTGTGGTTACTTTCTATGGATCATGGTGAATGTGCTGTTATTGAGGTTGAATCTTATTCTAAAACTATGATTATTGTAAATGGATGCATTTTATTCTATTAAACTTTTAAAATAATCCTAAATATTTCAAATAAAACAACATTGAAACCTTCCTACTAAACAAATTAATTTAATTACTAAGTATATAAAATAAAATGTATTACAAATATAATTATACGAAATCAAACTTTTTCTTGTATTTATTAAGTAATTATTTATCCAGTAGTCAACTTGTTTGTAGCAGAAAAAAGGTTGCTCTAGCCTCTGCAGTATCCTGAAACAGAGAAAAACAATATAGTTAAGACCCAATCGGGCATCCTAGCTTAAAGTTCCGTCCAAAACTTATTAAGTTAGAAAAGTATTTTTTATTTAGACAAAAATAAAGTAGATAATAGAGAAATTTTGGAACGCTTATTTGACACTGTAGTGGTTATGGTAATTACTATGTCTGCAAAATAGTTAAATGTTATACCGTTGTGGTAATTAGCCACTACCACTGCTGTAAGATATGAATCCATTTTGTTGTGGTTTTGGTTATTTTTTTTGTTAACGTAAGGAGAATTTTGCTGCATTTAATTTTTTTAAATAAAATATTACCAGGTTCGAATATATAAAACACTTATTTCATAAAATAAAGACCAACTTTTTGTTTTTCCTCATGTCTAAATTTTCTACAAGTGACAGTTTTTAATGTGTTCTAACAACTCTGGTAAAATCGATGCTTGGTAGTGGTTGTCCTCAGCATTTGTCAAAATTTTAAGTGTTCCAAAATTTTCCTAATAATACAAGTCAGGAAACTTAGTTTTCTTGTGTGTGTACTTACTAGAAAGAGAAACTATTGTCACTTCATAAGTTCTTCTCATTGTCTTGAAGTTGTATAGTACCTAGCTGTGTTGTGTAATTTGAAGGTCAACAGTCCTCGACTTCCTCAAGGAGCCTTGTCTACTTACTTAGAGCTGGACCAGATCAAGTTTGGAGCGTCTTGCCTGTCTTTATTTGCTTGTTTTTACTTTAAATTTGATATTTCCTGTGCTTTATACATGGATTGTGCCCACGCCATCAGGTAACATTTTCAATATTCTTTACTTTGTTTATTTGGAGGATGCAACCATCTGCCTTCTTATCACTCGAAACTGATCTAAAAGCACAAGAAATACAAAATGAAGGAAGTTTAAATTTGTTTGGAAAAGGTAATCACACATCAATTTTGAGTTAGGTATTTGTCAAGAATCCGTACGTTAGTTACATCAGTGTAATCTACGACCTACCTAGATTATTTTTGGATTATTTGTGAAGGATTGTAGGGCCAGAAGGTGGCCTTTTCTTTGCGAAAATAATGGATTTTGATTTGGCATTTTATTGTTTTTCCAAAAAATACTACAGCTATAGTATAAAAATTGGTTTTTTATAAGGGATTTTTGATTTGGAATTGGTTCTAAAATAATGACGTCATTTAAAATATTGTGAAGTTATCTTGGATTTTACTCAAAAAAAGACCTATAATTTTTTAAAATTTTAGAGGTTCTGGTTACAAACAAAGGGTCGAACCAACCTCCCAGGTTGGTTCTAAAATTTTATAACCGGGTTGCAACTGTGACGTCATTCTTTTAAAATGAAAGGACCGGTTCCGGTTTTGGTACAACCAGAACCAGGACCAATTGTAAATTCTTATATTCGGCAATAGGCAATTTACCCATTTTCAAATTCTATTTCTATGCAACCCACCTACCATGTTAAAAATTACAATTGGAAAACGCAATAACAACAAAATTTTGTCGGAAATAGGAAGTGAGAACTATTTATTAATCCTTTATTTAGCAAGAAAGCACTGTGAAGTGAGCAGGCAGTAGAGGCACGTAAGGACCTAAGGACTGAGAAATTTCCCGTTTGTGATGCCAGAAGTGCGAACCGAAAAGTGAGCAGGCGGATAGGGTCCACCGTATTTTATTTTCTTACTTTACGGAACTCTGACTGCACCTTTAAACTTTTAACTTACATGAGCATACCAACCTGGGAAAAAGCATTTCTACACATTGAACTGCTGCACATCTCGAGGCATATCTGTAACTGGCTGGATTCCTCATCAGAGCAGTAAAAAGTCTGTATGCTAGGTGTGTATAGAAGCAGGGACATATAGGTCCCTGATAGAAGCCAAATCTTTACAACTCGTTTTTGAACATGTTTTGGAGCATGAGCTGATCTTTAATCCAGCTTTTCATGTTTCTCACCCTGCAGCAGTAACCCTGCGGGGATTTTATTACACTATACCTTTAGTTTTTTAACTTAAATTCACTAAAGTGCTCATTTGTTTATTTTTGCAAATTAAAAACAAAAAGTCGAAAATCAGGGTTTCCACCCAAATTTACCTGTCAATTTTTTATTTTTTTTGTTGGTCATTTTGTTCTAGTTTAGTGGCAAACCTTTTTGCTACCCAGCCTGTCAAACTCGGAAAATGGTCAATTACATTGTGAGAATTTTCGAAATTTTTTGATGTTTATTGGTAAGTGCGCTCGCCGTAAAACTAGTCCTGCAGAATTGGTTAAAAATATAAAATTTATAAAATGGTATTTAAAAAAATGACGCAGTTTTTCTTACAACGTTAGGACAAATATTAAAAATATTTATTTTAAACAAGGCAATAAGCAAAAATCGCCACTTTCCAGATTTGTGACGGATCAGATTTTCTGTTATTCTTAAGAATTGGTACCTCAAAATTCAATGTCAATGTACAGTAGGAATATTTTGCAATGCATAAAATCCCTATGTTGCGGAGGTAAACACATAACCCGGTATGACATACGATATTGTTGTTAATTTTGAAAATTATGTCAATTAATTGCGCTTTTTTTCCTCTGCTGAGTTTTTTCTTAAATACAATAGTTGTGGAGAAAATCGCAAAAAAATTATTTCTTATACGTTTGAAGCGCTACATCTAGCGAAGTAAAAGGAGGATTTTTGAGGAAAACTGATGCGGATAAGCTATAGAAATAGAAAGGATATTATAATAGGCTTTAACCTGCGCAAAAGGATCAACAAAGAGGGCAGCCATTTTCAACTACACCAGAGAAAAACAGTTGGTTGGGTGTGTCGTTCCAACGTTACACTGTTTACATCGAAATATAAATAAAATTAAGAATAAACAAATGATTCATTAACTAAAGTTTTTATAGTGATTATTAGAAAAATGGTAAACTTTTGTAATTTGATCTTTAAATCATTAATTAAAAGTTAGATTTAATAATTATACTTTAATTTACGTAGTTAATTTAAAAGTTGACTTCTCTTTGAACTTCGTTTGTAAACAAGGGTAGGCCTGCTTGAGAGACGGGAAGTTTAAATTTGCAACAGATGTATTCATCAAATTATATTTCTATTTTCTTTTCCAAAAAAAACTAAACAAAGTGTACTATTTTGGAGTGCATTCATGGAAAGAAGTTTGTGGACGTTTAAATAAACTGAATAAAACTTAAAGAAAAATAGATACCTTAGAATTTGAAAATAATAGGTCTTTCAAAGTCATGCATTGTTAGCCAGTTAAAAGATCCCTATATTTAAATATTTTTTTTCTATATTTGACTAGAGCATGTAGTTAATTTTGTGATTTTAAACTTTTAAAATAAACTTTTAAACAAATCCAGTCTAGGTCAAGTGAAAATTTATCCAATAGTCAACTTTTTCACAGCTCAAAAAGGTTGCTCTGGCTTCCGCAGTATCCTGAAACAAAGAAAAATGGTATAACTTAAGACCCTGTTGGTCATCTTAGCTCAAAGTTCAGACCCCAAAAGTAGTTACAAAAGCCTTTTTCTATTCAGACTTTTTATGATAAATTCAAACCAAGTCAACTGCTTAAAACCCAAAAATAAAGTAGATAATAGTACATAATGAGTTTTATAAACCGTGTCAAAAAAGAAGACTTAGTTTTCTTGTGTAGGTACTTACAGAAACTGGTGTTGGTCCAGTTGTTTGTCATAGAAATAGAAGGATTTAGTCATTGTTGATCCTTAAACTTGTATATAGTCTCTGGGAATGATTGGTCTTGAATCTACACATGTAAGGCTCAAGGGCTCCTTATATTTTCTAAAAATAACAGAAGCAAGTTTATCACAAACAATATTGTATTGATTATACAAAATGGCTTTATTTTTGTCGTCAGTTGACAAAACACCAACCTGTAAGTTTCGCTTGGATGTCAACAGTCCTCGACTTCCCCAAGGAGCCTTGTCCACTGACTTAAGGCTGGGCCAGATCAAGTTTGGAGCGTCTTGCGTCTTTGTGCTCGTTTTCCACATTTATAATATTCTTTGCATTATTTATTTGGGTGAGGCAACCATCTGCCCATAGAAATAAAAGGGGGAACTTCTCCTATTTATATGCATCTGCCTTCTTACAATTCGGAACTGACCTCAAAGCACAGGAAATACGAAATAAAGGAGGTTTTAATTAATTTTTAAGAGGTATATCAATTTCTACACCGGTGTAATCTATGACTCACCTAGATTATTTTTGAAGGCTTTTAGGGCCGGAAGGTGGTCTTTTCTTGGCGAAAATAAAGAAATAATTGATTTTCTTTTAGCATTTGATTGTTTGTCAAAATAATATAACAAACTTCAACTAGAGTATAAAAATTGGTTTGTTATACTCGGCGTGGCTAACTGAAAAAATAGGCAATTCGACAAATTTTATTCCATGGTGTTATGTAGTTGAAAATGGCTGACTCCTTTGTGTGCTTCGAAAATTGGATGCGCAGTCGTGTTTGCCCATTCTCATTTCTATGGCATAAGCCCTAGCTGGAATTTTGCCGAGGTGTTTTCCTTATTTGACTGGTATAAAGTCCATATCGAATATGACGAAAATAAAGCGGTTCAAAAGCTGTTAATATTTTGTGCCTTTCTTTCTTGCTCTGTACTTGCAGCCCTTCCCACTCTCCGCATTATTTTTACAAATTAGAGTGTCAAAAATTGCATACAAAAAATAAATATAATTTTAGTTCAACTAAATAATTTAAAATATTTAAATAACATTAATTAATTAAGTAACCTGAAGTGTTGAAATCAATAGTGTTGTTTTATATAAATTATCAAATATTTTGCCTTGATTACATCATAAAAAGTCGACAACCAACCTTCAGAACACAAACAAATAAAAATTAACACTGTGGCTGTGGCACTGTAAATCTAAAGAGAAAACAAGATTTTTTTGTACTTCAGTGCAAAATTAACCTCCTGAATTTTGATTGCTCATACAGATAGTTGAACCTAGGATGACGCCATTTCGTGCTTATTAGAGATTCATCAGCTAGGTGTACCACAGTGACAGGTAATTTCGATCGCGCTTGTGTGCCAAAGATTACAGCTCAAGCGGAAGAAATCCTGTAAATGGCGTCCTCTGTGTGAACGATCGAAACCAAGAAAATGCTACTGTAGTTAGCACTAGGTGGGTAGCATCGATTCTGCGAGAGTGCAGTGCAAAATAACTTACTGAATTTCAATTACTCACACAGAGGGTGGAACCTAGGACTACGCCGTTTTGTTCTTATTAAGTATACCACAATGACAGAGAATTTCGGTAGCGCTTATGTGCCAGAGATTACGGTTCAAGCGGAAGAAATCTTGTCAAAGGCGCCCTCTGTGTCAACGATTGAAACCAAGAAAATATTTTCTCGGGAGGTTATGCATTGCAAAACTTTTCGATGGAAACTAACTGATAAACTTCTTGTCAACCATTAAATGTCGAAGAACAGAACATTAAAAGAGTGAATGCAAATCAATTTGGTAATACAATATTTGTTGACTTTTTTCTACACAAAAAGGAAAAATGTATATACAGGGTGGATTCTTTAAACGGAACGGTGCTTCTAGCGGGTTAGAATTTGGTTGAATAAAAAAATCCAAAAACACGTTAACTGGGATTTTTAATTTCCCTTAATCGTGCTATCTTGGATTTTGTCTATGTCATTTAGTTTACGGGGTATATGTATTTATTTTTTTAAAAATAGGACACCCTGTATATTTTGCAATTTTTGAAATCTGCAAACAATTTTAGCAATACCACACAGTAGGATCTATCTGTTACGATAATCAAGATATTTTTATCCAAATATATATGGAAAACTTCGATATTTATTCAAATATCCACCGTAATAGGTATTTACGTCACTAGACCGGAAAATTAGTCTTTACAAGTCGACGCAGGAAATTTACAGGGCGAGCCGCAGGCGAGTCCTGTAAACCTGCGGAGACCTGTAAAGACACTTTCCTTTCGTGTATCGTACGTACTTTTTTTTTCAAACGATCAGAAAAAACATTTTAGTATCTATCACTTTCATCGACGCACAGCCGTGTTGCGTAATTTATGAACAGTCCCCTGATATTTTCTGCTTCTTGTTGGCTAGATAGCCATTGCCGCTAAGGCCGGTAGTTTTTAAGATGAAAACTAAGAAAAACAAGTAAAGTTTTGTGGCTAGAACACGAAAGTAAAAACAAAAGTGGAATGATAATACCCCCTAAGAAATTTCACAAAAATGACCGTCTTATGCAGGTGACAGTTATAAGCCGAAAAGAACGTAGTCACATCAATCGAATCGAATTGAGTATTGAATTCTTTTTTGTTTTTAGTGTGTCTTTTCCACAACCAGTAATTGGTAGTTTTTACTATGATTTTTCATAATATATTAAAATTTGATTTTTTAAAATTTTTCTTAATAGAAAAAGTAGTTATATCATTTTTAGATGGGTTTCAACTCCCCCTGTAAACATGATATATATTTGCCTGCTTTTTTTATTAGCCACACACTTGTTTGAACCAAAACAAAAGTTACTAGGATGTTACTCCGTTGTTTTTTTAGTCAAAATAAAGTGTTTTCGTTTTTTTTTCGTGTTTTTGCAAAAAATATAGTGTTTGGATTTGTTCAGTGCTGTTATACAACCGGAATAACTAGTTTTTTGCCTTCCATAAGTGATGTGCGATAACCCTTTTTATTATTAGCCTCAGAGTTAGGGGAATTTTGTCAATACCAACTTATTTAGGCTCACAAATGTCAAGTACATGTAGCGGTCATTTTATTTACAGGATATTATCATTCCACTTTTGTTTTTACTTTCGTGGGTTAGAAATGATTTTTGTATTTTTAACTTGTGCAAAATTGTATAAAACATTAGAAAAATCATAGTGTAGTGCCTATTAGCTTCACACAGTTAAATTAGTGATGACTGACGACCAGTTGTAGCCAGCCATGGCCAACTTATCAAGCAAAATAATGATAAAAGAGCTCATAAAAGGCAGATTTCTAGGTTTGTTCTTTATTTACCTATATTTATAGTATTCTCTTACTTTGAGAATTAAAAATGTGTGGTCGATTTTTCGGTGTATGTGACTCTTGAAGCAGCTTTTATTATTTCCTTCGGATTCAACTCATTTTCTAGATCTGAGTCCATTTTTGTAAATAAAACTTTTGAAACAAATTTAAAACAGCTTTTTTAGAAAAACTGCCCAAAAAAACAAGCCAAAAGCTGTCAAGTTATAGCCAACTTGGCCAAAAATGGGACCGGAAAAGGATCAAGGGACCGGAAAATTGAACAAAAAGGTCCTTTTTGGAGAGTGGAAATATTTCGAAAGAACATGCATTGTAATGTAGAACTTTCCGTATGAAAAATCGTACAGAAAGTGGCTATTTTCCGGTCGTTTGAAAAAAAAATAGTTTAAATGCCTTTATCTTGGAAACCATAAGAGATAGAGTATTAGTGTGTGGTATTGTCAAAAAGATAATTTTTTTTAGAATTCAAAAATGTCAAACTATACAGCGTGTCCTATTAAAAAAAAAAAATTGCCATACCTCGTAAACAAAACGATACAAAAGAAATTTAAGATAGCACGATTAAAGAAAATAAAAAATCTCAGTTGACGTGTTTTTGGATTTTTTTATAAAACCAAATTCTAGCCCGCTAGAAGCACCGTTCCGTTTAAAGAATCCACCCTGTATATAATGTATATATAACACACAGTTACACGAACTCCGCAAGCATCGTTCGTGTAACTGCCACCGTGTGCGCCCTTATTTTTTACATTGTTAACATGTTAACAGTGCAATGCATATATATCGTGCGTTATAGAATTCGTCCTCAGACGTCCCGTCCCGTCCGTGAGATATATATGATACACTGCATATGCTTACAAATGCCTGGCAAATATTTAGTGGGCATCTGACTGAAGGTTAAATAATTAATATTTGCCTTTGTAAAAAATATAGAAATGTCTAATATGACGAGCAAAAGTTATTTACTAAGCAAAACATTGTAATTAAATATAAAAACCACTTGGACGTCTAGGGTTGGAAAAATCTTATGGGGGTAGTAAACATGTTAACAATGTGCAAAGTTGTATTTTCCGATCGCTCTTAGAAACAATACATTTTAGATTGCTTCTGTAACCAGTTTTTTTATAACAATTTTGTTAAAAGGTAAACTGCTTCCACCCTTCTGCGTTGTTATTTCATCGTCACTTAAGATATTTTATTTTAAATAATAAAAAAAGATTGTCAAAACCATAGTTTGTTAAAAAAAACATAAGATCAAAAGATCTTGGGTGGAAAACAACAAAAATTCAAACTTGGATGAGTATCCCACAAGGAACACACAAAGGACTAAAGCGACACGAGAAATGATCAAACGATGTTTCGCCCTGGGTAACCAGCGTGGGCTCGTCAGTGGTTTCACTGGTCACCCACTCCATACACCATTAAACATCATCATACACTTTTTTTAAATTTGAATCACTCACAAATAGGCATCGTTCCGCACTGGCACTTATCTAAGTCACCTAATACGGGCTCGACCTGACGTGTGAATATTTCCAATAAGTTTACGCTCCTAAGGCGATTAAAACAAAAAAGGAAGTTAAAAAACGTCCATATCAGTTAGTTCAACCGAAATCTTTTATTTTTTTAGTTTCTTTTCGGTTGAAGTAACTGATATGAACGTTTTTTAACTTCCTTTTTTGCGTAGTCTGTTTATTTCAAGTTTTGCGAATTACCTTTAAACACAGAAATTAAACGGAATTGTCAATATTATTGTCAAAAGAAAGGTCCAATTTGACTAAAAATCAACTGTACCTAATATTACTAAAATAATGGTGCGTAGATAATTTCCTTTATTGGTTATTTTAACCATTGTTAAAATAGTTGATACTTTTTTTGATCCAAATCATTCAATATCGTGGACAAAATGAGTCGCACACTTCACTTCTTACAGATGTTATTTTGGATAGGTTCTTAAATGAAACCTGTATGAGAATAAAAGCGATCGACTTATTTCGCCCAAGGGTCAAACCATATCAAATCAACCAAAAAAAAGGCACTTTTCGTTTTGACCATCTCCGATTTTGATGATTTTTGATAGACTTATTCTTCTGATCCAAAAACTTAAAAATCCAAAAAATTAAATTTTTTGGATAAGCGGTTTTTGTTTTATTGATTTTTGAAAATAAAGAAATTGACCAATATGCCCTTGACAGGCAATTACAAAAATAGCAATATCTCAAAAACTATTCGTCCTATAGAAGCGAGTTATAGCTTATTTTGAAGGTTTTTTAAATACCTTTTTAACGATGTGTATCACCATGAAATTTTTTGTTTTTATTTTTTTTAAATTTTTTTAATATTTTTTTTTTGAAAAATCTTGAAAACAGCAATTTGAATTTTTTTCAAAAAAATACTATTTTTTTTCAGTATTTTTTTAATATTTTTGGAAAATTTCAGGATGGAGAAGTTATTGGTTCTATTTAAAAAAAAATAATATAAAAACCTTGCAGGAAAAATCATACATTTTTTGATAAATACCTATATATTTACTCTTTATATCTAAAAACTTGTCAATTGCTCCCAGTCTTGTAAATAAGATACATAAAAGGTTTTTCCAAACTTGTTTATTCCTGCAAAATTTTGAGTATTTCTACAATTGTCCTCCCCTCCACCCAAGATCACTGCTTTTTGGACAAATGTGAGATATGCCCAGGAACTGAGAATTTAAAAAACTTTTTGAGTGAAAAGTTCGAAGAAGCAATGATTGACAATGTGACTTTTAAGAAGTGGATATCTGTAGATAGATGCAATATGGAGACATTAATTAAACCAGCAGAGGACTTCATTGAAGAATTTTCAAACGACTTGATTAAATTAAAATCTCATTCTATTTCCACTCACATGCAAAAAGAATACTACAATGAGGTAAAAGACAATTTAAAAAAGGGGAAAGTACTAATCACATGCGACTTCGCTGAAAATTATTCATTTATTTTGCAGGATGAAGTGCAGTCCTATCACTGGACAAATAGCCAGGCAACCCTACATCCTTTTGTAATATATTACAAAACTTATGAGGGAAAACTGGGTCATTTAAATTATATATTTATTTCAGACTGTTTGGTACACAACACTGTGGCATTTCATCTTTTTTTAAGCCACCTTATGCCTGAACTAAAGAGGCAAATTGATAATTTAGACAAAATTATCTATTTTTCAGACGGCTGTGCGGTACAGTATAAAAATAAAAAAATGTTTGTTAATATTGCGTACCATCTCGAGGAATTTAAAATTAAAGCAGAATGGATTTTTTTTGCCACCTCCCACGGGAAGAGTGCATGCGATGGACTGGGAGGCACCGTAACAAGGTTGGCTGCTAAAGCAAGTCTGCAGAGACCATATAATGAACAGATTATGACCCCCGAAGATCTTTTTAAATTTGCAACAGAAAACATTCCTGGTATAACATTTAAATATTGTTCATTAAATGACTACCAGCAACATGAAAAGTTTTTCGAAAAAAGATACCTGGAAGCACAATCGATACCTGGGACTCAAAAATTGCACTCGATTATCCCCCTCAGTAATGAAAAAATTATTACAAAACCATTTTTACTAAGTAAAGAGGAAAATATTTAATGTCTTTTTGCAACCTGTGGTTTGTCAAACACAGAAATTGAAAACATCGACTCCGGTTTTGTAACCGTAAATGACTGTCTTTGGTGGATGGGATGTATCATTGGCAAAAATATAGAAAGCGGGGAATTAAAAGTTAGTTTTTTACATCCTCATGGTCACTCTCCGTCCTTTTACTTTCCAAAGCCAAAAGGTGATATATTGGTCATAGATCAAAATTCTCTTATATTGGTCATAGATCAAAATTCTCTTTTAAGACGAGTCAATCCAAATACTGCCACTGGTAGGACATATACGCTAACTGCAGAAGAAATGACAGATTCCTCAAATATTTTACAAAAAAAATTAGCAACCTAAATATTTTTTATTGTAAATTTTCTATTATTCTTACTTTTCATTTTTTTGTTATACCCATATTAGGTAAATTAGCCCTGTATTAAATATATTATTTTTTTAAAGTATGACTCCATTATTTCTCCATCCTAAAATTTTCCAAAAATGTTAAAAAAACATTGAAAAAAAAGAAATATTTTTTTGAAAAAAATTAAAAAATGTGTTTTGAGATTTTTTAATTAAAAAAAAATAAGCAAACTATATTGTGTCACACATCTTTAGAAAGGTCTTTAAAAACCCTTTAAAATGAGCTATCACTCGCTTCTATAGGATCAATAGTTTTTGAGATATCACTATTTTTATAAGTGTCTGTCAAGGACATATTGGTCAATTTCTTGATTTTCAAAAATCAATAAAACAAAAACCGCTTATCCAAAAAATTTGATTTTTTGATAAGACGAATAAGTGTACCAAAAATCATCAAAATCGGAGATGGTCAAAACTATTGCCTGGTTGACTTGATATGGTTTGACCCAAGGTATTTAATGATTTGAATCACGATTTGGCCAATAAAGTGTTAACTGATTTGTCCATAAGGTTGTGTAACTTCCCCATTATCAAATAATATTTTAAGGGATTTATAAACCGCTCGATTTTCGTATTTAATTTTTTACTTTTGTGCGCGTTAATCCTTAACCATACAAATTTATTTTCATTTAATTATACATTTTTTATTTTTTTTTTATAAATTAGATATAGTTTGTAATGTTTTGTAATATTTTCATTTGATGGTAATGAATATTAAAGAAAAGTTTTATTATTTCGGTTTAATTTCTTGTTTAATCCAATCCACTATAAAAGTACACGTGTGCTAACACAATACTTACTATTTTATTTATTTTTAGCAGTATTCCGGATCTTCCTTATCTAAAAGAAGAACACTTTGAAGCTGCAGAAGTTTATTTAGCAGGTCTTATGAAACAGTCCTCTAAATCCAAGAAAACTCGAATTCTAAGTCGTATTAATCAAGTGGGTACTACGAAAAACTTGGATTCAAATAAACCACCAAGAAAGAAAAGAGTGAAAAAAGAAAAGCCCACCGATCCTAAGAAACCTAGAATTCTTAGAAAACGTAAACCACCTCCCATTGAGCTGGATGAACCAATAGAATGCGAGATATGTAACACTACCTTTAGAAACAACATTGCTTTTGCTCTACACACAATAAACCATAATGAAGACAACAAATACTCTTGTCACTTATGTGAGTATAAGAATACAGCAAAATATCAAATTGAGATACATGTTAGAGCACATGAAGGTACCACAAAACATAAATGCGAAGTCTGCCAAAAACCCTTTGCCATATCTTCTCATGCTGCTGAACACAAATTTTTTCATACAGGGGAAAAACCATTTCAGTGTGAAATATGTGGAAAACATTTCATGTTCTCCAGATTTTTGGCTGCTCATAGACGTTCGCAACATTACGAAATCCTTACTGGAACTCCATTAGTCAAATTTGATTGCAAACTTTGTGGCAAACACTATAATTCAGCTTCTGGTTTAAGGCGTCATAACTTAAGTCTTCACAATGAAGCTGGAATCGATTTGTCTGTTTTATGTGACATTTGTGGTAAACGCCTTTCTAGCAGAGAAAAACTTAAATTCCATAGAAGAATTCACACTGGCTACAAACCTTTTGCTTGTCAAGTTTGTACAAAAGCGTTTACCAAGAAAGACCAACTTATTGAGCATGTTAGAATACATACAGGCGAAAAGCCTTACGTATGTAAATACTGCGGAAGAGGTTTTACCCAAAGGACACCGCTAAAAATTCATGAAAGGACGCACAGTGGCGAAAGACCGTACGTTTGCGCCACGTGTGGTAAAGGTTTTACCACAAAATCGTCTGTGGATACACACATGAAATCTTGTGGAAGCAGTGTGGCCACTGCACTTGCCACCACTTTGATGAGTCAAGCATTATCCTTTACTCATCCTAAATTATTTACATTATAAATATACGTAGAAATAGTCTAAAACTAAGAAAATAAAAATAAACTACACACAACTTGAATGTTAATCATATTTTGTTTCTTGAGTTTAAGTTAAGTACGTTTGTCGTTACTTGATCCGGGTAATTCGATCTAGTGCAATGACAGACATTATTATTATGTAATAAAAGATGGTAAATTTATTTTAACTTTGTTAACATAATTTTCTCTTAGATAATATATATCTGTTTAAAAACTGTATTTAGACAGATGTACTAACAATTTTTTTACCTTGCATTTATTTGTTTAGTTTAGGCTAAAAAGCTACATAATATTATACTATTTTTATACATTTTTAATTGATGTATATAAATATATTCAATAAATTGATATTTTCTCTTTGTTTATATTATTTTTGTAAAAGCCCTTAATTATAATAAAGAAATGTTAAATATATAGCACAGAAAGTTCCCACTCTTAATATTTTACAAAACGTTTCGAAAAAAGGCAAAGTAGGTCAATTTGTTTAGCAAGGGGGAAATTTTTTTATCTAATTAAAGCATATCCAGTCAGAAAAACTCTCTGCTTTTTTTCTCTTTTTTTTTAAATTACAAGTTAGGATTTCTAAGCAACATTTTTTTTTACAAAGCCCACATATCAATTTATCATCCTTAACGGGGCATAGAATATCCCTAAGATGGAAGAAGCTGTGCTAAGAAAGTTCTAAATTAGTACTAAAATATTCGAAGCACATACTAAGAATAGATTATGTTCCGCCCTAATCACATGCTATGACAGGTCCACCGAATGTTCTGATACAAACATTCTTATCAGATGCTTAACATGTACCCTACCACATGTTCAAAGTTAAATGCGAAGTAAATGGTTGGCATGTGATCGATATTTTCAGATATATAAGGTACTTTTGTTATCCTTAGTCTACGTAGAATTTCTTTTAAAAAAGGGGACATTCTAAGGATATTTTAAATAGTTGCCATGTACTTATCAGATTCATGAACCTTAAGTTATACCAAGTAAATTATTTGCATATAGTTTCCAATCTGTCGGGATGGATCCAGGAATGTCTTGTGTCTGCAAAATAGATATTTTTAAAATGTTTAAAAGTAACACTCCAAGAATGTCCAGGAAGCCCCCTGCACACGCCTGGGAAGTCTAATGAGGACATTCTTAGAATAGCCAAATACAGACATCTGGGAATATCCCTAAAAATCTTTCATCATCCACAAATTTATTGAACTGCAGGATCCCGGGATGTTTCGAAAAAGATGTTCCCAGAATATCCTAATTAGGACATTCGCAGAATATATCCAATAGTACATTCCTAGAACATCCTATCTAAGAAAGTTCTTAAAATATTCCATTGATGGGATGAGTTCTTAGGATAATAAGCACCAAATATAAGGAATAATGTCGCAAGAGTGCAACATTTTTGTGGACTGTCGTTATCGGTTTTTAATAATCGTGAAAAGGTCCTTTTTGTCATTTATTGTAAGAAAGAACTTGTTATTGTAAAATGTTTTTATTTTGTCAAATAAATTATTATTTAATTTGATTTAATAATTGTATACTTACCATGTGCTAAGGATGTATTCAAGAAATTACTATTTTCTTTTGGCGAAATTTTGTTGCATGTGTACATGCAAATGTAAATTATATACTATGCATATTCAAAAGGTATACTAAAAATATTTTTTTTGTGTTTCTAAAATCATGACGTTAATGTAACGAACTTGGAAGACTGTTGAATTAAACTAAAATTTTAATAACTAACTATGTTATCGCGCAGCAGGCAAAAATGTTTGCATTTTAAGAAATAATTTTAAAATGAAAACAAAAATAAACATTGAAAAACAAAAGAAAAAATACTGTGGTATTATATGAGGAACAGAGTGAGGAAAACATAAAAGATAAAAACCATACTGTAAAAATAGTTTTTCTGACCAGTTTTAACCCTGATATAGTGTATAATATGTTAATTTTAAACTAAAAATTAAGTCTTTGAATTTTGACTGACTTCATAGTCAGTATCACTTCTAAATCAATAGTATCTGTCTTCCGTCATATGTGACCTTTAACAATTTTATTTTTTTTTTAGTCTTTTAAAAGTGCGCTCAGCAGTATAATTTAAAAAGTGATTGGGAAGCTGTTCTTAAATCTGTTTTTTATCACAAATGACAAAATTTTTTCGGATTTCTCGATTTCATCTTTTAATTCGAATATCAACAAAGAAAACGATTTATTAAAAAAACAAAGTGAACCTCGTGTCCGCAAATAAAAATTAAAGTAATAATCGTGGCATATCGGACAAAGCGTTTTTGTTTCTCACTTCATTACAACCAGGACTCCAATGTCTAATGGAGAATCCAGACACCTATAGACCTGTTTCATCCTTATTAGAAATCATCAGGGAGTCATAGGATTGTACCTGGCAGTTGAAGGTACACAGGCATCATGCACACCTCTCGAATTTAAAACAACGTCTCCGCGGATTACAAACTTTTTGTTTTAAATTCGAGAGATGTGCATGGTGTCTGTGTAGTTTCAACTGCCAGGTACAATCCTATGACTTCCTGATGATTCCTAATAAGGATGAAACAGTTCTGTAGGTGTCGGGATTGTCCATTAGACATTGGAGGCCTGGTCGTAAAGAAGTGAGAAACAAAAACGCTTTGTCCGATATGCCACGAGTGTTACTTTAAAACGATTTATATTCATCTATAGTAGTACTTTCTAGATGAACTATGAAATAAAATTGAGTCAGCGATACATTTTAAATTGTTTTCTTAATCGTTTGCATTAATTAAATAATCGAATTTTTGAAAAATCTTGTTTCCAACGTCTCTAAAAGGTATCCAAATTCACATAGAATCTATTTATTTTAAAGTCTAGATCTACCCTTGGGTGAGCATGGTATAGCGTAAATATTAGTGAGTAATAATAATGGTAGGTACCTACTAGTCTAAGGACCTCTCAAAAAAGTGGGCTAACAATTTGAGATTTTCATCATTTATAACTTGGAGCATTACAATATGGCAACACTGTAAATATTAAAACTTTAAATAGTTTTATTTCAAAATCCTATTTAGTTTTTTGTTTAAGCTAACTTTAGTCACTTTAAATGAGAAATAACAAAATTGTCATATGTTATCTAAAAATAATCAAAAAACTGGAAGGACCATTTTTTTGTAATTTTTAGAACAACCCCTAGGGAACAACGATTGCAATAAATTTTATTTTTACTCTTTACATTATTTAAGTAGTTGTTATTATCAAAAAAAATGGGGGTGCCACATAAGTTCACTTTGACAAATAATTGACGGCCATTTTAAACTCGCCTGTTAAAAGCATCATAAATGCCGCTATCTCCTTTTTTCACCAATTAGTTCTAAAAAAAAGGTCCTTTGTTTTATTTTTTAACTTAAAAAATGTGTTTTTTATATATTTCAGTGCCCAAACGTAATTTTTTAAAGTAAACGTCAAAGAAATTTTTATGTCGAAAGAAAATACTAGTCGAACAAAAAAAGATTTATTGTCTTAGCGTTTATTGTATAGAAGATAGTAGTAAATTTCTAAAATTGGCATGCCAGTGCCTTTTGGTATGCTAAATACAAAAATAGTATTTTTGAATTACAACATATTACCGTTCACCTGATAAACACAGTACTTTTTTCCATCTGAAAAGATTTCATTGTCCTCTACAGCTAATCCGCTATTATCCTGTATGGTTAGTCAATTTTTTTGTCAAACAGATATTTTCTGGTAAACACTTTTGAATAAAATATAAGCACAAAACACATCATACTAACTACATAATTACTTTTTCTCTCATTTTTGTTAATTTCACCTAGCTATAGATGTTTTAAATTTTTTTTTGTAAGATAATAATAAAAAAAATATTTAAATTTAATTATTTTAAAATTAATTATTTGTTATTTTTTTTCTTTTCTGTTCTAATACGTAGGTACATTTTTCCAAATAGATATACCTATATCTTTTGGCCATTTTGTGTAGGCATTACATGTTTGTTTCTTTATATATATTTTTTATGTGTTTTTTATTTATGTTGTTGTAAATGTATTGATAAATTTTAATAATGCAATAAATCATTTATATTTATTTTTATGTAGGCAAGCCTAAAAAGCAAGTATAATAAAAAATATATCTAACATTATGTATTTTTTTAAATATAAGTACTTAACATACTTACATAGAAAGCTGGACTACTCTATTTATAATATCGTAGCTTGAAAAAAAGCAGGCAGTGTGTCAGCCTCACTGGCAGCTATCCACACTGCTGATTTTCTTGAAAAAAGGGCGTAAATTTTTTTAACCATTTAACATTTTTCTACAGTCCACTCACAAATTTTGGCAGTAACGTCATGATAAGTACAGTATTTTACAAACGAAATTTATACACATTGTTGATTGTTGTGTTAACGAGAATTTTCAGTCTGACGTTTATTTTTTTGTTTCTTCCTAGATTTTTGGCCACACTGATCACAGTATGGACAGGGCCTCATTCAGAAAATTTTCGATTTCGTTTAGTTTAAATTTTATCATCAGTTGATTGTAATAGAAAGTTTTTGAACCATTTTTTTTGCCATTTTGTTATTGTTATCGTAAGACAGTTGATCACACTGTACTAAAAATGGCCAGGACCGCAAGTGTTGATCCAATACATAAACATAAATAGTGCGAGCTCTACATCATAGAAGGGACTGATTACGAAATATGAAATGAATGAAGCTCAGATATTGTTTGGGACATAGGTATGGTGGATGTACCCACCCAATGGTCATTTTCAGGAGCACATTAGTGTTTCGTCACAATTCCCTCTAATATTAGGAAGTAATTTGTTATTTTAAATTTAAAAGCTGCAAATTCGTAGCAGCCTTAAGGCCTTAAGGCTGCTACGAATACTCAGTTTTTAGATAGTTGTTATGAACTTACTGCTTTGGATCAAAAATTTTCGCATATATCAACCCCCTCAACAACCCCCCAAATAATAGTTTTCTCAAAATTAGAAAACATTAAGTTTATTATTACAAGCTTTTATTTAACTTCACATGTATTATGTATATATGTTTGTATGTTTGCGTCAAATCTTAAAACTCAATTTTAACTAACTTCTAGATGTCCGATTGAATTCAAACTTGATATGCGATTATAGTTCCGGTGACAATACAATAATATATGGTATTGTTATAGGCACTACGGATGTAACGGTACGGAGGGAAGAAAAGTTTGTCCGATTTCAACTAAAATTAATATACGAGGGTTTTTTTGTGATAAGGAATACGACTTTTTGATCATATTTTAAAAGTTCAATATGCCGGATTCAAGATGGACGATTTTTGGTCATTTTTTGCTAACCAATTTTAACTGACTTATACACATTCAAATTTGGTATGAGTTGATGACAATACAATAATATGGTATTATCAGGTACCCACCTATCTCTAATGGGGAAAGTGGAGGGGGTAAAACATTTAGTTCATCCGATTTCAACCAAAATTGGCATACGAAGGTTTTTGTGGATAAAGAATACGAATTTTTTTTTTGAAAGATTTTGGAAATTCAATATGGCAAATTCAAGAGGGACGATTTTTGCTCATCTTTTGCTAACCAATTTTAACTGACTTATACATCAAATTTGGTATGCGATTTATTTTGTTCGATTTCAATCAAAATTGGCATAGAGGGGTTTTTAGCAAAATTATTATGAATTTTTAATCAGATTTGAAAATTTCAATATGACGGATTCAAAATGGACGATTTAAAGTACAAATCTAAACATTAAATTTTTTTTTATTTTATATAAAAAAAGCTTTTCAAATACATGCTTTTATAAAATAAAAAGTTCACTAAAAAGTAGAAAATAATTTTTAGCATTCTGATATCATAATATTAAAGCGATGGTAACAATGTCCATCCTTATATCAGAGAAATGTTAGTGTAGCTTGGGTCGAGTTGGGTTGCATTTACTTACCCTTGCATTTCTCTGCTTTATAGTCAATTCAGATTCTTGCAAATAATCAACATGGCCAAACTTTGTGTAATGCGCCCATCGCATTTATATTTATGATATAAGAATGCTAAAAATTATTTTCTACTTTTAAGTGAATTTTATATTTTATAAAAGCTTGGATTTGCAAAGCTTCTTTTTACATAAAATTATTTTTTAATTTTTAGATTTATACTCTAAATCGTCCATTTTCAATCCGCCCCTTCTCTAACCCAGACAGGGACCAAAAACGTACATTTTACATCCATTTTACGTCTTTACGTCCCGGGACCTACTAGGTACGTACGATCTACGTACAAAAGACCCGCCATATTGAATTTTCAAAATCTGATGAAAAATGTGTATTCCTTATTATCCCCGTAAACTCCCGTATACCAATTTTGGTTGAAATAGGACAAACTTAGGTGTTTTACCCCCCTCCACTCCCCTCGTAGGGGGGGAGGGGGTGCCTAATAATACCAATTTATTGTATGGTTACCAGCACTTTAAACGCATACCAAATTTGAACATGACAAAAAATCGCCCATCTTGAATCCGCCATATTGAATTTTCAAAATTTGATCAAAAATTCGTAATCCTTATCCCCAAAAACCTTCGTACACCAATTTTTGTTGACATCTGACGAACTTAGGTTTTTCCCCCTCCACTCCCCTCGTAGGGGGATAGGGGATGCCTAGTAATACCAAGTTATTGTATTGTTACCGGAAATTTAGCGGTATACAAAATTTGAAAGCAGTGGGATGTGTATAATTCAGTTAAAATTGGTTAGCAACACATTGATAAAAATCGTCCCTCTTGAATCCGCCATATTGAATTTTCAAAATCTGATTAAAAATTCGTATCCCTTATCTTAAAAAACCTCCATATACCAATTTTTGTTGATATCGAACAAACTTAGGTGTTTCCCCGCTCCACTCCCCTCGTGCGGGGGAATGGAGATGACTAATAATACTATATTATTATACTGTTACCGGAACTATAAACGCATAACAAATTTAAAGACAATCGGATCTGTATAAGTCAGTTAAAATTGGTTAGCAAAACATGACCAAAAATCGTCCATCTTGAATCCACCATATTGAATTTTCAAGATCTGATCAAAAATTCGTATTCCTTATCTCCAGAAACCCCCGTATATTAGTAGTAGTAGTAGAGAAGGGGCGGCGCGAAGCCTGGCAAGTAGGCCTCCCAGGGCCCTTTCTGCCTTACCTCGCCTGCACCTAATCCGCCGCCTGCACTACTGGTCTGACAGTCTGCTCTTCTGGTTTTACTGTTCTTTTTGCAAGTCCAGTATTTTATCCCATTTGAGCGGGTGCAGGTCCTCCTCATACAGGGTCGGGGAACCGAATACCTGGTATCTCGTCCTCTGGTATGGCTCGCAGTTCGCTATAACATGGCAAGATGTTGCTTCTACCCGCCCGCAGGCCTGGCAGGTCGAGTCATTTTCCACCGCGATCCGGGTCATGTGCTTCCTTAGTCAGTTGTAACCTGTTATGATTCCTGTCAGCAGACCAGCGTCCCTTCGTGATCTCCCCAGAAGCCATTTTTGTCTGGCTACATCCGGGCCCTTCACGAAGTCCCTGGTCTGTCTGCATCCTGTTCCGCCTCTCCAAGCGGTCGCCATTGCACCGTTGACCCATTTATTGAGACGACTTTGCAATTGCCTCTTGGTTGTTCCTAGGAGTGGTTCCGGACCTACATACTGTGTGCTTGCCCCGATCCTCGCGA
This sequence comes from Oxystoma pomonae, assembly GCA_963921995.1. Classification (NCBI taxonomy): domain Eukaryota; kingdom Metazoa; phylum Arthropoda; class Insecta; order Coleoptera; family Brentidae; genus Oxystoma; species Oxystoma pomonae. The sequence continues at coordinate 27,693,726 of OY998169.1, forward strand.
GCTCGTCGGGCTTCTCGTTCCCCGGCACCCCCATATGTCCCAGTACCCACATAAGTGTCACTTGTTTGCCCTCTTCCAAGGATTCTAGTGCATCCGCATATTCCTCCACCAGGGTGTTGTTGGCGCCCTTAGTGCCTTTAGGGCCGATTGGCTGTCAAAGCATATATAAACATGCTCCTCCGTACCGTTCTTTATTTCTTCCATGGTTGCAGCCATTATTATGGCATACACCTCTGCCTGAAAGACCGTGGCTTGCTCTCCAAGCGGATAGCTCTTTCGAACCTCCTGGTCTTCTACGTAAACCCTCGATCCTGTGGTTTGCTTCTCCGACAGTTTGGACCCGTCGGTGTAGCAAATCACAGCGTTCTCCTCGAACTGTTCGCGGAGGTTTTTACTCTGCCATAGTTGTACCTCTTGTTGAATCTCCAGGGGTTTTTTGGTCTTTGTGTTTTGATCGCTGCCATTGGAATTTTTCTCTCGACCATTTGGGCAATCCTAAGATGCCCCGCAGCTTCCCCTCTTCCTCTCCATTGACCTGTATCTCTCAGCCGGAGGTGGGTCGCCATCACTTTTTTTCTGATCGGAAGCGGCGGCAGTCCCAGAATGGTTTCGAGTGCCTGTATAGGTGCCGTCCTCATAGCGCCTAAATTTATTATATATTAGTATATTAGTTTTGGTTAAAATCGGACAAACTTAAGCGTTTTCCCCCCTCCAAGGGGTACCTAATAATACCATATTATTGTCATTGTCACCGGAACTATAACCACATACCAAATTTAATTCAATCGGACATCTAGAAGCTAGTCAAAATTGAGTTGCAAGATTTGATCTGAATATATAGACATGCATACATAGAGGTTAAAGTTAAATAAAAGCTTGTAATAAAAAATACGCAAAATTAAAAGCCGGTGCTGCATTTTTAAACGTCTAAATTTAATTTGAATTCATTATTTTTTGGGTGACTCTCAGGCGTATTGGGTCTGCATCGCGTTTTCTTTGTTATGTTCGGTGTACAAATAAAAACGAATATCATAGCTGCCTTAACAGTCATATTCCTTTTTTCATCCTTAAGGTATCTCTGTCATCATGTTGTTTCACTCTGATGAATTTGATTGATATGAAAGCGTAATATAAGGGTTATTTGGATTGATTTCAGGTTAGCGGGATAGTTATAATGCCGATTATCAAAACCTAGGTTTTGGCAACTTAAAAATCTGGTTTTTGTTCTATGGAAAGTGAGGTTGTGTTTTGTCTAAATAAAAATGAAATGGACTCTAGGTAAGTAAGTGATAGAGTCAATATGACTTAAGACATGAACCGCAAGAATGACATACGACCAAAATTTATGATTTTGACACTGTAAGTATGAAGATGGAGGCGCTTTTCACATATATACAGGATTGATTTAAGTAAAATACTAGCTGAAAAAACTAAACAAAGTGGCTCTGTAAGAATTGAATTTAGACAAGAAAAAATCAAAATCATTCAAAATATTTAGAATAATTTTATGTTTTGAATTTAAAAACTTAGAAAAACTTTCAAAATATTATAAAAAACAAAATAAACATCAAATGACCCCAAACCTATGTACTTTTATTTGGTTTTTATCTATTATAATTATTGGCTTTTATGAAAAATTTTTGATTGGGAACAAAAAATATAAGTACTTAAAAAAAAGTAATATAACCTCAAAAAAAAAATGTTTGTCAGTTTTTACAGACGTTTTTATGGCGATCCTTGAACTTCTCACGTGTTTTGTGATCAGTGGCCTTACCTAAATTTTTCATAAAAAAAAATAAAAAAAAAATGAAATGCATAATTATCTCTTGACTAATGCAGATAGCTCGGCATATAGTAACTAAATATAGGAAGGTATTCATAATATTCCATAAAAGTATAATTGCTTGCGGATGACTCGTCTTGATCTAGAATTTTTTTGCCGACTTCCCATCTAGTTTAGCAGGTCTTAATTTTAGGTTATAAGACTGGAGTCCTGTAGGCTAAAGGCAGTAAAGCTACGACCCCCTCGATGCTCGAAGCAAGTACCCAGCGACGCGCGACGGTCTTTTAAAAATCACAATCACTACTTGATTCACTAGCCATTGTGCTTCATGGATTGCAATTAAAAAGAATCAAAGGAAAAAGAATTCAAGATTAAAAAAATAATAACAAATTAATTTCCGTATTCTTCTTTTTATCACTTAACATGTGTCAATATGTTTGTCAAATGTTGCATAAGACAAGTGGCTGGTGGCAAATCGAACCCACCCAGTTTCTCTGGGTCTATCAAATTACGTCCCTTGGCGTTTCAGAATCTCGTTTATAAAGAAAAAAAAACAACTTTTTCGTTATCAGATAATAGGATTTATAAAAATCTAAAACCGTATCCAAAGCATTTTTTTTGTGTATTTTTAAAACAAAATCCAAAAATTGTTGTTTGCAGATTTCTGTATTATCGGCCGACGACACGATGCTAAAGAAAAAGCCAAGTAAGGTTTTTCACTATTGTTAGTGGTGTTTATTTTATTTTGGAAACGAGAGAGTCCAGCAAAAAACTATCTGGATACGGTTGCGAGGAATTCAGAAATAAACATTACTGACAAATTTCAACAGATTCCGTTTTCTCGTTGGCGATATTCTGCCCAGTGAAGATTGCCCCAAAAACAGCAAAGCAGTATTGTCAAATCTATGTCGTTTTTGTCCCCTTAAAGCCCATTTTTTAAAACCTTTTATTTCTATGGTAGGTTGAAATCCCCAATTCTGTGAATTATAAATGGAAGAAACCCCAAAGTGCGGCGGTTTTTGTAGCCAGCTGAGAGTCAACCTAAAAATTAATTCATTTCAGACACTTTTTTTAAAAGTAACACCTCATTTAACTGTGGTTTTTTCTCAAACATGTTAAAGTATCGAAAAGAAATGGAAAGTCAGAACTGTGAAGTGAGCAGGAGGGTAGAGGCATATAAGAACCAGTGAACTGAGAAATTGAAGTGAAAATTATGAAGTAAGCAGACGGATAAGGGCATGTAACAACTCAGAAATTTCCCATTTGTGACGTCAGAAGTGCAATTCTGCCGTCAGAACTGCGAACAAAGATCTGAGAAGTGAGCAGGCAGATAGGTGCCACCGTAGATCTATTGTTAGTCTTTCAAAAAAAACCGCAAAGCAGTGTTGTCAAATCTGTGTCTTTTTGCGGCCTTAATGCTTTGTAGGAGAGCTTGTTTAATTTCTGAAGTTATTAAAAAAAAAACTGCACATATTTAGGAGATATTGACCAAAGATATTAAAAGAAACTAGAAAGCGCACTACATAAATTAAAAGCAATTTTTCCCCATCAGTAACAAAATCTAAGGAAATAACATCCAACCGCGGATTTGGCAACACTATAGTGCCGGGTTCTGATGTGTTTTCAAATAGAAATTTTATGGACTACTAGTCATTTTGACTCGAAAACGCACCAAACAAGAAGTCATATATTGGTGCAAAATTCAGTGGTACAATGTCACGTCCAACTACAGTCATCTTACCGACCTCAACATATCGCCTCCTCGACCACGTGTGTTAACACGGCGATATAATGACATCATTTAAATCCTGTGATCTGGAGACGGTGTTCATGACGTTTTCCGCATGGCTGAATAACGTTTTGTCTAGCCCTGTTAGTCGCCAATGGAAACTTCTGAAAATTTAAACCAGGGAAATTAAAGATTTGAAAAAAGGATTAAGCAAAACCATTAAAAGATCCTAATAACACATGACGTCCCCTGGACGTCCATTTTAGGTCCCATTAGGTCTCGACGTCCCGGGACCTTAAAAGTACGTTTCTAAAACGTACTTTTTAGAATGTTTTAAAAACTTCAAATTTAGACATATTTAAAATGTCAGTTTTACGTTCCAAAACTTAAAATGTTGGTAAAAAAAATGAATTATCTTTTAGAAAGCTCTTATTTAAAAAAATTTTTAAAATATACTTTTTAAGCAAAGATCCGTATTAAACAACTCTTAAAAAGTAAGTCTTTAAAATGTACTGTATTGGACGTTTTTACAACGTTCAATTTTTGAGGTTTTAAAAACGTTCTTTTTTTGTCCAGATTTCGTCATTTTATGAACAAAAAAAATACCACGTAAAATTTTTACACTGGATGGTTACTTTTCACTTTTTAGAAATATCGTAATCGGAGACTTGGTAACCTCTCAAAAAATCCGTTCAAGAACGTTTTTTAAATGTACCGAATTCGACGTTTGAAAAACGTCACATTTAGACATACCTAAAATGTATTTTTTACGTCGCAAAAATTTGATATGTAAGTAGGTAGGTGCTTATAAAGGTAGGGATGTTCATACTTCAAATTTTTAAGAATATAATAATTCAGTGTATACTTTTTAAGCAAAAGATCCATATCCAACTACTCATAAAAAGTATACCACGTCTTTAAAATGTACTGAATTGAACGTTTTTACAAGGTTCAATATTTGCCGTTTTAAAAACGTTCTTTTTTCTCCAGAAAGTTCGTCATATAAATATTATTAGGTCGAATTTTTACACTAGAAGAAGTAACTTCAAAGTTCAAGCAACGTGGAGAAGTTAGGTTGGATTTTTATTTAATTTGATCAAAATGGGCGTACAAAATAGAAATATGATTTGGTGCAGCTGACCGTCTACAATCTTTTTAAAGACATTTTCGTGGCAAGATATTTTCTCATTTTTAAGTAAATTGAAAAAGGTTTTTTTATTTAGAATTAAATTGCATTACCAGAAAGTTACAGTTACAGTTTGAAAAATGTTTCTTAATGTCGAGTCTAAAACCATTTTAAGACGTATAAAAAACGTTCTCAGTGGACCTCCCGAGGTGTAAGAAAGGTGGACGTCTCCGGGACGTCGTTAAAATGTCTTTCAGACATATAAATCCCCAAGAGTACGTCCCTGGGGCGTCCGGTAAGTCCGACTGGAACTTTAAAACGTTTTATAAACTTTTTTAAAAAACTTTAATAGAGGTTTGTAAAACTTTAATAGGTCCCTGAGGGACGTCTTTTCTGTTTTCTGGGAAATTCTTTTTAGGTTCTCAGAACGTCCTGAGTACGTCTTAAAAAAATTCCGACATCGCCCCACTAAAAGCGGTGAAAATTATAATTTGGTCCAAAAATACTTTTTAAACCTTTAAAAATTGTTCTGGATGGACGACCCCAAGTTGTCCTAGAACTACACAAAAACGTCCCCGAGACGTCTTAAAAACGTCTGTAAGACATATAGGTCCTCAAGAGTATGTCCTCGGGACGTCCGGTGAGTTCGACTGGGACGTTTTTAAAACGACCATGTGTTATTAGGGGATTCGAATATTTGTGACAACCCGATATCTTCGGGTTTCGATCAAAACGGGGCCGATTTTTATTATTTTATTGGCACAAGCATTTTTATCCCCTCCCACTACTAATAATTTCAACAATTATCTGAAAATGACCGAATAACAACCAAAACAAACATTCGAAGCCAAAGCTCTTCGTTCTCATGCACAGAAAGTTTTTTGGTTAGTTGGTTCTGCAAGGTGGTTTCGAGCTACTTTCTTAATTGTAAAATCAAACACGCTTTTCAATTTTTGCAACTGTTCTGTTCATAATTTTTTATTCTTTGAGGATATTTCATGCGTACAATTACAATTTCAAAAATAATTTATATGTAATATTTAAACTGAACAATATTTTTTGTTCTTTTTTTAATTATTATGAAAAACAAATTTTAAAAATTTTACAAAACAATATAATTTGTAACTTGCCCTAAGTCTGAAATCTAATTTACAATACTTTTAATACCAATAATTACCTACTAATAACTAATATAATATACAACATATAGTTTTATATAATTTAAATTTAAGAGTTTAATACTCAGGAGCAAAATTTGACCTACATGCCAGGTTCTCAAATTACCTTTGATCATTCTACATTATTTGCTAATTGCACCATGCTGCTAAACCTACTTTAAATTTAATTGGTGTTTAGAATGTGCTTCTGCATTAAGTTAAATTTAAACTCGGTACGGTGCAATTGTCCTTATATGATCTTGCGACCTGACTGAAATATAATAGTAGATTAAACGACTTTTTTATAAGGAAGCTCAATCGACATTATATGTGGTCCGTTTTACTAGATTACATCCCAACCCTTCCTTGATTATCAGCATGTTTCGTTATGCCCCTCATTTAATCTGGTAAATTAAATGCTTAATGAAGGTGACTAAGGATGATTGGAGATAACAAGTAAGCGGAATGTATCCACAGTTTGTGATGTAGTGAACCAAACTTCATATAATTTGGATTGAACTTCCTTACAGGTAAGTAGTTTAATCGACAAATGTTTGCTCACAGGTATACATATGCCTTTTAAATTTATTTTCTACTTTAAATGTTACCATATTATACAACAAAATAAAAAATCCTAAATATTTTGTTTATTTACTTTAAAAGGTTTATTAGTTATGTTATAAAGTACATGAAACTGCTTAGAAAAGTACAGGATTTAAGGAAAACAAAATATTAGAAAGAAAATCAAAACAGTTATCTATATCAAAGAAATTTAAATAAAATAGAAACCGCATGAAAATCTTGAGGCAAATCACACATCTCGGAGCAAATTCCGGAAATGTAGACAGCGGTTGTCGAGTTTCCATAATTATCCCTTATTTTATTTCCTATAATTACATTATTCTGATAAAGTAAGTATAGTGCCGAAGAAGTTCAGTTTAAAATGAATGAGAAAAGTTTACTTAATATAATGTTTTGTTGTTTTACCTTTTAGAATTCATTATTTAAATCAGGGTTAGGACAATCTGACAACCAGGGTAAAAAAGTTATTGAATTATTGTGGCACGGTTTGCCATCTTAGGTCCGATCGATCCGACGTGTTTTTGTTTGTTTTTTGTGTTTTATGCAATTGTTATGTACTACACTATATGTTTGTTTTAAGGTTTATCAAAATGCATAAGAAGTGTGTGTTAGGTGAAAAAAGTGCTGAAAAGTCGCCGGAACTATCTTTTCATGGTAAACAGCACATCTCTATTAAACCGCCGCATTTTAAATATTGCTTTAGAACCAATCAGAACGCGGCTCTACAATGTTGCCATGAGCAGTCCTCCGCAATTTCCTTAGATTTGGTTATGTTGGGAATTTGGAACCTTTGGTTGCACTAAAACAAAGTTATGATTGTTTTCCACAAACCAAAACTACACTTTTTCCACTCGACGCGCGTTTCGCTAACAACGTTAGCATCATCAGGAGACGATAAACAATGAACTAATAATTTAGTTTAATATCTACGCTCTATCTTATATAAACTAATAATTTGTGATTGATAACGATTTTTAATCCTATCTCGCCTCAACCAAAGAATAAAGTGTACTAAACGGGATGGGTCCTCTATCTTTATTTAAACTAATTCTGGATTTAATAATTTCCGTACTTTCATATGCATTCAAAAGTCTTTTGTTTGGTACACTTTTTAGTGTTAAAAGTTAGTTTTAGGTTATCTAATGTGAATCTATGATTGTTTTCAAAAGCATGCTCGGCCACACTTGACTTTTCTGTTCTTTCGTATTTTAAGTGTGCTAAGTGTTCTTTAAAACGTGTTTGAATAGAGCGTCTGGTTTGGCCAACATATTTTTTGTCACAATCCATGCAACTAATTTCGTAAATTCCACTTTTTTCTAGAACTGTAGTTTTATCCTTGGGAATAAGATAAGCTTCTTATTGTTTTACCGGATTGATATACTAATTTAAGGCCGGTGTTATTAAATACTTTTTGTAATCCTTTCGTATAATTAGGATTATAAGGAATTGATACAAATTTTAAGTCGCAGGTAACTTTTCGTCTAAAAAAAGTGGAATTCCGAAAGGTCTTTTGGAAAGAATGTATATTTATCAGCTTATTTATTAAGCCTTCGTCGTAACCGTTTCCGCCAGCTATATTTCTAATCCTATTCTTTTCTGCTTCAAATCTTTCTTTGTTTAAGGGGAAATTTACTAATCTATATGCTAAAAAGTTCAAACTTGCAAGCTTATGTTGTAAGCTTGAAAAGAGTCATTTGGAATATACCTGTTGGTGGCCGTTCCTTTTCTGTATAAGTCCAATTTATTTTTATTTCTTATAACTAAAGTGTCTAGAAATGGCAGTGTACCGTTGTTCTGTGTTTGCAGTATTCAACACTAAAGTAACTATTGTTGAAAATTTTATGGAAAAAATAAATAACAAATTTCCCACAATTAAATTTACTTATGAAACAGAGAAATGGTACACTGCCATTTCTAGACACTTTAGTTATAAGAAATAAAAACAAATTGGACCTATACAGAAAAGGAACGGCCACCAACAGGTATATTCCAAATGACTCTTTTCATTGCTTACAACATAAGCTTGCAAGTTTGCACTTTTTAACATATAGATTAGTAAATTTCCCCTTAAACAAAGAAAGATTTGAAGCAGAAAAGAATAGGATTAGGAATATAGCTGGCGAAAACGGTTACGACGAAGGCTTAATAAATAAGCTGATAAATAGACATTATTTCCAAAAGACCTTTCGGAATTCCACTTTTTTCAGACGAAAAGATACCTGCGACTCAAAATTTGTATCAATTCCTTATAATCCTAATTATACGAAAGAATTACAAACGGTATTTAATAACACCGGTCTTAAATTAGTATATCAATCCCGTAACACAATAAGAAGCTTACTAGGAAATCCCAAGGATAAAACTATAGTTCTAGAAAAAAGTGGAATTTACGAAATTAGTTGCATGGATTGTGACAAAAAATATGTTGGCCAAACGAAACGCTCTATTCAAACACGTTTTAAAGAGCACTTAGCACACTTAAAATACGGAATAACAGAAAAGTCAAGAGTGGCCGAGCATGCTTTTGAAAACAATCATAGATTCACATTAGATAACCTAAAACTTCTAAAAAGTGTACCAAACAAAAGACTTTTGAATGCATATGAAAGTATGGAAATCATTAAATCCAGAAATAGTTTAAATAAAGATAGAGGACCCATCCCGTTTAGTACACTTTATTCTTTGGTTGAGGGGAGATAGGATTAAAAATCGTGATCAATCACAAATTATTAGTTTTATCTCCGCCCACTAAAGGATGTATATAAGATAGAGCGTAGATTAATTTAGTTCATTGTTTATCATCTCCTGATGATGCTAAAGTTGTTAGCTAAACGCGCGTCGAGTGCAAAAAAGTGTAGTTTTGGTTTGTGGAAAACAATCATAACTTTGTTTTAGATTTGGTTACTGATTTGGAAAATTTGCTTTTAATATATGGAGTGCGCCTTCTAGTTTATTTTAATTTATTTGACCTATATTGTTTTGCTTGGTTACTTCATTAAATCTTAACAGAATTTAGTGAATTTAAATCAACACCATTAAGCACATCTTAATTTAATTAGGTTTCCTAATTATCTTAATTAAATAAAATAATCAGAACAAAAAACTTTTTTAAAAATGTTAATAGAGGTTTTTAGAACTTTAATAGGTCCTTGAGGCACGTCCAAGGGACGTCTTTTTTTTGTGGTCTGAGAAATTCTTTTAAGGTCCTCAGAACGTCCTGAGTACGTTTTAAAAAAGTCCGACATCGCCATACTAAAAGTGGTGAAAAATGATAGGTGATGCTCAAATTTTTGCGACGTTGGTTATGTAAATCTATATTAAAGAAAACACCAGTAAGTAAATGTTTATCTGATGCCATACACAAATGTGTATTTTGTTCTCAAAAATCAGTTGTTTCAGTAATAATTAACAGATAACATTAGTTTTCTTACTAGTTTAAAATTTGCTCCGGGTAATATCATAAGTGCATCTGAATTTTTATACAGAAAAAATTAGATGCACGGAATGGTATGAGATAAGAGTATTCCATGACTTGAAAGACATAAAATTAGAAAATAAATTTATTGACCTAAATACCTTTTGTTTGAATACTTGTCAAATTTTTTCAGGAAAAATTGACATGTGGATCGCGATTCTTCATAAACCTCAGAAAATCTCACCCGTCAGAATTATGGAAAGTGGTCATTTTACTTATTGCCTCATTTAAAATAAAAACTCAGTGTCCCTAAAATTTATCTTAGCGTGGGAAGAAAAACTGCGTCATTTTTTTAATAACGTTTTGTAAATTTATTATTTTGAAGATATTCTGCAGAACTAGTTTTACGGCGAAGCTAAATTGCTACTACGCGAACCAATAAACGGCAAGAGGAAAGACAAAATTTGTGTGACCTTTGTGAACAGTGACAGCTACATATTCCACGGCGATGTACGGTTTTGTATGTTAAAGGTTTTAAGGGTTTGTATACACACAAACATAAGCTTAATAAACTACATTTTTAAATAAAAAAAGGAGAAAAAAAAATTGCCTACAAAAATTCAAATTGACAGTATTAAGAAACTAAATTTTAAGGAATAAGTATTAGCAAATAAGTTGTGACAAAAAAGCAGCTACTGTAAACTTGTGTTTATAAATCGTCAGATTTTTTCAAGGGCGAGATTTTATGATGCTTTTTGAAGAATCGCGACCGTGATGTCAATTTTTTTCTAGTATAAAACATTAGTTTCCGTCAAATAACGTTGCTGTGATTGGTCGAAATACGAAAGGTTGAAATAGACTTTCACTTCACCATTATCTAAGATTTTTAAACCACGACCCGGACCTCTTCTGCCTTCAATTTTGCCTTCTATTATCAATTTTAAAAGTTTATATTTGTCGTATCTGAAAATATGGCCAAAATATTAAAGTTTTCGTTTTTTGATGGTAAATAAAACTTCAAGATCTTTACTTATTCTAATATAGTATGCTAAAAATATAACACCGAAGTACACAAATTCACGGCCTGTTCAATTCTTGCACGAACTTCTTGCATGTTGTCTCAGTTCTCATTGAGGAGGCAACCCAAGTATCTGTAAGAATCCACGCGTTCGACTTGCTGCCCATTTACTTCTAACATGCCTCTGATGTTCATCGTAGTTATGAAGTGCATTTTCTATTATACTATAGATATTAAACAACAGCGTAGACAATATACAACCTTGGCGCACACCTATTCTTATTTGGACCTCTTCGGACAGTTGACCATCAACATTTATTTGAGCAGTCTGGTTCCAGTATAGATTAGGGATTATCTCTAGATCTCGGTCATCTAGACCAACTTCTTTTAGCGATTCCATGAGCTTTTCGTGTTGGACTCCATCAAACGCTTTCTTATAATCTATGAAACATGCATATACTGGCACTGACACATCCCTAGATCGCTGAACTAAGACTTAAATGCCAAACAGTGCCTCTATTGTCCCGAACCCACCACGAAATCCAAACTGCGTGTCGCCTATAAAGGATTCGCATTTTCTATAAATTCTTTTATGGATACTCCTTAGAAATATATTTAACATATGGCTCATTAGGCTGATTAGACGGTAATCTCTACACTTCTCTGCTGAATGTTTTTTAGGCAGTGTAACAAAGGTTGATTTTAGCCAGTCATTAGGGATTTTATCGCTGCGATAAATCATGTTAAAAAGTTTGACCAGCGTATTTACCGAATCTTCGTTTTTTATTAGCTTTAGAACCTCAGTGTATACTTCGTCTTGCACTACCGCTTTTCTGCTTTTGGCTGATGATATTGCGTATTGTACTTCCTCTGTTTTTATATCTATGCCTTGGTTTAAGAATTCTTCTGGCTGTTCGACTCGGTTATCGGTAAAGAGATGTTCTATGTAGCTACACCATTCTTTTAGTTTTTCTTTGGTATCCGGTATGATTTTGACCTGATTGGTCACAAGGATTCCAGAGTGTCTTTTATTAAATAATTCTGCTGCTTCCTTTATGTGTTTGCGTAAATTGAAGGTGTCATGTTTAGCATCTAGATCTTCTATTTCTTGATATTGCTGTGTTATCCAGTGTTGTTTTGCTGACCTTATCTTGTTTTATATTTCCCTGTTGATTTTATGGTACTGATCGCTGCCTTCTTTACTGCATCTTTTATCCATCAACTCAAGGATTTCAATCGGTCAAATTTTCTTTTTATCTCTTATTTTATCCTTGCCTAAGAGTGATGTGCTCTGACTATGGTACTTTTAACCTTTGTCCAAACCATTTCTGCATCTTGCTCGGTATACTCATTAATGTCTTTAAGATTTTTATTAAGTTCGATCTTAAGTTCAGTTGCTACCATATAAGTTCATCCCACCTGGGTCTGGGTTTGTTATTTGGGGAACGATTTTTCTTGAGAAATTTTGGCCACAACTGGAATAAGGATAAATTTTTGCAGCTTTAATACAGTTTCTAAATCGTTTATTAATTAATGTACAGTCTATTTTGTTTCTAATAATACTCTAAGAATTGTCGGATTTAGAAGTCCAAGTATAAAGGCGTCTAGGTGGAAGTTTAAAGAAAATATTTGACACGACAAAATCCCTTTCCTGACAAAATTGGAAAAGACGATCTCCACCAAGAGTGTACCTTCCAACAACGTCTTCTCTTGGGGCATTTCCAAGTTTTACATTGAAGTCCTCCATAACAATGGTGATTTCTGTTTTAATACAACATTAATTTTGATCTGTTTCTGGTTCTGTCAATAAAGTTCAGCTCAGAAAAAAAACCAAGTAAGAAAGCATTTTATCACCCAATGACGATTAATAGGTTTCCTAGAGAACTGCCTTTCGTAACTATCAAAAATAAATTTAAATTGTTACTGTCAAAAAATTGTTCCGATTAAATTTGGAATGAAGTGTATCCCTATAATTGACCTAATATTGCGATAGAACTTTATTATATTTATACTGCCTTTTTCAATTTCACGTTATTACAAAATAATTATGGAAACCCGACAACCCGGCAAAAAGCTAATCGTTTGGCGCAAATATGTTAAATGCTTAAAATTTTGAAGAAAATAACATGAGACAATCAGAAAAAAGTAGAGATCTTTTTAAAGTGTTTTTCTGAAAATGATAATGTTTTTCAAAAAGTTCAAAATTTGGCATATGTCAAAAGCATATTCATGTGCGCAGTGTGGTTTTACAGAATTTGGATGCCGTTTTAAGTTTATTTTAATTTCTTTGGTATTAACTCTGCTAAGTGGATACATACAAATTTGGGACTTTGCAAAATTTGTTTATTAGAAAAGTGTGTATTGTAATAGACTATTACTTACTAAGTACCTATATAGTCCATTTTTATGTTTTAAAATGTACATTATTATTTTTAGGAATATAGTAAAACTTTTAACCAATGAAGGTTTAACATGCAAAGGTTGCTCAAAAACATTTTTTGCACAGAAAGAACTTTTGGACCATTTGAGTAATTTGAACATATCCGTAATTAAATTCTGCAAAAAATGTTGTCGTTTTCTCGACCAAACTACAGATCTTTTGTGCGTACATTCTGAACTGGATAAGAATTTTTGGTGCTCTCTATGCAAAGAGTACTTATCTTCTGATGCTATTTACCACCAATGCTTTCATATATTTTTATCGAATAAACTTCATCATGAATTAAATATACATGAAGAAAAAGAATTTATTCAAAAAATAATTCCCGTACAGGAACCGGAAAACATATCTCAACAAGAGAGAGAAAATAGCGATATCGAGATTATTAAAATAAAAACAGAGAAAATAGATACTTATGATGATTCTGACGACGGTTTTGATAACTCTGACATGTGTATATACTGTAACAAATCATTGCCATTTAACCTTATTGAGGCTCATGAAAATGATCACGAAAAGTTTGATAGACGACAAAAAATAACTGGCAAAAAAACTGAGGGTTTGTGCATGTACTGTGGTAAAATTGTAACTTACGGTGGACTTAAAGATCACGAACGTGTTCTTCATAATGGTGGTAAATCTAAACAATTGACAACATCTGTTTGCGAAATTTGTGGAATTAAAACAAAGACACTAGTAACACATATGCAATTGCATACTACTTCTGAAAAAAAATATAGATGTCCAGATTGTGGTAAGCGATTTCTTCGTTATTCTGGACTACATCAACACAAGCTAGTTCACATTAAACACGGAACGTTTGCTTGCGATTTCTGTAATAAGCGATTTAAAAAACCATATAATTTAAAAGTTCACAAAAGAATACATTCTGACGATAAGCCATTTCAATGTAAAAATTGTCGAAAAACTTTCACCACGAAACAATGGCGAGATAAACATATAAAATCATGTTTTACATAGTTAATAGCAATATTTGTAAAAATATCGTAAATCAGAATCAAGGCTTTCCACTTCCTGTACCACCCCTTTAAAAGGCAGACGTTGTAAATACCCGTTTTGCTCAAAGACTGTGAGAGTGGCGCACTAATTGTTAGCGTTTGCATACAGCGCATTTTTCTTATGCCATCGCGCAAGTGTTCCCGGCTTGATTTTTAAAAAAAATATGTTACAATAAAATGTCATCTTCCTTTTTAACAAGTGTTTTTTTATTAATTTAATTTTAACCATTTTCAGGGATATAGATTTATACAAATCATTTTTTTTTAAATCTTGACTGAAAATTTATGTCAGGGTCGGGGGTCGAAAATAACTAATTGGTGTTTTTTGAAATAAGAATTAATACAGTGTTATTTTTGATGTGAGACGGTGTCTTTTTGGGGGTCAGATCTCAGGTTTGATAATGGAAAATCATAATATTTCTGTGAAAAATACTAAGTTGTACATAATTGATTCTTTTAAATAAATTGGCATATTTGTAGACTCGAAAGTAAATTTCAGTCAACACTATAAAAAACAATAAACAAAATTAATAGTAAAATAGAGTATTTGCAAAGGGCTGGTTAAATTTTAGGTATCCATTTCTATATTTGGCAAATCAAAGAACAGATTTTGCAGGAAAAAGCAATGAGGATTATTTTAAATGTAAATTGATAAACACCAAAATAAGTCTCATGTTATCGAATGTAAAAAAAAATATTTAATTCAGTTTGTATTTTTATTTATGAAATTTAAGCCAATTTACTTCCAGAAAATTTAAAATTATTTGTTACATACAGTTTGCAACAAATTTACATTTGAATCCCAATAATACAAATTTTTATGTCAAGTTGCAGATCTATTGTGAAAAATGATTTAATTCACCAAAGGTCTTTTGAAGTTTAATTAATTAAAAAACAAAATAAATCATGTTCATGGAGCAAATGTTTAAGGTCTTACCTAATTATTAAACAACAAAATGGCTCAGAAATGCTGCTTGTTTTCCAATTTTTAAAAAATATTGATTAAAGTGTAAATTATAGATATACCTAAAATATTCTATATTTTTTCCGAAAGTTCCATATTTGCATATTGCCAATATTTTTAGACATAAGATTTACTCGCTTAAATTCCCTTCCCCCATCTTCTCACCAAAGTTATTCACTGTTTGCAAATATAACCTCCTAAATCGATGCCTTATTTTGAAGAAATTAAAATATTTTCAATGTCAAAAATGTTAGTAAAAACAATGGATAATCTGCACTATTGATTGAAGTTACTACAAATCAAATGGATAAAGATTTTGATAAATCCACAAAACTCTGACGTAACGTGAAAAAAGTTCTTAGAAACACCAAAAAGGGAAATTACAAAAATAAAAATCAAAACACAAAATATCTTGGGCAAAAAGCAGATATCCAACTCTTGCAGTAATTACTTTGTTAATATAGAAACCATACACAGAATGAATAAAAACGTATAATTTTCACAGTTAAAGCTTTCCAACTAACTCAACACAAAAAGTTTTTTTTTAATAATTTGATCTATAATGCACCTGATCTTGATGGTCTGATCATTCTGCTAAGTTTTCTGGTGAGCAAATCTTTTAAAGTAATTTTTTTTTTCAAAAATTCTAAAAAAGCGCCATAAGGTTGATTCAGCATCCAATGTAGATATTTATATTACTATATCAATAATATAATATAATTGAAAGGGTTATACATTCTAAATTGGTTAACTTCCTAAAAAACATAAAGTACTATCTAACGCCCAGTTTGGATTTAGAGAAGGTTTATCCACAAAGAATGACCTGACCGAACTAGTCGCAAAGCTTTATTCAATAATAGATATACGAAAAAAAAGTCTTGTGTGTGTTTCTAGTTTTGATGGCTAAATGAGTGTGGAGGAGGGTTTAGAAAAATTCGGCGCCGGATTTGAATTTGAATATATTGAACTAACCTAATAAAATTAGAGGGTTTAGATTGTACGTTTGTCATTTTACTAATTAAGTTCATATTGCAATATCTATTCTTGGAATTTATTTAATTTATTTCTGTAGAATTAGAAAAAATGATTACAACTTAGCCAAACCCAACCCAACTCAAGCTTAACACAACTCAACTCAAGTTAAAGCAAACCAAAATAATATTTATTGATTTTCAATTATTTTTTCATATGTAACAATCAATTATTCTTGAGGGTTTTTCTTTCAAGTTTTTTTTTCCGGGATTTTTTCTTTTTTTTAAAATTTACCGAGTAAGAGTAAGATTAGTTTATAGATAAAACAAAATAATACTAAACATTGAAAATAATGTAACTCTTAATTCAATATTGATATTGTACATATACCAGCAAACCTCCTTACAAAAATTATTATTGATTCCGGTGCCGAATTTTCTGGTGCCGATTAGTCGGCGCCAAATTTTATTGGCACCGAATTGTCTCATTTATTTTCATTTGTTACTTTCATTTGTCCTTACTTCGAAAAAATACTCTACTGCTAGTGATGATTTAATAAAAAAATGCGTAAAAGAAACTTCTATCTTGGCATGTATGCTCCTATTACTTCTTCCTTACACTGTCCTTCATATTTCTGATAAATTGAAAACCGAAAAATCTCTTACTTCTTTTTGCTGTAACCGAGGCTGTAGCAAGCATAATAAAATTCTGGATGATTTAAAATTTTTTATTAAACAGTGCTCGAAAATCAACAAAACTAATTTTAAGAATTGTGAATTATCTTTCATTTCTACACCATAGTCTGCGCTTACTGCAGCTTACTTTATTAGGATGTCATCTTGGAGAAACCAGTTTGTCCGATGATTTACAAAACAAAATTTAAACCACACAAACATTTGATAAAAATTTGGAAAAGATTTCTTTTGATTCTGCTTCTTTTTGTGTATAGACAAATTTATTTGCAATCCCTAAAATATCTTAGATTTACACCAATTGCAATTTTATTTGGTCCCTGTTTTTTTTTTGTACCCGTAAAAATTGGAAGCTTAGAAATAAGAGATATTTTATCCTTATCTGCATTTATTACTTCAAACAATGACGTTTCAATTATAATCAAAGCAATTCTTTCTTTATCGACTTAAAATTCTAAAGTGGAGGGTGACCAGTGAAACTACTGATGAGCTCACGCTGGTTACCCGGGGCGAAACATCGTTTATTCATTTCTCTTTTCGCTTTGATCTTTTGTGTGGTTCTTGTGGAATACTCATCCAAGTTTGAATTTTCGTTATTTCCACCCAAGATCTTTTGATCTTTTGTTTTTTAGTTTCTTTTCGGTTGAAGTAACTGATTTGGAGGTTTTTTAACTTCTTCTTTGTTTTAATTGTTTTAAGTGCGGAACGATGCCTATTTGTGAGTGGTTCAAGGTTGGAAATCTAAGTGTATGATGGTGTTTAATGATGTATAGTGGAGGGTGACCAGTGAAACTACTGATGAGCCCACGCTGGTTACCCAAAGCGAAACATCGTTTATTCATTTCTCTTTTCGCTTTGATCTTTTGTGTGGTCCTTGTGGAATACTCATCCAAGTTTGAATTTTCGTTATTTTCACCCAAGATCTTTTGATCTTTTGTTTTTTAGTTTCTTTTCAGTTGAAGTAACTGATTTGGAGGTTTTTTTAACTTCTTTGTTTTAATTGCCTACTGAAATATTAACACGCCAGGACGAATTCGTATTAGGTAACTTGGATAAGTAAGTACCAGTGCGGAACGATGCCTATTTGTGAGTGGTTCAAGGTTGGAAATCTAAGTGTATGATGGTGTTTAATGATGTATAGTGGAGGGTGACCAGTGAAACTACTGATGAGCCCACGCTAGTTACCCAGGGCGAAACATCGTTTATTCATTTCTCTTTTCGCTTTGATCTTTTGTGTGTTCCTTGTGGAATACTCATCCAAGTTTGAATTTTCGTTATTTCCACCCAAGATCTTTTGATCTTTTGTTTTTTAGTTTCTTTTCGGTTGAAGTAACTGATTTGGAGGTTTTTTAACTTCTTCTTTGATCAAATGTCTTCTTAAGCTTCTTCCTTCTTGTCTTTTTTTTAGACTTGCGCGTTTGACAGGATCTATAGAGACTCTATGGAGTGCAAAAAATACGCATATGTTGTTCAAATTCCTGTCGAAGAAGTTTGAGTTTTTTTTTCTTCGGTGGATAGTATCTCCGACCTTTTTTTCCTTTTTGTATGTATTTTGGTATGACAGGTTGACTTCCGGGCGGTGGCCGAAGGCTGGTTCTTTGGATGCGGGTCGTGGTTTTTAGACTGTGGCTTTAGACTGTGGTGAGGGCTATTGACAGGCTGCCCTAGCATCTTGTGCAATTTTAGCCTGCTGGGTCGAACTACCATCGCAGTGTGCCTAATGATGTACGTTTCCGTTAGGTATACTGAGGTCTCAGCAGCACCATCACAGTCTGGAGAGTTGCTTTCCGGCGTTCTGGGTTGATCGGTGCTTTGTCACTCTGGGGAGTCTTCAAGGTGTATTGGGGGGGGGTTCATTTTCTTATTATTTCTTTTTCGGTCTTTCGGTACGAGTCCCTGTCTATTGGGTGCTGCTCGGTTTCACCGTCACCGATTTTGCTTGCCTTCTGATGGTGTGTCAGGACGGATGGGCATCTGACGTGGCCTTATGCGGCGGAGATTCGCATTTGGAGGGTTTGGGCTTTTCGATTGGTAGCTGAGGCGGGCCAATCAACTATGGGGAGTCCGGGCTACTGGTGTTGGGTTCAACCTGGCGGTGGGAGATGAGCAGCAGTACTGGATTTGGGATAACCTGTCAAAATTATATTATTTTGGTTTTATTAGTGGTAGCTATTCATTAAAGCTCCACTAGGTAGTGTCGCCTGCAACAGGGGGTTGCACGCGATACTGCTGCGTTATTACTTAGCATGTAAATTTCAGTAGTGGTTAAAGTTTTAACTACTTTTTTTGTTGTCGATTCGCTTCTTGTTTTTTGGTGGGATGCACATGGTATTGGGATTAATCCAGCGGTGAGAGATGGGCCACAGTAATGGATTTGGAATAACTTGTCAAAACGATACCCGCAGTTTAATTCAGTCAAAGTTAATCGGTGTTCACCTCTGATGGAGGAAAGGGGGAGTGTAACGGTTCAATATTTTTCTAACAAAAACCCTTAGAAAAAAAAAGTAATTCTTTAAAACACCCTTATAATACATTGTTGCATTGAGGTTGAATTATACTAGAATTATGATTATTTTAAATGGAGGCATTTTACTCTGGTTAACTTTTTTTTCAAAACAAAGCAAACCTCACTATTTCAAATAAAACATCATCATCCCTATCCCTTTCTAATAAACCACTAAATTTAATTACTGTATCAAATTATGTGTTTTCCAAAAATAACAATACAACATCCATATTTTTCTTATATTAACTAATTATATACAGTCTACAGTTCAGGGAAACGTCGTATTTTTCTTGTATTATTTAACCAGTCCAAGAAAGGTCGCTCTGACTCTGCAGTAACCTGAAACAAGAAAAAATAACATAATTTTACATAACTTAACACCAAAATGGTCTTTCTAGCGCATAGTTTAAACCGCCAACTTACTAGATAGTAAGCCTTTGTTTTTTTTAAGCCTTTGTTTTTTTTACTGATTATATCAAATTCTCCTTCCGTCAACTACTTAACACCCAAAAATAAAGTAGAAAATAAAGGTTAGTTGTATAAACCGTATCTGTAGTAGAGACTAGTGTCGGTCCATTTGTCGAGTGGTAGATTCTTGTCATTAGGAATGTGTCGGTGTTTGGCAGTTTCTGTTACTGATCGGTCTCTAATTTGCACATGCCAGGCTCGAGGGCTCCTAATAAGTCCTAAAAATAACAGGAGCAAGGTTGTCACCAATCACATGGTATTGTTATTACAAAATTACTCTAACTTTGTCGTCAGTTGGCAAAACACTCACCTGTTGGTCTTATTTTCGTTCCGACTATGAGTGACTTCATTAAAGGGCATTGCCCAACCTCTTACAGCCTAGTCATATCAAGTGTGAACCATCTTGCCTGTCTCTGTGTGCATTGTTGGTCTGTAAGTTCCCTATTTTCTGAGGTTTATACGATAGGCTGTGCAGTCTTCAACAGGTTATATTTCGATAGATATTCAGTTTATTTATTCAAACGAGGCGATCATCCGTCCTCATACGACTCGAGACTGGCCTAAAAGTATAAGAAGAAGGGAGAGAGATATTTGTCAAGGATCCGTATGTTACCTACACGGAAGAAAACTGTGACTCACCTGGATTATTTAGGAAGGCTTTGAGGGCCGGAAAGTGGTCTTTTTCTTGGCGAACAGTGACTAACTTCACGTCACATAACTGTGGTTTACAGTTGCACATTACGTTACTGCTGAGTCGTTTTCGAGAAAACCAAGTGTCTACACTTATTGTTTATTGTTTCTCACAAAAAGGTAAAAGTCAATTTCCTGCTCACTACTGCAACCAATGCCTTGTTGTTAACTTCTGTTCGTCACGTGATCTCTTCCTATCCCGCTGATACAGAAGGAAATCTGACAACACCGCTTCGTTGTCTTTGTCTGTCTTAGGTTGATGAATAGAGACTTCTGACTTGAACCTGTCGCATTCGAAAAGTAGAATTTGGACCCCAGCCCCTGTCGATTGTTGCCCATATCAGAAAGATCGCCCAAATGTAATGCGTTTTCAGCAGCTAATCACCTAATATGGTAATCAGGATAAGCAATTTTCGACTGTAGTTTTCGCGCCTCTGAGGTTTTTGATCAATCGTTGGCCCACAGGAAGCTTCTCTTTTAGCGTCTGAAATTTCCTGGAGGTGACCAAACTTTTTATCTCTAAATTTCTCACTCTATCAAAATAGCAACTAGGTACCGACTATGTAGTAATCTAAAACTCTTTTTAGCCATCCATACTATAGTATGGCCTAATGGGATCGGCAAAAAGAAAGACCTAAATATAAAATTTTTTGATGGTGTCTGTCTGTCTGTTTACGAGACAATTGGGCAAAATCCACTGAACCGAAATTTTATGAAATTTGGAAAAATCGCCCCTTATCCCCTGACTATAATTAGTTATTTATCTATACATATAATAAATCTCTAAAAGGACCATTTCTGTACATTGACTATTTTTTTCTATTTTATTGTTTGACCAAACGAGATAGCAAAAATGCTATTTTTACAATTTTTGTCTGTATGCATGTCTGTTTGTTCCAGCATTACGCATAGACTGCACAGGTAACACATATGCATTTATTTCATCAAAATCGGTTTACGGAAATAAAAGTTATGGCATCTAAAGGAATAAAAGCTGGAAAAATGGATAAAACTGCAGGCAAAGCGGCGCCGCGGTGTCTAGTGTATAATAAAAGTAATATGTCTAGTGGGTAATATAAGTAATATTTGAGGGAAAATGATCTTTAAAAAAGTTACTTTTAAACAGTTTTATAAACAATTTTAGAAAATTACTAGTTTGACGTAGAAAAGGGGAGAGGGGTAATATAGCGTCGCTGTTTATTGTAGGTAGGTACCATTATTAATTATTAACTTCGGCTGGTCAGGGCATAGGGACATAAGTAAATATAATACTTTGTTCATTTAATGAAAATATTGACTGTCTGTATTTCCACGAAATAACTACCATGCTTAAAGTTGGTGTGTTCATGCCATCTCTTTCATGTGCGCCCGAAAATATGTACCTATCTCTGTGTGAGTTTTTTTCACTACAACCAACGTGCACCCCTGATAATGCGGTACTGTAACTTTTCTAAAGGTTATTACTAAAGCAATATATAAGATTAAGAACTTAAATTATTTGATATAATTTGTCTTTGTTTGTCACTTAGAAAAAATGCTCTAATTTCTTCGCAATTTTAATAAACCAGAATGATTAATCAGCGGATGAGATATAACTACTGTAGCACCTTGTTAATTTATCGCTAATACCACTGAACACACTATTAACTGTATGTGTGTATGCAAATACAAAATTACCACATCTTTTTCTTCCCCAAGTTTTATTTTGTCCATCTTTGGTACCCAATCAATCCTAATTTTAAAACTAAAACATTTTTGAACTTATATTAAGAAAAACGGTACTTTCTTGGTTAATACAAAAGAAATATGTAAGGTGGATCTTTTAGCATGTTCAAAAATTTTGCAAGAGGGTCTATTATCACCAATATTTGTTTAAAACATTAAACAAGGTAAATTATATTAAAAAGCGTGTACCAAAAAATATTGTTAACTATTTATCTGTAAAATATCCTGTTCTGCATTATCTATGGAAAAAAATTCACTACAGCTGCAATGCAACGATGACTACACTACCACAGTCTAACTGCACCTTAAGAACCGCAAAGTGATATATAGATAGATATTATAGTTTTTTTTTGCGAACCAATTTAAATCTTTAATTGGTATTTTTTCGCTGCTGGGGTGTAGCTAAATCCAAAAAAATAGTTTTTGTTCAGAAAAAAAAATGTTGGAATGTGTTTCCTAGTGTCGCATGAACAGCGGCTTCTATAGCGCATTTTGTGTTAAAATCTAATTGAACTGGACGCAAATAATTACCTTTAACCTTCAAACATACAATCTTAGCAGCAAGCCCTCTAAGGTTATAACCCACAGCAATGGGATGAAGTTCACCATTCTTTTTCTTTAGTGCTAAAAAAAACTATCCTAATTTCAAAAGGAAATTTACTCTCATTCATCTTTATCTCATTTTTTGGATAAATTTTGATACATTTTTAACATTGCTGGAAGATGTATTTCCTAAGGCGTCCTTCGTCATATCTTTTAAGTGTTGGTGGCTAAACGAGTTTATTCCTGCTACAGAACTGACCTTAAAATATGAAATTGCTAATTTGAAGTCTTTTAGCAAAATTTGCTATTGTTAACATTAGTAGTATTATTATAGTAGGATGCTTCTCTTGTAGCTTCTCGTAACTGAAATTTTCATTGGGGGTCAAGGTGTCATTACTACAAAGAAGAATTATAATGGCACCCCGTAGATCATCAACAGAAAGTTTCTGATCTACTTTTCTAGCCAAATTGGATAAGTTTTATTTTTTTTGGGAGTTTCTAATTAAATTAGGAGATTTTTGTTGACTTGCCAAATATTTAACTTTGTTGGCTTAAAAAGGTAAAATATTTTTTTGTTTTCGATTTGTCTGAAACACGAAGGGCATTATACGGAAAAACTAACTGGAGGATCTAAGCTAAGATAGAATTTTTTTTCGGCAAAACATCTTCTCGGGATCCCTGCTAGTATTGGTATATTTTTCTATTGAAAACTGAACTTGGTAATAATTATAGAATAAAATAGAATAGAAAACTAAACTAAACACCATTTAAGTCTAATATAACATTTGTAGGTGACTAGACACCAGTAGCTTTGTGTTGTCACTGGTCGCGAAAGTGGTCAAAATCGATTAAATAATACACAATCAGGTAAAAAAACTGTCACAATTAGTAAAAATTAGTCACAATTGGGGAAAGTGTCACAATTTGTAGAGTTTGTCACAATCAGGATACACAAAATTAATTCTTTCATAAAATGCATTAATTAAAAAGATCTTATATTATATTATACTAGACTAGGTAGTATCTGCTAAACAGATCTTTGGTTTACTAGACTTGCTATTACACTTCTCCCTGTTTTTATTATATAGTCTTTCACAGCACTTTTAAACTTTTTAATATTAATTAAAGCCTGGACACAAGTCGGTAACAAATTAAATGCTCTTGGTAATAAGTAATTTTAACATATTTTACCAATATTTAAAGTTGCCCTTTCTGTGTAAAAAACTTTATTTCTAGTACAATAATTATGTTCTGGCTTCTTTAAATATTGCTTTTCTTTGAAGGCTTTTCTAACCAATTTTTGGAAAAAGATCTGTCTAATATCCAGTATTTGTGTTTCCGCAAAAAGTAAATTGCTTGGGTATTGGTAGGGTTTTTTAAAAATTGTTTTAATGATTCATTTTTGTATAACATTAAGCTTTTTCAGGTGTCTATCACACACTATATCCCAAGCGATTATCCCGTAAGTTAGATGTGAAGAGAGAAGTACAATATTTTTAACGCGTTTGGGCTAAGGTTTAACAAGACAATCAATATGAAGATTTCATCTTCCATCTTTCTGCCAGTTTTAGATTTTGCCATGAATCCGCCTAAAAAATAACGACTCCGTCATCGGCAACGCTCGTCATAATTCCCTCAATACTTGGCTCCAAAATGTCGTTTAAGTAAATAGTAGACAGGAGAGGGCCCAAAACTGTCCCCTGAGGAACGCCGTATTCTATGATTTTTCGGTTACTAAATGTATTACATATTTTAACGAATTGGTTTCTATTTTCTAAATAACCTTCGAGTAATCTTAAAACGTTTCCCCGAAACCCATAATTTTTAGCGTTTGTATTAGAGTCTCACAACTTACCATGTCGAACGCTTTTGCAAGATCCAGAAATACCCCTAAACAAGGCTTACTTTTATCTAGTGATTTGTATATTTGTTTATGTACATGGTCAATTGCGTCTTCGATCGATAAGTTCTTCCTAAACCCGAATTGTTTCGTTGAAATGATTTCAAATTTATCCAAAAATGATGTAAACTGATTCTGTAAGACCTTTTCGAAGATTTTTCCAAATGAAGATATTGATGAAATTGGTCTATAGTTAACCACCATCACCACTTTTAAATAAAGGTTTGATTACTCCGACTTTAAGCTTTTCTGGAACGACTCCTGTTTCTACCGAAAAATTAAAAATATAAATAAGAGGCTCCGAAATTTCTTTAGCGATCTTTTTTAAAAGCTCTGCTCTAATTTGATCAAATCCGGGTACTTTTTTATTTTTTAGTGTATGTATTAATTTTTCAACTTCAGCAGGCAGAATCTCACGGAAACCAAAAGTATTTGGAACTCTTTTTTTTTGAAAAATTTACGGAGGTAGGTTTTGGTTTTATAATTTTTTGAGCTAGTTTCGTTCCAACACTAGCATAGTGGTTATTAAATTCGTTGGCTATGTCAATTTCTTTATCAAGTTGTATTCCGTCATTATTTGTTATTAGTGTAACGCTTTGGTCACTGGATTGTTTGTGACAGAGATCATTTACGGTTTTCCATAACGTTTTGCTATCTTTACTATTATCTTGTATTTTTATTGTGTAGTATTTTCTTTTTTCTTGTTTAATTTTATTGGTTAAAGAGTTTTTATATTTTTTTAAATCTATTTTTTTTTGCTTATTTTCTTTGTCACTCATCCATATTTTGTATTTCTTATTTTTTAATTTAGTTTTATTTAAAAGGTCGTGTGTTTTATTATTAAGTTTTTGTTTTGTTGTTTTTGTGGTTTGATTTAAAGCTGTTTCTAAGAATGTAAAAAAAGTTTCGTAGGCCAAGTTTGCATCTTTTATAGTGTAGATGTACTGCTAATCATAATTTGTATATTTTTTTTCTATATAATTTCTGTTGGTATTTAGTACTCTTTTTTCGGTAATTATGACTTTTGAATAATAATAAAACTGGATAATGATCCGTGATTTATAGCTGGTAAACTATTGGAACACTAATGGCGTTTTTGATAGAATTTTTGACAAAAAAATGGTCAATGCATGATTTTGAGTTTTTACTCTTGTATAATCGTTAATGTATGATTCATGCATTTTAGAAGTAAGTATATATTGAAATATTCTTAAGAAATATTTTTTTGAGGAGTACTGTCGTTTTTTATGTTCATTTTTGTGTCCCCCACATATATGTGGGCACTACATTTCTCAAGATTCTTTAAATAATTAAGAAGAATTGAAAATTATCGTTTAAGATAATGCCGTCGACGTTGTCAAAAATATTTTTAATTTATATAACTTTTAAATTAAGTTTTAGAGTACTGCCGCCACTAAAAAACATTTGCATGGGGAGCATTTACTGTTTCTATTTGAAGAAATTTTCGAAATGGAAGAATTTGCTAAAGGAACAGATGATAAATTCAATGTTGGGTTCTGACTAAAACTTCAATGGTATCGTGAAAAATTAATATTTTCAATATTATACTTATAACAGCTTTCTTCTATTACTAAACTAGTTTTACTAGATTTAGAGGCAATATTTGACAGATTGACTTGTTGAGAACATACACGATTTCAAACACAGTCTGGATTTTTATTTTAAATTTTAACTGATTGAAGAAAAGGAGAGTTTTTATTAAAATTTTTTATCTTAATATAATTACTTAAAAAAATTTATTAGACAAAATTCTAAGAAATAAGTTATTGTTTGTACAAATATTGCTTATAGTGTTGTCAGTACGTAAATATTCTTTTTTTGAGGCAGTGTAATCTTCGTCGTACTGAAGGTAAATGATTAAATTGCTAGTTTCCCACAAAAGTGACCTCTTTAAAAAAATTAAAATATACACATTCAAATGGCTAGATTCGTTTCATTATTATGACATGATCTAAATTCGTAAAGTCCTTCACTTCAGTGGGCGTTAGATTTAATATGACCATAGTCATCATACTTTGTAGTATCAACCAATTCAGTCAGTTCCGTGGATACTGCCCTGGTAGACTTATCTCCAGAGGTTAATATTTGGGTCCGCATAATTTATCAAAAAGTATATTACAAAAAACAAATGTAACGGACTGGCCTAAAGCGTTACAAGGGCAAAGCCGTACAAACGCAAAATGATGTAACATATTACACAGGGAAACCTGTGTAATATATTACCGCTAGATGGCAGAGACATAGCCGACAAATAAGATGCGGACCAGCTTTTCGTAACGGCTTTTGCCGCGCTTGTTTTTATTGTACAGAATGGGTTGGGTTGACTCCCTCCAAGGGAAGACTATGAATACTGCCCTTAGACAGGGACTACCTGATTTTAATTGGCCTACTGTAGGCGAGGCCATCATACCGCAGGGCCAACTAGCGGCAATATGTTACACTATTTTACGTTGGTACGGCCTTGTAACTTTTTAGTATTTTTAAGATTTTTCGGCCAGTACAATTTCTATTTTGCCGCCTCATAGTTTTTAAAATTTTTGCCAATCACTGATTTGTTATTGTAAATTTTGGGATAATACATTTTTTCATTGTATTGTTATGCTAAATTATAGGCATTCTAAAATTTTTTACTTCTTATTCTCAGTTGAGTCATGGTTAACCGACTTCTGTAGATCGATATACTGATTAGTATGTTTGAATGACTGAACTTGATGATTCAGCACCGTAAGATACAATTTGTGACCTATCACTCAACATGTTGGTAATCAGTTGGTTAGCACTGTTCGAGAAACCCAAAAACAACAGGGGTGAAGACGATCAGAGATTGTACTGATCGAAACGTCGTGTATAAATACAATATAGACGATGGAAGTCTGAAACTTGGTGTAGTCTAGCAGCACTAAAACACTGATTTTGCTTGGATCGGTGGATATAATAATTAGATCATCGACTATTTTTGTCAGAGACGTAGTGCAACCATGGTCCCTCCTAAAGCCAGACTGATGAATTGGTAAAAAAGAATATTTCTTCACATGACTCTGAATTTGGCTTTCCCTGATTTTTTCCAGTACTTTGGAAAGCGTAGGAAGAATACTGACTGGCCTGAGTTAATTAAAATTCTCTGAGTTAGGAATTTTCTGGATTAGGATAACTCTTGCCTGTTTCCAGACTAAAGGGAATACCAAGTTTTTAAGGCACAAATTAATGCAGTGGGTTATGTAGGGTAATAAATGTGGAAGACATAGTTCAAGCGTTTGTATATTGATACCATCCAACCCCAATGCTTTGGTTTTAATTTTCCCCAATATGTTCAAAATTTCGGTTTCGGTTGCTGATATAAATGTCATGTAAGATTCAAATTAATTTTTTTTTGTTTGAGTTATAAAAATTCAATAGTGCATCATTTATGGGAATATTTGGAATGGACTCTATAAAATGTTTATTAATATCTTAAAAATTCGCAAGCTTATCTGGAATAATGGAAGTTGTTTTTTATTCAAAAGGTCACATTGTTTTACTGATGCGCATAATTCTCTAGCATTCCCTGTCTCTTCACTGCAAAAAAAGCTTTTTTTTTCTTTCAATGGTTGATGTGACTAAATTTCTCATTTGTTTATAGTTGGTCCAAACATTCTTGCTTTGCTTATATTTTGTTAGCAGCTTATCTTGGTCCTTCATTATCATCATCATTCTTATATACTGTTCAAATTCTTCTGCATACTGCAGATCATGAGGATTTTTAATACTTTTTTATAGTGTTCCCGCTTTGATTGATTTTTATTAATATTTTTAACATTAAAAATATTCATATTTTTACAATGAGGCATAGATTTACATTTGCAACCAGTGGGTATCTTTGGCGAAAAGGAGGACAAAAAATTTGAATGAGTATATCATATGTCAGGCCGCGCGAGAGACAATGGCTTGTTTTAAGAATGTTGCCATTTTTTTTGAAATCTTTGAAATCAAGTTATAAAAATAATTTTTTACATGTAAGTTATTTAAATCTACATAACTTAATTATGGCAACATATTTGTACATCTTTTTATACCATAAAAAATTTTTTACTGCAAGTTGATTTAAATTTTAGTCAAATTTAATCTCTTTATATATATATACAGTGTGTCCCAAAAATTTGGAATAATAGATTTTTGGTGAGAACCAGGGTTTAAAAAAATATGTAGGATCATTTTAGCTAAAAAAATCGATTAAAAAAAAAAATGTATACACTTTTATACAGGGTGCCCAAAAATAAAATATGACACAAAAATACCAAACACTTCAGGTCTATCTTTTATCTGCTCCAAGATATTTAAGTTTAAATTTGTGTAGAAGAGATAAAAGTATCATAGGTATTAATAATGGGTAGTTAATTTCGATTTCCCTATCTCTTCCATACAAATTTAAACTTGAATATCTTGGAGAAGATGAAACATAGACCCAAAGGGTTTGGTATTTTTAAAAAGTTTATTTTTTATTGATTTGAATTTGTAATCGTATACCTTAATGGTGTAGAGCTCATCAGATAATCAAGATAATATACAGGGTGTCAATTTTAAAAAATATAAGTTTGCCATATTTTATTTTTGGGACACCCTGTATAATAGGGTAGACCTTTTTTGAAACATATTTTTTTACCTAAAGTGATTCTGTATAAGTTTATTTTAAGACTAGGTTCTCCCAAAAAATCCATTATGCCAGGCTTTTAGGACACAACGTATATGTATATAAAAAAATGGTCTACTACTACCCACCCACAGCTCATACGAATTAATATACGAACAGAAAAATTGAAGGATAGTTTGGATTTTTAATGTAGGCACTCACCAAGAAATGATTTCTCAAAATTTTACCTTTAAAGAAGTAAAAATAGAGGTTAAAATTTTAAAAGAGTTTTCTGTAGCTAAAAAGCGAAAAGCAATAGAAGGCTGGAAATTGGTATATACTATTAAAATAAACAGCTGTTTCGGCATTTTTTTAAATTTTGACCATGGGTTGCGAAATAGGGTCAAATCTGTTTTAAAGGAGGTAGGTCGCTTGATGTTCTAAAGCAATAAAGAGCTGGTTCTTTTTTAATAGTTAGTCAATAGCTGTTTTTTAAGCTTTACAAGATTTGGAGAGGGGGGTTGAAATTACTCCCCTATATCTAAAAAAGTGCTTAGGAACGCTATCAAGCAAAGACTGCTGGAAGAAATTGTGCGACGAAGTATATACGGATCCATGGGGCCTAGATTATAAGATCGTAACACAAAAACTGAGAGCGCATGCCACTGCCCAAGGCATGGACGCCATACAAGTGGAGCGGAACAGACGTCCAACGTGCTATCGAGGCAGAAGAGATAATTCCGTTTACGGGAAGGAAACATGAAACGGCAATAATGCTCCGGAGCCCGTTGGGGCACTTAGCAATAAAACACCAGGTTATACAATCTCAGAATATACTGTTGTAAAATAGTGTAAATCGCTTGTTGTAATCTTAAAGGTTAGTAAAGGCATGCAATATTTGTAAAACGATAAGTGTAAATTTTAACAAATAAAATAGTGTTTAAAACTAACAATTTAGGGGTCTTTCCTCTTGTTTTTATGATTAATTTCAATGATGGAAAGGTCTTTTATCAAATATGAAAAAGTTGAAATAGTTCCCATATTAAAAAAATGAAGTTTGAGTTTATTTTGATAAGTTTTTATAAAATTTTACAAGTTTTTTTTTATGACTGTTTTTAAAAAAGGATTAAAATGAAAAGGTTTGGACAGGGAAATATTCCTTATCTATTTCAACACATAGCTAGCCGATGACAGGGATAAACATCACTGGAACAGGTACACAGGAACCATGACTGGACTATGCATCTTAGGCCAGGGCAAAGCAGCACTCAGGACGGGAATCGAAATGCACCCTAGCACCCTAGACATATATAAAAACAACCTTCTAGAACAAGAGATACACAGGGAAAAAATAAGAAGTAAAACAGTAAGATAAAAAAACTACTATTTACTTATTGTACTGGGAATGCCTGGGGGGCAAAACTCAAAGTACATACGCCAAAAAAGCATAAAAAAACATATAAGCCCACACTCTATTGTATAGTGGGTACCACGGACGACAAAACTAAAAATTACTTAAAAAACAGACAAAACAGTCTAATTTATACAAGGGCAAAAATAATCAAGGTACACACGCAGCAGATATTTACCTCAAATCATCCTGAGGGCGACATTTCGCATGGCAGGTAACCTAGTACCTCCCAGGCGAACAGGGAGTTGACGTGAAGCCTCCTCAACCTGTAGCACAAAGAAAAACACAGAATCCAAAATAGTGAATATTGAAATTAACTAGAGGGAAAACGCTTAAAAAAAAATCGAAAATAATTACCATAGATCGGCTGATAAGCCACAATCTAGCCGGCCATTGTCGTCCGTAAACTATACGAAAAGAAGGAGATCTTTAAAAATGGCCACCGTCAAACGCAAACACAGGCAACGGGCTCTTCCACGAAGACTTGCTTCTCTTGATGGGACCTAGGCGGATTCCGTCTTCGACGATTTCAGTTTGCAATGGTCGCCATCGGCGCGACTTTTTCCGGTATTCTTGGAAAAGAAAATTTAAACGTGGCACTCAAAAAGATGCCGGAAAAGAAGTGTTCCCTTGCCTCCAGGAAATTTCAGATGGTAAAACAGAAGCTTCCTGCGGGCAAACAATTGGTCAAAAATCTCACAGGCGCGAAAACTATAGTTGAAAATCGGTTATCCTGATTACCATATTCGGTGATGCTGCTGATAATGCATTACAATTGGGCAATCTTTCTGATATGGACAAAAATCGACAGGGGCTGGGGTTCAAATTCTACTTTTCGAATGCGACAGGTTCAAGTCAGAAGTCTCTATTTATCAACCTAAGACTTCTGTATCAGCGGGATAGGGAGAGATCACGTGACGAACAGAAGTTAACAACAAGGCATTGGTTGTAGTAGTGGACAAGAAATGGACTTTATCTTTTTGGGAGAAACAATAAACAATAAATGTAGACATTTGGTTTTCTCGAAAACGACTCAGCAGTAACGTAATGTGCAACTGTAAACCACAGTTATGTGATGTGAAGTTAGTCACTGTATGTCCCAAACGTCACGATCAGCTGGCGGTCGAATTTCATTTTGAAAAACCATAAAATGCCTAAAGAAAAACACGGATTTTCGCTAAGAAAAAGATCACTTTCCGACCCTCAAAGCCTTCCTAAATAATCCAGGTGAGTCACAGTTTCTTTCCGTGTAGGTGACATACGAATCCTTGACAAATATTTCTCTCCCCTTTACTGTTTGTTTACCTCTTTAGAACGACTATAAATCTCCTTTATTTCGAATTTCTTGTACTTTTAGGCCAGTCTCGAGTCGTATGAGGACAGATGATCGCCTCGTTTGAATAAAAAAACTGAATATCTATCGAAATATAACCTGTTGAAGTTTGCACAGCCTATCGTATAAACCTCAGGAAATATGGAACTTACAGACCAACAATGCACACAGAGACAGGCAAGATGGTCCACACTTGATATGGCTAGGCTGTAAGAGGTTGGGCAATGCCCTTTAATGAAGTTACGCATAGTTGGAACGAAAATAAGACCAACAGGTGAGTGTTTTGCCAACTGACGACAAAGGTGGAGTAATTTTGTAATATCAATAGCTCAAGCTCAAGCTCTGTAATCTACACAAAACCTAAGTTTGCCGTCCGACTTGGGAACCAGTAAGACCGGTGATGACCAAGCACTTTTCGACTTTTCGATGACATCCAACTCCAGCATTTTATCGAGTTCCTCATCAATTAGCTACTGCTTCAAAGGTGATACAGGATAATACCTCTGTTTGATGGGTTTGGTACCTGATTCCAGGAGTATCCCATGTTCATATACTGAGGTAAACCCCAAGCCATCTTTCATTCCTGCAAACTTTTCTTTTAACAGGGTATCTAACTGAACTTGTTGTTCAGGTGTAAGGACTGATAGGGAACCAACCTCTTCCGTCTTCACTACAATAGCTGAAGAACACTTGACCTGTTCTAAAAAATCTTCGAAAACCTGTTGTTTACTAATAGCCTCGCAATCAACTGCACTATTACCGAAACTCCACTTGTTGCATCTGAAATCAGGAAGAATATCCAAAGAAATAATAAAATCGACACCCAGGATCAAGGGGTGGGGGAAATCAGGGACTACCCTCACAGGTAAAACACGGATACGACCCATAAGTAAAAATGGAACTTCAACAGTTCCCTCAATATTCGCTGTCTGTCCTTTGGCTACAACACATTTGGACCGACGACTCCTATCCAACTTTAAGCCGAGTTCCTGGAAAATTCTCCATCCAGACTCTCCAGCAATTGTGGAACTCGCACCGGAATCCAAAAGAGCCAAAATAGACTGACCTAAAACGTCAACATTCAAGGACGGCCGCCTGTCTCCACCAGCATGCGCCAAGGCATAAGAGAGATTGTCTAATGACCCTGTTCGGCGTTTCCCGAATTCGAACAGTTGAAACAGTTCCTGGTAGTAAAACCTTCTTTTGAACATCGGTAACATTTCAGTTTTTTCTGAGGACAGTTCACTCTAGTATGACCTTTAGCCCTGCAATGCCAACAAACCATTTCCCTGGATTGGTTACGTGACGGCGTGTCAACAGTGTGCACAGTACTTCGTTGGGAGGTGCGTTTATAAGCTAAATTAGGTTCGGGAAAATTCGTGGAGGTAGGTGGGGGAGCAAATTTTTCTGTTCGCTACATTGTCTCTTCTACTTCACTTCCAAATTCGATGAGTTGGTCTACAAGGGCTCGTTGTAAAGGAGGTACTATGTTCCTTCTGATCAGGGCCACTTGCTTACTCATAGGTAACGGTGGTCTAAGTTGACGAAACAAACTTTGCATTCGGGTTACATACAGATCAGAGCGTTCATCTGAACCTTGAGTACGTTTAGGGATTTCCCTTCGCAAGGCTGCCTCATCATCCTGGAAAGATTAACACGCCAAGACGAACCCGTATCAGGTAACTTATAATAAGTACCATGCGGAATGATGCCTATTTGTGAGTGATTTTGAGTTGGAAGTCAGAGTGTGCGATGGTGTTAAATGAGGTCTGGATTGAGGGTGACTAGTGAATCCACTGACGAGCCCACGCTGGTCACCCCGGGCGAAACATTGTTTAATTGTTTCTTCTTTCGCTTTGGTCTTTTGTGTGTTCCTTGAATTTTCGTTCTTTGCTCCCAAGATCTTTTGATCTTCTCTTTTTTAAGACATGAGTTGCTAACTGGCTCAAAATTCGACATACATGCCAAAAATCCGAGATGGTGGAGAGCTTTAAAATGGGTAAATTTCACCCCCCTGGGCAAAATTTGTGTGCGTTGCTGGACTTGATTTTTCTCAATGAGGCAGAAGCCCCATACCTTCTTCGCCTACTGAGGTATCACTTATCTAATTTGGTTATGAGATAAAAAAGTTATAAAAATTTTAGACCAGAAGAATTAAGACCAAAAATTATATTGTTTTCACAAAAAAATTTGACCCAGTCGCCCAATTTTAATAATCTTGCAAATGCGTTTAACCATTGCATTGGCACAATGATTTGCGCACTGTTATAAGAACAAATGGGAACTGAGCTTCAAAATCATTCCAGTCACGAAAAAAGTGTCTCTTCGGACTCTATACCGATTCATTGCATCTCCTTTCAGAAATTCTCCCATAGCTCTTGAAGCTATCAGTTGCTCCTTGTAAATATTTCTGGAAAGACATTTATCTTCCAGACTATCCAAAAATGAGTTTAGGCTTGAATGTCCATCATAGCAAAAATTCGACTTCTCAAAGCTGTTAAGTGGGGTTAACCAAAACATAGGACAAGTTAGAGTTAGCCAAAGGAACTTGAGGGGGACCTGTCCTTCGGTGTTGCAAAAAATCAGGGACTGGCTGGTATTCTCTTCGGTAAGATATTTCTTCTGTATTCCTCTGTGGTAAAGAGTGGGCATAATGATGAGGTTCCGTACTGAACCTAGCTCTTTCAGTGGATAGGGTTTCGATCAATGGACCACGAGACTCCAAAACTGAAGGACGAAGGTGAAAAGTCTGAAACATGGGGTTGAGAAAAACACTCAGGTCTCATCGAAGAAAAGCAGGACCAGCAGGATAAAATATATAATCAGATGCAGGGGCAGCACTATAATCAGGAGGGTACTGAAAACTAACTCGTCTACGCTCCACAGATGGATTTGGTCGAAGGGGGTCACGAGGAATTTAAACTGCTCGCAAAGGATTTTCAAATTGAAGTCTTTGAGAAAAGCCAACACTGTGAAGAGGCTGTGAGATTTCCGGAATATTCCTTGGTTGCTCATTAAAATTACCGAACTCAATATTCGTGTTCTGTGCTGGAGGTAAGACTTCATCAACATTCTGGGGCTCAGGAGAATCACAAAGAAAAGGGTTGGTGTTGTTACGAGATCGCTCATTTTCAGCGGGTGAAGCTACTCTCTGCAAAACTTGTGGGTGAGTAGCTATCTGTGTAGCTGAGTTATGGTTTACTGTAGCTGAGTTGTTTCTAATAGCTGGGTGTGAAGAAACATTAATTCGATGGTTTTGTCGTGTAGCCGAGTTGTTAGTAGCTGTATCTGCGTTGTTTGTAGCTGTAGCTGAGTAGCTATGTTGAGTATATAGGTGTGAAAAACCATTAATTTACTGATTTTGTTGTGTATCTGAGTTGTTGGTAGATGTAGCTGAGTTGGTTGTAGTTAGAGCTGAGTAGCTATGTTAAGTATATGGGTGGAACAAACTATTAATCAGCTATTTTTTTGTGTAGCTGAGTTGGTGGTAGCTGCAGCTGAGTAGATTTTTTGAGTAGCTAGGTTATTATGGTCAGCTAAGCTCAAAAATCCAGTTTATTGTGCATTTGATCGTGTAGCTGAGTTGTTATTAGCTATAACTGAGTAGCTATGTTGAGTATATGGGTGTGAAGAACCATTAATTTGCTGATTTTGTTGTTTAGCTGAGTTGTTGATAGCTGTAGCTGAGTATCTGTGTTGATCGACTGGATTATTATGGGTAGCTAAGCTAAAAGTGTAGCGGAGTTGTTGGTAGCTGTAGCTGATTGGCAAGAACCATTATTTGGTGGTATAGCTGAGTTACCAGCAGTAGTGGAGTGTGAAAAACCGGTATTTTGGATGTTTGGATGTGAAGCTGAGTTGCTGTTAGCTAACTGCAGCTGTGCTTCAGTCTGTAAACCGACCCGAAGATCTATCATTGGTTCATCAGAAGCGGTGGTAGCTGGATGACTGACAACTATCCCGGAAGATTCCTCGGAAAGATTTTCAAGCAGGTCACCCAAAAAGTCTTGTGCACTACCAGCTAGGCCCAAGGTTGCTATGTTGTAAACGCCTTCCAATGCTTTTAACAATCCAGAATACAATACCCTCAAACTATCTTTTCGTCTCGCTTCCTCTTCGGTATCTGGGTGAATTAAATTTATCCTTCCCCGAACATGGAATAATCTTGTGTGAATTCTCTCTCTCTCTCTCTCTCTCTGTTGTTTTTGTCAAATTTCTGTATACTTTCACCGAGGTCATCCAACTTTGCTCGACAAATAGCTAACTCGCGAATAAGATCAAAACAAACACGAGCTCTGGTGTTGCCAGACCTTTCTTTAGCAAAAACAGCCCTCAGCTGTGCCCTTTTGTCCCGAGCTGCAAAATTTTTGATTTCCACTCCTCGGCTTTCCAGCTCATATGTGATCTCATCACTAAGTAAACGATTAACTTCCATATTTTCCTGAAGCACAAACGCACTAACACAAAACACCAACTCAAACAAATATCCTGTCGTTCAACCTCAAAAAGGTCAGACTATGAAGTGTAACGGTTCGGTTCAGGGAAAAAGTTACAAAAAACAACTTACCAAAAACGCTTGTTTTTGTAAGAGGCGCAAAAATAATTTAAAATAAAAAACACAGAGAAAAGGGGACTCAATTTAGTCGCTGTTTACTGTGGCAGCAAAAAAACTACTAGAAACTAGTTTCGGGGTAAACGCTGCTTAAAAAAATAATTGCCGCTTGTAAAAAAATGATAAACAACTAGCTTAAACTAACAATACACTTAAACACTAATACGTTTACGAATTCTTTTCCGGATATATATCTAGCCGACCTAGACTTCGAAGACTTTGACACATCAACACCCTTATATAAGAGGGAAATTATTGTGGAAACAAGCAAGGGATAAAAATAAAAAAATATATTTTTGATTTGCTATTAAGAGAAAAAGAATATATTTCTGATTTTTTAAAATATACATTTCTGATTTAAAATGCTTTAAAAAATAATTCAATTTAATATACATTGAAAAAAAAACAAAAGTTTGGGATTTTCTTTGATTTGGAAAAAAATTGGTTTTTGAACAAAAAAAACATTTTTTTTGAAGAAACATTTTTCTCTTCCTGAAAAAAAAATCAATTTACCATGCTTTGCGAGAAGAAAAAAAAAAATTGGATTGTCTATGACTTGGAAAAAAATTATTTTTGAATTTATTTTGCTCAATTTGCTTTACTCGGTAAAAAATTATTTTTGAAATTTATTTTTCTCGGTGAGAAAGAATTTTTAAATTTGCTTTACTTGGTAACGAAAAATAATGTTCAACTTTATTGTGCTCGCTAAGAAAAAAATAATTCTTGAATTTATTTTACTCGGTCAGAAAAAAATTTTCTTGCCAGTGTTATGTTTCGGAAGTCATCACGTTGGGGCTCCAGTGTTATGTTTAAAAAAATGAGATGTTTTATTCTTTAAATCAAAAAAAGAAAGAAAAGGTGACAACTTCTAAAACGCTATATTTTGGGTCCTATCGAGCCTTGCATTCTTGCCAACTTGAGCAAGCAGATGGTTGTGGGGCACTTAGCAAAAAAACACCAGGTTATACAATCTCAGAATATATTGTTGTAAAATAGTGTAACTTGCTTGTTGTAATCTTAAAGGTTAGTAAGTAAAGTGTAAATTTTAAGAAATAAAATAGTGTTTAAAACTTACATTTTAGGGGTCTTTCCTTTTGTTTTTATGATTAATTTCAATGATGGTCCAAAGTTGAAATGCTTCTCATATTAAAAAAATTAAGTTTGAGCTTATTTTGATAAGTTTTTATAAAATTTTACGAGTTTCTTTATGACTGTTTTTAAAAAGGGATTAAAATGAAAAGGTTTGGACAGGGAAATATTCCTTATCTGTTTCCACATAGCTAACCGATGACAGGGCTAAACATCACTGTAACAGGTACACAGGACCCATGACTGGACTATGCATCTTAGGCCAGGGCAAAGCAGCAGTCAGGACGGGAATCGAAATGCATGGTGTTAAAAGTCTGCACTAGGACCACCCATGGCTGTGCACCGGAATCAAGCACCCTAGACAGATATAAAAACAACCTTCTAGAACAAGGGAGAACACCCTAACGTATAATTTATACCTAATTTATAATAAGAAGTAAAACAGTAAGACAAAAAAACTACTGATAAGTACGGGGCATGCCTGAGGGGCAA
Source organism: Oxystoma pomonae (assembly GCA_963921995.1). Taxonomy (NCBI): domain Eukaryota; kingdom Metazoa; phylum Arthropoda; class Insecta; order Coleoptera; family Brentidae; genus Oxystoma; species Oxystoma pomonae. The sequence goes on from OY998169.1 coordinate 27,732,019, forward strand.
CACTCAAAGTACATATGCCAAAAAAGCATAGAGAAACATATAAGCCCACACTCTACTGTATAGTGGGTACCACGGACGATAAAACTAAAAATTATTTAAAACGACAAAAACAGTCTATAAACATTATTATTACAAGGGCAAAAATAATCAAGGTACACACGCAGCAAATATTTACCTCAAATCATCCTGAGGGCGACATTCCGCATGGCAGGTAACCTAATATCTCTCAGGCGAACAGGGAGTTGACGTGAGGCCTACTCAACCTGTAGCACAAAGAAAAACACAGGATCAAAAATAGTGAATATTGAAATAAACTGGAGGGAAAACGCTTAAAAAAAAATCGAAAATAATTACCATAGATCGGCTGATAAGCCACGGTCTAGCCGGCCACTGTCGTCCGTAAACTATACGAAAAGAAGGAGATCTTCAAAAATGGTCACCATCAGACGCCAAACACAGGCAACGGGCACTTCCACGAAGACTTTCTTCTCTTGACGGGACCTAGGCGTCTTCGACGATTTCAGTTTGCAAAGGTCGCCATCGACGCGACTTTTTCCGGTATTCTTGGAAAAGAAAATTTAAACGTGGCACTCAAAACGATGCCAGAAAAGAAGTGTTTCCTTCCCTCCAGGAAATTTCAGACGCTAAAACAGAAGCTATCTGCGGGCAAACGATTTGTCAAACACCTCAGAGGCGCGAAAATTATAGTCGAAAATTGCTTATCCTGATTACCACATTAGGTGATGCTGCTGAAAACGCATTTCAATTGGGCAATCTTTCTGATATGGGCAAAAATCGACAGGGGCTGGGGTCCAAATTCTACTTTTCGAATGCGAGAGTTTCAATTTGGAAGTCTCTATTCATCAACCTAAGACAGACAAAGACAACGAAGCGGTGTTGTCAGATTTCTTTCTGTATCAGCGGAATAGGGAGAGATCACGTGGCGAACAGAAGTTAACAACAAGGCATTGGTTGCAGTAGTGAACAAGAAATGGACTTTATCTTTTTGGGAGAAACAATAAACAATAAGTGTAGACACTTGGTTTCCTCGAAAACGACTCAGCAGTAACGTAATGTGCAACTCACGGTCAGCTGGCGTTCGAATTTCATTTTGAAAAACCATAAAATGCCTAAAGAAAAATGCGGATTTTCGCCAAGAAAAAGACCACTTTCCGGCCCTCAAAGCTTTCCTAAATAATCCAGGTGAGTCACAGTTTCCTTCCGTGTAGATAACATACGGATCCTTGAAAAATATCTCTCTCCCCTTTACTGTTTGTTTACCTCTTTAGAACGACTATAAACCTCCTTTATTTCGAATTTCTTGTACTTTTAGGTCAGTCTCGAGTCGTATGCGGACAGATGATCGCCTCGTTTGAATAAAAAAAACTGAATATCAATCGAAATATAACCTGTTGAAGTCTGCACAGCCTATCGTATAAACCTCAGGAAATATGGAACTTACAGACCAACAATGCACACAGAGACAGGCAAGATAGTCCACACTAGGGAAATATTGAGCCGTTACACACGCCTGGTACTTATAAGCAAATAAAATTTGTGAAGCACACTGGCACGGGGACAGACAAAGACTCGAAAGAGTGACGGGCAGACTGACACGAGACAACATGGACGCATGGAGGACTGCGATGAGGTCTGGAACGCTAAACAAGTTTTACTTGAGCATATTTATGTAAAAAAGATTATTTTATCACAAATTTTTGAGAGGTTATGTTTCACCATAATATCAAACATGGCCACTCGCCGCCCTCTTATACAATTAAGCAAGTTTGCATTTTTTTAAACAATAAATCTAAAACAAAAACAAATCTAGGCGTTGTTGCTGTGGTCTCACGGTCCCAGACTAGAGGTAGAGGACGCTTATTCTCGTATGCTAAATAGCATTGAAAGCATATTTTAATAAAAATTGCACTAGGATACAACAAATAACTGCCGTTGCCATCTTGGCATTTTTTTTCATTTGTATTTTAAGAAAAAAAGTTAAGATTGCAGCTATTCTGTTAGTTAAGTTTTAGCCTATTTTTAGGTATAATCTTTATCTTTTAAAAATTGATTAGCTAGATGATAGACTATAGAAGTTATTTTGAATGTAAATTTAGTAATCAAACAATTTTAACAGCCAAAATTACAGATTAAAGCTATTTTAAAGCAAAGGAGAGCTGTACTGACTTTTTTGCAGCATTGCCTTGGCTTTAAAGTCTATATTGTCGAAGCTGTGTTACTTGGGAACATAACACGACTCAATACAGACGAACACGGGGACACAAAACACGGGGATACAAAACACGGAAGGAACGAGACACATAACAGACACGACGCTCTAATCCCAAGTAATGCGAGAGCGGTTCCAGATTGGACCGATAAAGAGGTAGAGGTTTTGCTGAGGTAGGTATACATAATACATAATACATAATACATAATACATAATACATAATACATAATACATAATACATAATACATAATACATAATACATAATACATAATACATAATACATAATACATAATACATAATACATAATACATAATACATAATACATAATACATAATACATAATACATAATACATAATACATAATACATAATACATAATCATCAATCAACCATCACTGGTAATAAGAAATAAGAAATGAGAAATAATAAGAGATAAGAAATAAGATATAAGAAAAAGAAACAAGAAACAAGAAACAAAAAACAAGAAATAAGAAATAAGAAATAAGAAATAAGAAATAAGAAATAAGAAATAAGAAATAAGAAATAAGAAATAAGAAATGAGAAATGAGAAATGAGAAATGAGAAATGAGAAATGAGAAATGAGAAATGAGAAATGAGAAACGAGAAACGAGAAACGAGAAACGAGAAACGAGAAACGAGAAACGAAAAACGAGAAACGAGAAACCAGAAACGAGAAACGAGAAACGAGAAACGAGAAATGAGAACCGAGAAAGAGAAACGAGAAACGAGAAACGATAAACGAGAAACGAGAAACGAGAAACGAGAAACGAGAAACGAGAAACGAGAAACGAGAAACGAGATACGAGAAACGAGAAACGAGAAACGAGAAACAAGAAATAAGAAATAAGAAATAAGAAATAAGAAATAAGAAATAAGAAATAAGAAATAAGAAATAAGAAATAAGAAATAAGAAATAAGAAATAAGAAATAAGAAATAAGAAATAAGAAATAAGAAATAAGAAATAAGAAATAAGAAATAAGAAATAAGAAATAAGAAATAAGAAATAAGAAATAAGAAATAAGAAATAAGAAATAAGAAATGATAAGAGATAAGAGATAAGAGATAAGAGATAAGAGATAAGAGATAAGAGATAAGAGATAAGAGATAAGAGATAAGAGATAAGAGATAAGAGATAAGAGATAAGAGATAAGAGATAAGAGATAAGAGATAAGAGATAAGAGATAAGAGATAAGAGATAAGAGATAAGAGATAAGAGATAAGAGATAAGAGATAAGAGATAAGAGATAAGAGATAAGAGATAAGAGATAAGAGATAAGAGATAAGAGATAAGAGATAAGAGATAAGAGATAAGAGATAAGAGATAAGAGATAAGAGATAAGAGATAAGAGATAAGAGATAAGAGATAAGAGATAAGAGATAAGAGATAAGAGATAAGAGATAAGAGATAAGAGATAAGAGATAAGAGATAAGAGATAAGAGATAAGAAATAAGAAATAAGAAATAAGAAATAAGAAAAAGAAACAAGAAACAAGAAACAAGAAACAAGAAACAGTAGTAGTAGTAGTAGTAGTAAAGAAGGGGCGCCGCGAAGCCTGGCAAGTAGGCCTCCTTGGGCCCTTTCTGCCCTACCCCGAGCCTGCCCCTAATCCACCGCCTGCACCACTGGTCTGGAAGTCTGCTCATCTGGTTTCACTGTTCTCTTTGCAAAGTCCAGTATTTTGTCCCATTTGAGCGTGTGCAGGTCCTCCTCATCCAGTGTCGGGAAACCGAATAACTGGTATCTCGTCCTCTGGTATACCTCGCAGTTCGCTATAACGTGTCGAGATGTCTCTTCTGCCCGCCCGCAGGCCCGGCAGGTCGAGTCATTCTCCACCGCGATCCGGGTCATGTGCTTCCTTAGTCGGTTGTGACCTGTTATGATTCCTGTCAGCAGACCAGCGTCCCTTCGCGGTCTCCACAGAAGCCATTTTTGTCTGGCTACATCTGGGCCCTTCACGAATTCCTTGGTCTGTCTGCATCCTGTTCCTCCTCTCCAAGCGGTCGTCATGGCATCGTTGGCCCATTTATTGAGTCGACTTTGCAATTGCCTCTTGGTTGTTTCTAGGAGTGGTTCCGGCCCTACATACTGAGTGCTTGCCCCGATCCTGGCGAGCTCGTCGGCCACCTCGTTACCCGGCTCCCCCATATGTCCCGGTACCCACATAAGTGTCACTTGTTTGCCCTTTCCCAAGGATTCTAGTGCATTCGCACATTCCTCCACCAGGATGTTGTTGATCTTGGGCGCCCTTAGTGCCTTTAGAGCCGATTGGCTGTCGGAGCATATACAAACATGCTCCTCCCTACCGTTCTTTATTTCTTCCATGGTTGCAGCCATTATTATGGCATACACCTCTGCCTGAAAGACCGTGGCTTGCTCTCCGAGCGGGTAGTTCTTTCGAACCTCCTGGTCTTCCACGTAAACCCCCGATCCTGTGGTTTGCTTCTCCGATAGTTTGGACCCGTCGGTGTAGCAAATCACGGAGTTCTCCTTGGACTCTTTGCGGAGGTTTTCACTCTGCCATAGTTCCCTGTCTGGGATGTCTACTTTCTACCTCTTGTTGAATCTCCAGGGGTTTTTTGGTCTTTGTGTTTTAATCGCTGGCATAGGAATTTCCCTCTTGGCGATTTGGGCAATCCTAAGATGCCTCGCAGCTTCCCCTGTTCCTCTCCATTGACCTGTATCTCTCAGCCGGAGGTGGGTCGCCATCGCTTCTTTTCTGATCCAGATCGGAAGCGGCGGCAGTCCCAGAATGGTTTCGAGTGCCTGTATAGGTGCCGTCCTCATAGCGCCGGTTATCCCTCTGCATATGGTTCCTTGTAGGCTCCTAAGCTTGAGGGTAGTAGTGACCTTCTCTACTGCTGGCCACCAGACTATGGATCCGTAATAGATCCTTGGTCTTAGTACTGCCGTGTACATCCAGTGGAGGTTTCTGAGAGGGGCTAGCCTATAGCCTCTTCTGCGGATATTTCAATATAAATCTTCAAATTGAATTCTAGTTTTTCGACAAAATCGATAAAAAACGAAAGAATGGTCGTGTTTCACGACTTAGTTTGTTACCGTAATTTTTTCTTTCTTTCAAGGCACATAACTTTTCGATACCAACAACAAAAGATAACGACCCATCAGTCAGCAGAGTTGGCATTTTAAAACTAAAGTACTGCTACGAGTACGAGAGTACTGTCTTTCAGTCCTAAAGTGCATAAAATAGTATACAAACTAAAGTTATTAAAAACCCATGTTTTTAAGGGAGTGTGTGGACAACTTTTTTTTTATATACTGGTAGGTAATTTAAATAGCACGTCATCCTTAAATTTCAACTAATCATTTTTATTGAAAATTTAAAAGCATAGTTTAGGTTTGCAAATATAGTTTAAATCATCAAAATCGAATAAGGAGTATACCAGTTATCACCACTGAAAAATATTTTTTTATGTCCACCCACCTTAGTAAGGAAAACAACGAAACCAATATAAAATAAATATTTAAATAAACACAAATAAAAATAATTTTGCGAAGATGTGGAATTGACGAAAATATTGTAGCTTGCGTCTCTAAGGGAAGTAATGTAATCGTCTCCAAATCGTACTTCGAGATTTTAATATATCTCCACGAATTTGGTGGTTCCGAACCCAGATAAGCACGTTTCCAGACGCCCTCGCTCTTTTCATAAATTCGATTTTGGGTGCCATGTAATTCAAGTCACTGAGGGTAGTGTCAAATAAAAAATAGCCTATGTTAAGATCGAGATCCATATTTTCCTACCAAATTTCATCCAAATCATTTTAGCCGTTTTTGCGTGACTAATTAAATTTTATTTTAGTTTATTGCCGATAAAATTTTTGACAAAATATATATATAGCACATACAAAATGTAACAGAAATGTTTAAAAACACTCTATTAAAGCGCACCCTGGAAATGTCTTAATACACACAAGAAAAGTCTGGATATACTCACAACACCCCCCACAATTTGTGAGAAATTTTTGAAATGAAAACCTGTAAATAAATACATAATGTATTTAAGGAACCATGTGTATACGATTAGTGGTTTTCTATTAATATGTTGATATAGGGAAGTTTTGCAATAAATCTTTAGTCGGTTTATTTTTTTAATACGCAATAAAAGTATGTTTTGGTATAAGCAATCGCAGTTAAAATATCTTGCCTTCTTGGTTTTTATATTATTCAGGGTGAGGGGAATAAAGGTACAGATTAAAAAACAAACACCTTCAAAAAAAAAATATCGTTTGCTTACTAGTGTGCCATATTGATTCCCTTAAGTAACAAACTAGCAATTTTCTAATAAATCTAGAGAAATTAAATGAAGACAGGGGTTTTTCTGTTTACAGATAACTACCCTTTTACAAAATCTGTGGTCAGGCACCAAAGTCAGTCAAAAATTTTTAAAATTTAAGAGGTATAGCTATTAGTTAATTAAAAGGCCCCTGTGTATCAATCATATATTTAATATAACTTATATTTTTTAGAAGACCTAAGAAGCGACAACAATTACGATCTCTCAAAATAGCAATAAAAAAAGAAAATATAAAACAGAATAAATATAAGCACCCAGAAAAAAGGAAAGCACTTCAAGAAAAAATAAATAAAAAATGTAAAGAATATAACTGGATATGTGGTATTTGTGAAAAAAAGTATAAAAGCGAAAACCTATGGCAGCGACATGTAGAAAAATGTAAGATTAGACCTGCTAATATTAAAAATAGAGATAACCTAAATAAGCCCATAAAAAAAAATATATCAAAAAATGATGCAAAAACCTGGAATTGTAATGTTTGCAATCAGATTTTTGTCACTAAAAAAGATTTTAACGAGCATATAAAAACTCATCAAATAAATACTCTACCAAATTCATCATATAGATTTGATGAAACCCAAAATGCATATATTTGTAACGAATGCTCAGTAAAATTTCATGAAAAATCTGAAGCCGACGAGCATCTAAAAGTTCATAAATTGTCTTGCTCAACATGTAATATTTACTTTGAATCATGCTATGAGTTAGGCCTTCATACAAGTACGCATGAAGTGGATAAGAAGATCAAATGTCCTCTTTGTGCCTACGCAAGTTTTAAACCAGAGAAATTTGAGGACCATGTTTACAGAGTTCATTTAAAAGGAAAATTGTTCTTTTGTCCCACATGTACGAAAACATTTATTGATCTTCGCAGATTTCAAGAACATCAAAATATTCACGCCGGTCTTACTTGGCCTTGTGAAGTTTGTGGAAACAAGTACTATTCAGAAAACTTGCTTATTGTTCATCAGCAACAAAAACATTATGTAGTTGTGGTTGCGCAGGGAAACAATTGTGCTCGATGCAACAAATATTTTTATCATTTGCAATCTGTCAAAAAACATGAAAAACAATGTCTCATAAAGGCACCTCGAAAAAAGGAACGTACATATATGTGTAATTTCTGTGGTCACAGTTTTACGGATAATTACAAACTTCGAGAACATACAAGAATTCACACCGGTGAAGAACCTTACGTCTGCACTGATTGTGGCAAAACGTTCAAAAAGAAAGAGTCCTTCAAATGCCACGAAAGAATTCATACGGATGAAAAACCATACTCCTGCGAATTTTGTGGAAAAGCATTTAGGTTTCATCAGCCTCTGCGCACCCACAGAAGAATCCATACAGGCGAACGACCCTATGTTTGTTCATTTTGCGGACAAGGATTTATAACTAATCAAGTTTTAAAGTCTCATAAGCAAAAATGTCAAAATTATTTTCTTGGGTAAATTAGGATTAAACTAAGGAAAATTAAATCAAGTTTATATATTTTTACAATAAGTATTGATTTTATAGGTTACATTTGTAACCAGTGGGTATTTTTGGTGGAGAGGAGGGCAAAGGGAGCTAAAAGGTGTATAAAGCGGCAGCCTGCTGTATCTGAGCGCGCGACCAGTCTCAAAAGGATTGCATTGCGATAGCCAGGCGGTCACTCATAGACAAATACATGTAGTTTATTTTAGATAAGTATATTTTAGACAGGTTTTATGTATTTTTAATTCGTTAGGTTAAATAAAACGATTTTTACAGATAGAGATACTGGCTTAGAAATCCTTTTGATAGCTAAAATATTTGAAAAAACAGGAGTTTTTTGTATTTTATTTTCCTACAAAATGCAAAACTTCCCCAATTTAAAAAAATCTTCTGGAATAATTATTATTTTCTTGAATATCCCAAAAACTACTAATCTGACAGTTTTTAACAGGGACATAATTTTTCTTGGATATCTAATGATCTTTCTTTGTGTCAACCGTGTATTACTAGCTGTTGCGGTTAGTGAGTTATAATTTTTAAAAGTTCAATCCCCTTTCCTACCTTATTTACAACCCCCACCCCAATCAAAACCTATAATCAGCTCATTGCCGGCTCAAAAAGAATTTTTGTGCCAAATTTCAAAAAAATCAGCTAAGAGTCTCTTGAGTAATAGTGTCACAGACGGGAAGGCACCCACCCAGCCAGACAGACAGACACCGTCAAGAGATTTTGTACTTAGGTCTTTTTAGACCCACATAACTCATTTTTAGTGAAAATAAAAAACTTTTGATTTAGATTGCGGCATAAGTATGCAAAATAGCCTATAAAAATACCCACACACAACATGCCAAATAAAGAATGTCTAAACGGTTTAAAAATCTTATTATTAAACAATTTGTTTTAAAGTTAGTCTCCGTTTATATAGCGTTCCAACCCCTTTCGTAATAAAAATTATTATTTTTCCGTTGAAAAAATGTGAAAAACGTATACTTTGTATCTGAAAAACTAACAGCTGAGTTTTGTTGAAAATATAGTGTTTTTATGTTTATAAAAAAACGCACTAAATAGCAAACTAAAATTAAAAAAGCCTGGATAACGTACTTGGTATTTTTTAATTAAAGAAGTTATATGCATATAAAAACAGTAACACCAACATAAACTATTGTTACATGTGTTGCCTTTTTCAGCTGTCATTATTTTTTTTATACTGCAACTAGGTTTTTAAATAGTTGCAAGAATTCAACTAAAAAAACACAAAATATCATTCACAAGAAAAACTTTCTCTAGGGCCTTTCTCCACTTGGTATTACCCAAGGATATATATCGAGGCCATAAAACTCCGTTAACATACCGGTCTTCGCAGACTTTCTCGAAAACATACCTGAAAACTTAGAGACCCTTAAAACTAGTCACAGACACGTGTTTAGGACCTATTTTGATCTCATCGGTGTGGCATAAGTCTGGCCAGCTATATAGATCAAAATACCTGGCCAGATCAAAATCAACTAAGTTGTATAAATAACGAAGATAAAGTCCAGTCAAAAAATATTAGTCGGAGTTTGTGCATATATTTTTTTAAGGCTTCTTACCCAGGGGGCTAATTTTTGAGCTGGGAGCGTGTGGTTTTTCGTGCGAACGATCACCGTCGCGTCGGTAGCGATCTAAAAAGTGAACTTGATCCTCAACTTCTGGGGCAGAGACTAATTTTTGAGTGTGGTTTTTCTTGCGAACGATCACCCGTCGGTAGCGATCTTTCCCGTGATGTATTTTTGAAGGATGAAAGACTGTTCCCGTTCTCCTATAAAGTAAGAGAACTTGGTCCCCGACTTTCGGGTCAGGGAGTACGCCTCAATTCAATAGACGCAAGCGCAGAAGTTTCAGAAGTCATAATAGACTATTTTGCACTTCAGGGACTAAAGTGGTTACTAAAGTTCTACTTTAGTCCCTGATCAACTGAAAAAGTGACATAAACAAGTGTTTTTTTTTTTAAATTAAATATTATAGTAGTAAAATATAACACAATATTAAATCTACTGCAATAATTGTTATTAACGTTAATATTTATATTAACTCCACTGCAATGGGCGAATTTAACTAAAGCAACACTCAGCTCCTTGTTTTGAAATCTTGATATGTTGAGGTACCAAAAATCTCTTGAGTAGTTCGACTATTTTTCTCAAGTTTTTACGATTTATGGTAAAGCGATGATGACCCTTCAAATAATTTTCTTAAATACCTGTTAAATTATTTTTAGATGTGCCAAAATACAGTTTAGTAGGACACGTTTTTTGGTAAATTTAAAGACTGTAAAGAACTTTGATTAAAAGATATTAATATCACCTTATGTTTTACACACTTTACACTTTAAAAACTTACAATTTTTGCTATATTTTGGATAAAAATTGCAAAATAAAAATCATATTCACGACACCTCTCATGCTGACAGACAAATGACATTAATTTTTAGTAAACATTTGGCTTAGATTATGTCCATCTTTCTCTAAAATAATTTTTTATGGCATGCACAATCTTCAACAACCTTAAATATTTTTTCGTGTCACAAAATTATCTCTCCATCTACCTCTAAAATTCTGCCCCCTCTCTCTAAATATTTTTCATTTTAGCAGAGAAAAAAAGTTTTTTGAGAGTGAAAACTTAAAAAGCTTTAAAATGTTAGCAATATCATGGCATAAAAATGTAAAAAACGTAGTAAGAAATTGCTTTATCAAAAACGGTACCCCTTAAACTATGTTAAAATATTTTAAGCCTTAAAATAAAATTGTATAAATAATTCTTGTTCTGTTTTGTACGTGAAATTCGGCGAGAAAATCTCTGCCCGTACCTTTGGATGTTTTGCCATGTATTCTAGCAAAACTTTCTTTTAAATATTACTTAGGGACGCGTTTTTTTAGAAAAAAAAACAGACACGGAGTAAACCACCACATCTGAGCTTGATTCGTTCAAAATAGTTCAAATTCAACACTACCACTAATAATTTGGTACAAAATAAATATGCCAACTTTGGATGTGATCAGACTCTGTTCAAAAATTCGGGGCATGTTCACTGGAGAGAGTGATTGAGTGGGATGATTCCTAAGGCAGAATTACATCTCTTAACAGTGCGACCATTCTCTCAAAATTCAAAAATTGAGGTCCAGAGAGAATTTCTGCCATTGGTAATAAACTTTTTTCCATAACTTTGCCTACACATTTGACAGTAAAATAAAAAAAAATCTTCAAAGCAGCAAAGTTAGAGTGGCACCAACTAACCCCATTAAGGTTGGGTCTCTTATAATTTCCTTCATGCAAAACCTAAAAAAATTGCAAAAAAGTTAAATTCAAATTTGCCTTAATGTCCAAAGGTCACCGTGATTCTTTCCACGCCCCAGAATTTAATGTTTAATTGACATGTACAAAAAAGTTTTAATTAAATTAAATTAAAAATTAAATCATTACCATTTTTTAAATAATAATAAGTACATACACCTGTGCTCAAAAAAGGACTACAAACACAACAAAGTAAAATCATGATAATTATTGAGATTAGAGTAAATAGGGACTTATCGGTACATAAAGTTGGCATAGCCTGACTTTAGTAAAGACGGCACTATTTTTGACAATTCCGCACGAAGTGTAAAAGGATTCTGTCATTGTGGCTATCAAAATAATGTCGACTTTCATAATGTTTGTGCTTGCCTTTAATAAATGAGGGCATTAACTTTAGTTTGTCAACTTTAAGAATGGCACAATATGAGCATGTTTAAATGACATGTTTATGTGACAAAAATGTCAGAAACCTTTCAACCTTCGTGTAGAACTGTCAGAAATAGTGCCGAGTCAGGCTATGTCAACTTTATGTACCGATAAGTCCCTAATTACAGTTTTAAACTTTTTTAATTTTTCATAATGTTTTGAGTGATGTATCTGCAAAGCAAAAATACAAAATATAGACAATGGAAGTTTAAGACTCACCTTCGAATAACAATTCCTAACATAACATATTACTTTTTTTGAGCACTGCGCTGGTGTAGCAAGGCTCTGTAATGTTGTTCACTTTAATAAAGATGTAAGAGCGCTTTTGTTTTGTTGCATTTCGGTTATAGTTATTTTTTGTGATGCTCATAACTTTAAAGATAACCACACACACTAATTACTTCCAAAAGTTACTATAAACTGTTGCATCCATCAAAGGTATCTTTGATAAAAAACATACCAACACCATTTTAAATTAATGGTATGGCATATAAGTATTGCTGCAGAGTGCCTACACAGAATAAAAATAATGACAAATGACAATAAGCATCTTGGTACGCTTACTAATGTGGTTCAGTTTTGCGTTTGCAGTTTGGTTCTGTCGATCAAGATTCAGATTTTTGACTTCGACAAACCAATTTATCACATTTTCAGAAGCTATATCCCCACTGTGAGCACAAACCTTAACTGCGTTTATAACTAAATAGGATGTAATAACTAGCTGCTAACAACCCTACAATTTATTTAGGAATCTCTTGATGCCTTTGTGAGAAAATCAGAGAAGGGGCCATTACCAAATAAATCAAAAAATAGTTTACCACGAAAAAAATCTCAAATAAAAAATTAGTTTATTTACCGGTTCCCTGTTCTCTTATTTTAATTGCATAGGTCTGAGAGAGATCAAGCTCGCCAGAAAATACTGCCCCGGCACTCGTTTACCCATTAAAATATCCTTAAAAGGTGTACATGCGGGTCTGACAGCCCATGTTCCTGGTAAGAAGTGGTATGCTGAACCTCTCTTAGCCGAATGCATTTAGAAAAAGAGAACAATATTAAATATAGTACGCTCACAAACATTTGCTATTTGGCAGAAATGGTGTCGGTAAAAAAAGAGATAAAAGGACATAAAAGTTGTGGGTAGATAAGAAATAATCTTGATCGTGGCTGTATCTTTATTATAACCATTAAACTACTTATCGTTGCTAAGCATACAACTAATGTTGATAGTTAACTTTAGAGGAAAATAATACTCAGTTTTTTTTTATTACAAGAAGAGTACTACAAAACTTATTACTGCTATCTAGAGGGTTTTGTAAATTATGTTTCCATTAATGGAAAATAAAAAAAAATCAAACATTTCTAAATTAATTTTACGGTCTTTGTACAGGGTGTTCCTGATCGTTTTTAACGGAATATGACCGTGCCAATTTTGAAACACCACAAAAGGTAAAAAAGTTTTTTTCAAAAAATACACAAAATTTAAAAAAAGTATTAAGATTCGATAAACAATTTAGGCAGAATTTTAAAACATTTGGACTTGCCGTTTTCGAGAAACCTAGGGAAAAATAACTGCTTAATAAACGGATGCAACGTTAAGTTACAACAAAGTACACTAGGCCACAAATCTGAATTTTTAGGTCGTGGGTAAAAATGGAGTTTTTCGATTGTTTATGACTGAAATATAGCAAAAATTTTTTAGGTCGTAAATTAAAAATTAGACACTATATTTTAGTGCCATTTACTTCATAGACACGCCATTTGACAATTTTAGTATGATATTGCATTTATCTAATAATTCGTGTTTTCATAGAAAATACTCTACGTATTATAAGAACTACTAGAGAAACTACTATACTTAATGATTAGTCTAATATTAAATCTAATTAATTTATAGCAAATTAAAATAATGAAAACTTAAACTAATCACTTCTGTTATGTCCTTTAAAGTTTTTCTTATACACAGCCTCTGGTTCTCGACAAGGCGTCCAACAGTAAACCGCCAACATTGACACTTTCCACTTCCCTTGGTATCTTTTTTCCATATTTGCAACTTCTTGATCGAATCGTTCTTCATATTCCTTACTCATATCTCCATAGTTTTCCGGAAAGTAGTCTAAGTGAGAGTGCAGAAATTGTATTTTTAGGACATATTACATCCCATATTTTCATATGATTGTAAAAGTTTGTTTACAATCTCCGGATATTTTTTTTGCTCTTTTATTTCCTTAAAATTTGATCACCATCATTCTAAAGGCCTCCCATGCCTCTTTTTCGTTTCGCTCAAGCACAGCGACAAATCCCGAATCTATGAAAAGCTTTCTTATTTGTGGGCCTACAAAAATTCTCTTTTTAATCTTGGCTTCACTTATTCTCGGAAATTTTTATTTCTACTTTCAAAAATAGCTTCATATTCATTTCATAACCAAATGGAACTGATAGGAATTTGTTGCATCGATTGCTATTAGCAAATCATAAAATATGTTAAAAAAATGTTTGCCCTTATCAAATTTAATAAATATTATATATATAATAAATATTCATAAGTCTGTCTCTAAAAAACACAAATATGAAACCATATAAATTCTTACCAATTTTTTTTTGACTCACAAAATAACCCTTATGAAAAGTGATAAAAATCAGGTGTGTTTTTATGAGGTTCAAGGCAAAGCCAAGAGTGTTTTTTTGTTTAATAGTTCTTTCGTGAATAGTTAAATAGGTTCTGCTTTAAAACGCAATAAATTTGGGTATTTTGCATCCTCTACATTTTCTCGGAACTTAATTCAGAGAGCATCAATTTTTATCTTTGAATGGAAAACGACAGTAAACTAATGTTATTTTGAAAATTTTTTAGGTCGTAAATAAAAAATTAGACACTATATGTTAGTGCCATTTACTTCATAGACACGCCATTTGACAATTTTAGTATGATATTGTTTTTATCTAATAATTCGGGTTTTCATAAAAAATACTCTACGTATTATAAGAACTACTATAGAAACTACTATATTTAATGATTAGTCTAATATTAAATCTAATTAATTTATAGCAAATTAAAATAATGAAAAGTTAAACTAATCACTTCTGTTACGTCCTTTAAAGTTTTTCTTATACACAGCCTCTGGTTTTCGACAAGGCGTCCAACAGTAATCCGCTAACATTGACACTTTCCACTTCCCTTGGTATCTTTTTTCCATATTTGCAACTTCTTGATCGAATCGTTCTTCATGTTCCTTACTCACATTTCCATAGTTTTCCGGAAAGTAGTCTAAGTGAGAGTGCAGAAATTGTATTTTTAGGACATATTACATCCCGTATTTTCATATGATTGTAAAAGTTTGTTTACAATCTCCGGATATTTTTGCTGCTCTTTTATTTCCTTAAAATTTGATCACCATCATTCTAAAGGCCTCCCATGCCTCTTTTTCGTTTCGCTCAAGCACAGCGACAAATCCCGAATCTATGAAAAGCTTTCTTATTTGTGGTCCTACAAAAATTCTCTTTTTAATCTTGGCTTCACTTATTCTCGGAAATTTTTATTTTATGTGATTGAAGGCAGAAAGATCTATTTATAGCTTTAACGAAGTTTTTTTATAAGCCAAGTTTGACATGTAACATCTGTACAAAAAGATTATCTTTGTGGCCAATTTCTTCCTATATAATGAACCTTTTTAGCTCGACTATCCCATTCGCATAAAAAAACAACAGTATTTTGTATACTACTACCTTCAAAAATAGCTTCATATTCATTTCATAACCAAATGGAACTGATAGGAATTTGTTGCATCGATTGCTATTAGCAAATCATAAAATATGTTAAAAAAATGTTTGCCCTTATCAAATTTAATAAATATTATATATATAATAAATATTCATAAGTCTGTCTCTAAAAAACACAAATATGAAACCATATAAATTCTTACCAATTTTTTTTTGACTCACAAAATAACCCTTATGAAAAGTGATAAAAATCAGGTGTGTTTTTATGAGGTTCAAGGCAAAGCCAAGAGTGTTTTTTTGTTTAATAGTTCTTTCGTGAATAGTTAAATAGGTTCTGCTTTAAAACGCAATAAATTTGGGTATTTTGCATCCTCTACATTTTCTCGGAACTTAATTCAGAGAGCATCAATTTTTATCTTTGAATGGAAAACGACAGTAAACTAATGTTATTTTGAAAATTAAAAGCAAAAACTAATAAATTATTCCAAATATCAAATAACTGGACCGCCCACGTAAAACCTGTACTAAAAAGGCTATTCTGAACTGTCAAACAGCGTTGAAGTTATCGTTGTCGACGAAGTTATCGGGCTGTACATTGGCACGAGCGAAAACTATCTAATAATACCGGATTTTACGAATCGCTATGTCAATTATTGATCAGAAAGGTTTGGTCTTTGACGTACTAAAATTTAAGTAAATCTTAAGTATGAATATTCGTAAAAGGAGTGCGGGTTCTTTGATATACATAATACCTTAATATTATAGACCTTAATATTACTACTTTAATCAGATCCAGAACATTTTGTTTTGAATTTTTGAGTATCTTAATCTGGACCTTAGTTTGATAAGGGGGGGGGTAACAATGAAGAATTGCCTTTTAATTTAGTGTGAAATTATCCAAGATTTTGCCAGTAACATGACTTGGTTTATCCCATACGTATTAATAAAACTTTTCCTTTACCTTCCTGTAACATTTTCAAAAGATGACACCGCGGCACCGATCCAACTCGACCCAACCTGTTGCGTAAAAGGCAAAATAATAAAATGTTTTAACTTTAGAGGTAGCTTCGCCCTCCATCAGATAGGGTAGCTTCTTTTCTGAAAAACTTTTTCTTGGTTCAATAGACAACTGTGCCAAGTGGCTTGCCTTTAACACGAAACGGTGTGGAACGTCATTTCATGTCGTGTTGGGTCTTAGAGTAACATATAATCAACTAAATAATATCAATCAATCAATCAATCAATTTATTTCAATTTAAGTAGGATACACCCTAATATACATTTGTAAAAAAATATCCAAAATAAAAGTTAATCACATAGATAATATAACAAAAACAAATTACAAAAGTGAATACATAACAATCAAAAATTAAAAATTAAATATTAATTAAAAATTAATTAATTAATTAAAAATTAAAAACTAAAATTTTAAAAACAAGAACAGCAAAATTATCAAAGAGTATCAAGAAAGTATCAAAATTTATATCAGATGTGTTAAAACACTGTTTAAAACTATTCCTACACAACATATTAAAATTGACAAAGTAACAAAGTTCTCACAATAAACATGCACTATGAGAGTCACTGCCTGCTTTGAAGAATATATTTATTCAATTGCTGCTTAAAACTATAAAGAGATTGATTGGTAATTTGTTGTAATCATCCAGTCCTCGATAAAAAAGTAACTTTTGTGTGCTAGAATGCATTGCTCTGGGTATATGGAGTTAATTACTGACTTAAAAGCAATAAATTCATTGAAATATTTAGGCTGTAAATCATGCAAAATTTTGTAAATGAACACTATAGCCATTTTATAGAGTCTTTGAGAAATAGAAAATCATTGCAGGGCATCCAACATTAAATTAATGCTTGTGTATTTGTTTACCCTTAAAATCGTTCTCATCCCTCCATTTTGTAATTTTTGCAAAGATTGGATTTTGTTATTGTTAAAAGAATATAGCACACTAGCGCAATAATCAAAGTGTGGTTTAATTATACAATTATATAATGTAATTTTAGAAAACATAGAGAGGTGTGACGAAATTCTAGAGAAAAAGTATAGTTTTTTTGTGACTTGGTTATACAAGTAATTAAAGTGAGCAGTCAATGCTAAATTGTGGTCCAGCATAAAACCCAAATATTTAAATTCCTCCACAAATTCAATTTTTTCTCCAGCCACCTTCACATCAATGGAACTGATGTCAATGGTTCTCAACTTAAAATTATTTGCAATTAACATACATTTTGATTTCGACGTATTAAGCTTAAGTTTGTTGATATTGAAATACCTAGACAGAGATGACAATGACGTGTTTACTTTAGTAACAAGAGTCTCTAAGTTTGGACCGAAAACTGAACCAAGAGCGTCATCACAAAACAGATTTAGAAAGTGAAAGTTATGGAACATATCAATATCATTCAAAGCAATGAGGAAGAGGACAGGTCCCAACACACTGCCTTGCGTTTCAATAAGAATTATTAATTTTAGTTTTTTGTGCTCTATCTGTTAAGTAATCTATAAACCATGCTAATGCGGTATCGCAAACACCAATTGCATTAAGGTTTTTAATAAGAATGTTACGATCAACCGTTTCAAACGCCCGTTTAAGATCTAGAAAAATGGCAAGTGTGTAGTGTCCTTTCTCTAAACATTTCTTCCATTTTATTAAAGTCAGCTGGAGTGTTGATTCACAGGAATTATTTTTGCGAAAGCCGGACTGGTTAATAAATAGAATATTATTGCTCTCCAAATATTCAACCAATTGTGTATGGACCACCAACTCTATTAATTTTTCAATACTAGGCAGAGTATTAATAGGTCGAAATTCGCTGGCTCTGTTTGTGTTATTAACCTTTACAATGGGAATTAAAGTGCTGGTTTTCAAATCATTTGGAAATTTTCCAGTTTCCAATGATGTAATAATAATGTGTAGTAAAGCATGTCCGGTTGAACCCTGTATATTTTTAATAAATTTAGCATTTAGCATCTCATCCCCACCCTTATTTTCCATCTGATTAATTATGTCATTAAGCTCAAACATCTCAACTTTTTTGAATTTAGAAAACTGGAAATTATAAGACATAAGATTTTCATAATCAGAATCACAAACAACAGAATCAACGATATTGTCAACACTATCAACAAAGAAAGAGTTAAAAAATTCTCACATCGTTTTTACTTATTTTAACATGTCCACTCACTTCAAATTGAATTCCTCTCTTAAAGGGGGAATTTTTTGTGGCTGTATGACTAATTTTAATGTCTTCCTCATCTGTGTGGGATTCTTTTATATAAATCGATCTTGTTATAATAAAAGTTGGATTCTTTATCCCGAAGTAGACTGACACAATTATTACGAAGGAGTCTATAATGTTGCCAGTTTTCTTCTATTTTACATGACAAAAAATTGTTGTACGCCTTATACCTTCGTTCACAAAAAATCTTACATTCCAAATCAAACCATGGATGACTATTTGCTTTAATGACGTAAGTTGACTCTGGTGCAACACTATTTACTACATTTTCACATTAATTTTTAAAATTTCCAAATCACAAGAAATTAGATCTAGATTTATTTTATGAATATTAGATTCACTAAAATTTCGAAAAGACCTTAAAACGTTTGTTGAATCGAATCTGCTTTGATTTAAAAGGCTTACTGTAAGAAAAGAGTGATCAGAGAACTTTGGAGTATGATGCACCTTTGTTTCAACATCAAAGTTGGTCATAACATATCATAGCATAAATATTCCAATAAAAGGTCAGTGAAGCTGGCCCCCCAGTTAAAATTAAAAAAAAACTAGTAGACTAATTTGCACACCTTTTGCGCAATATTGCGCAACTACTTTTGCGGAAACTTCACCCTAGCTCTCCCACTTTTGCGCAGCAACCCCTCAAAAGATATATCTATTCGAAAAGCATGAATTTGGCCCCCCAACATTTTTTTGAAACCAAATAGTGTATTCAATAGTATTCCTTTTGCGCAGCTCTCTTAGTGGTTGCGCAGTAAGTAGTTTAATTTAACCTTGCAAAATAATATTCACATCTGAGATATGGCTTAGTGAAAAGACACGTTTTTTCATGCTGAGCTAACTCACTCGAGGTTTGAGTGTTTATCGTAAAAAGGGTGGAAAGGGAGAGAAAAAGGTAAAAAATATCAAAAGTTGGATACAGGTAATAAGGCTGTTGATTCTCTGTAATTTGAGGTCAAGGAATTTAAAAACTTTATTTTTTGGCAAAATCTGCAATAATGAAGAATGAAGAAGAAAATTTAGAGTAGGGGAAGAAGGGATAAATATTGAAAGTTGAATACAAGTAAAATGGGTGTCGATTTTTCATAAGGTAAGATCAAAAAACTATATTCCGCGTTAGTAGGGATAAGGCAGGAAAGGAGGTACAATGTAAAAATTTTTATATTGAGTTACTATTATATAAAACGTTAATTCTATATAATTTGAGGACAAGATATTCAAAGACCTGTATTTTTTACGTGACATCATTTTTACCCGCGTTATCAAAAAATAATGTAATTTGGCAGCTGTCATGATCAAAATGTCAATCCTACATAGAAAATGTACATCCATGGGATATTTAATGGATATCCTTGACTGACACATGGATGTCTCGTGTAGGTTCCATAAGACATCCATTGGATATCGTGTGGATATTTAACGTGATTTTGGATCACACTGGTATGTGCATTGCAGCTCCATCAAAGTATAGCAATTTTATGTGCTTTACTGGTAAATGCAATGGAGTTCAATGGCTTTAAAAATTATCCAATAAGGGTATTATTGTGGTGGCTTTCACTAAAGTTTCAACTGGCAGAAGTTGAAAAAAACAGTATCAAGCCTAAATCAAGTTTTGTAGCCTGCAAGATTTTTTAGTTTCCTGGTTCGTATGTATTTAAATTGCGATCTTTAAAATCTCAGTAGACACCTGGGGACAATAGGCCCATTTGAGGCCGCAGTGCATGGTTCAGCCTTCGGTAGAGAGCTAACCACCAGTTTTGAATACATACATTATTGTGAATATAAATTACTCGTCATACCTTACCAACCTGATAGTTATGTTATTAATGTATTTGAATATTTGGTACATCCATGGAATGTATTTACAATGGTTAGCACAAAAGCATTTAGGATTTTTGCACGTTTTTAAGGTTTTCCTGGTATGCAGGTGTTCTACTACATGTCTATTTAAGACTTATGCATTATCTAACTGGAATTAAACATTCAACTATAGAGTCAATTTGGAGTGATTACAATAAAACACAAGTAGCTCCTACTTATATATAAAAATAATATCAACAGCATAGAAAATTGTTTCTAAAGTGCGACATCTAGGTAAAAAATGAGCAACTTATTAACCCTGGACAACAGGTAGTACGTGGATTCATGAATCCCAGATTAAATTAACATACAGTGGATAATTATGACATGACACAAAGTGACTTTTCCGTCCTTGACGGCTTGATCGAACTCTGCAACGCGTCGGATAATAGTTATTTAACTAACAAGTGCGGAACCTGGTGCTGTTTCGCACGCACTGGCGTTTGCACAAACGACGCGCCAGCGGAGTTCGGGCAAGCCGCAAGTTTTTCCACAGAACGAATTTATGTTTTCTTTAGATCGAAACTTTAACAAGCATAAAAAATTAACCTATTCCTATTTATTTATTATGATAACTATTTCCTACTTGTGTGCGTAAAAGTAATTATTCTGCGTGCCGTATAATATTGTAAAATTTTTCGGCCTTGTTGGGTAAATAACTATTCCCGAACTAAGAGCGTAAAATAAACTTTGCCGCACTAAGTAGATTGTGCTAATTCCCGCATGAAGGCAAACAGATTTCTCGGCATCTAACATTTCCCCTTTTCCCTGCCCTATCCCCTTCATATGCCGATTTTGCTCAAAAACATCGTTTCTTAATTTTGTAGGTCTCAGCTTATAGAAAATCGATATCGATTTGGCCGGTATTCAACTTTTAATATTTTATCCCTTCTTCACCCACTCTTTTTTACTAAGGCTTCATTATTTTGTTTTTTGTATTCCTTGGCCTCAAATTATACAGAATCGACACCCATATTTCCTGTATTCAACTTTTGAAATTTTTTACCTTATTCTTTCTCTTCCTCCGCCCCTTCTACGTTAAACATGCAAACCTCGACTCAGCTCAGCTTGAGAAAACGTGTCCTCTTACTAAGCCAAATTAAATTAATATACTTACTGCGCAACCACTAAAACAGCTGTAACCCTCTTGAAGTTGCTGCGCAAACAATTCTACTGCGTAAAAGAAATACTCAGCTCAGCATGAGAAAACGTGTCCTCTCACTAAGCCAAATTAAATTAATATACTTACTGCGCAAACACTAAAATAGCGATAACTCTCTTGGAGTGGATGCACAAACACTTCTACTGCGTAAAAGGAATACTAGTGAATAAACTATTTGGTTTAAAAAAATGTTAAGTGGGTGTGGCCAACTTCACGCTCTTCCAATACTCATATCTTAAAAATGCCCACAGTTTCCAGACGTTGTTGCGCAAAAGATAAAAGTGATTGCACAATACTGCGCAAAAGATGCGCAAATAAGTTCACTACTTTTTTTTTTAAATTTTAAGTGGGAAGGGGGCAGCTTCACTGACCTGCTAACAAACATTCCCTCAAAAACGTAACCCTAGACTCGACTTCGCACTAGTTGTTCTTATAAGTACGTTGCTACCTAATGAAAATTAGGAGATCAGCGGATCATGAAAATGTCTGAAAAATAAATCATGAAACGTGGATCAATTTAAAAACCAACCAATTGTCATTTTGAAGTTCCGGCAGGAGTAACTGCATTTAGAAATAATATGACGCCTTACCACGGAGAAATATATAATTATCTTTACATGCATCCTTAGCTAGAGATTAATACATGCAAAAAGGGAATTTAGTAAGGGGAAATAAAAACAATAAAATAGGCTAACGAGCATTTCCTTAAAAGATTCGAATTTTATTTACCTTCACTAATTCCCCTTTTTGGAAAATAATAAAATTTAAAAAAAATTTAATGAAATAGATAAAGATAAAGATAAAAAGATAAATTACTTGACTTGTTAGTTACGAAATTTACTTTTGTTTTTATCGGCAAAATATGTCCACAGTGTAGCACAAATTGTTTTCCTAAAATGTTTGTTGTCAAAGGGGCGTCCTTGTTCTAATTTTTTTTTCACAACCAAAATTTGAAAAATGTTCCAAGTAGGGGATTTAGAAGATAAACTTGGTTAAAAATACCTATTTTTTAGTAGTCTAAAAAAGTTAGTTTATTTTAGCATTTCTAACTGTTATATAAAACTTTTCATTTTAGGACTGAAAAGAAAAATTCAACTGTAGAACTTGAAAAAATATGTGTGGAGTATATAAACGAGACCAAATTACAAAAAAAAGAAATCTCCATTGGAGAAAAACTAAAGAAGAAACGTGTGATAAAATGTAAAATTTGTCAAAACGATTTTAAGTCTGAAAGTAAATATCGCACACATCTAAATAGAGATGAATGTGATTTAAAAAAAAACAGGTGGATTGCAAGACCTCTTAAAGAATGTAGTGTTGAACCAAAGTCAAACTCCTGCAAAAAATGCTTGGCAGTTTTTAGTACACTTGTAGATTTAAAGAATCATCAAAAATCACATGTAGTTAAAGAATTTCTTGAGGAACATAAGTATATCTATGATGAAACTCAAGAAATATTTATGTGTAACACATGTTCCGCTGAATTTAAAGAAGAATCTGAAGCACAGGAACATCTTAAAAGTCACACAGAAAATTTTAAGTGTTTAGTATGTTCTAAAAAATTCCAAACCTTGGTACAGTTAGGAACTCATTTAAAAGATCACAGTGATGATGGACTATTTAGTTGTCCCGTTTGTAAAGATGGTTTAACATTTTCCAAACAATCACTTCTGCTCGCACACATTAATAGAAAACATTTAAAAAAATATCAGTACGCCTGTCAGCATTGTTATAAAGGATTTCACAGCAAAACTTTGGCTCGAGAACATGAAAACATTCATGTTGGGGTCAAACCGTTCGCTTGCGTAGTATGTGGAATAAGTTTTACATATTCCAAATCAGTTATAACTCATCAGCAAAAATCCCATCGGGTAGAAATAATAGGAAAAGAGCATGCAACTGAATGTAGTTTTTGTCACAACAGATTTATTTCAAAAGAGTCCTTGGAGAGACACATTCAAATTGTTCACAAAACTGTAAAGAAGAAAGAACTAAAACATCTTTGTGAGACTTGTGGAAAGGCCTTTAAATTTAAAAACAAATTAATAGTCCACATGCGAATTCACACCGGCGTTAAACCTTACGTTTGCAAATGGTGTAACAGAGGTTTTGGAAAATCGGGTGAACTTGCTTGCCATCAGCGAATTCACACTGGAGAAAGACCTTATTCATGCGAGTATTGTGGAAAAAGATTTAGACAGTCAGCACCATTTAAAGTTCACATAAGAACACACACTGGAGAAAGACCTTATGTCTGCGATCTTTGCACTAAAGGATTTACCACTAATCAGGGACTAAAGTTTCATAAAAAGAATTGTGGAAATTCTTTGCCTTTTAAATGTGAACCAGACAGCACAGGTTAATTATACGTTGTAATAATTATTTTTTTTTTAAGTAGGAAAATTGAAATGTAACAAATATTTTTAAAAAATTGCCGCAGGGCATTTCTCGGAGAACACCAAAACCACTATACTATATTAGTGTTTACTAAAATATTATATTCAAAAAATACCTAATACTATCCTGTGGAAATTTCATTAACAAATAATTTAAGAATTTTTCGAAGTCCGCACTATGTAGTAAGAGTTGTAACGTTGTAATAACTTTTTTCCAAGAAAGTTTAAAACGTCTAAGATTTCGGTATTTAATTTAAAGAAAGCACAGGGTTATAGGTAACTGGTTTTATTCTAATAAACATTATAATAAACAAATAATAATTTAAAGTTAAGACGGCATATTAAGTATAATAATAAAAAATGGTTAAAATTAATTTAGAAAACGGCTTAAGACGAGATGAATAAGATAAGAGAATAAATAAAAGTATGCATGTTTAAACGGTTAGGTAAAGGATAACGCACAGCTAATATGGGATTTTCGGACTCTATGGATTTGGCCAATTTTTTTATATGTTTTAGATGTTTTAATTTTCAACATTCTTTAAATTGGACCAAATATTGTACGTATTATGGTTTGTTATATGATATATAAGCGTTCAAAGATGCGACTTTTTTCCTGAAGAATATACGAAATATTGATTTTTCTGTGTCAAAATATTCAGAAGTCAACATATTTTACGTTAATCACAATTGTTTATAGGTTAGGCCAGCTTTCAAAATACTGTTAAGAAAGGAATATCTTCAAATTTGCTAGTATAAGACCCAAAAGACAATATATTCATTTATTTTTGACATAATTTTTTCAATCGGATCATTCGTTTAACTTTTTTGTGCGTATGAGGTTTTACTATATAACTAGGAATGGTCAAGGAAGGTGGAACCTATAAAAGTATAAGGGGTCGTAAAAAAATAATTTTGCTGTTTGCTGTTTATGTTGACGGAGATGGTTAACTTAATTATGCAGCAAAAACAAAAACAAAAAATCAAATGCGGCAAATGTGGAGTAGAGCTAACGTTCCAAAGAAAATGTCCTTTAGTCCAACAACACAGTCTATGATTTGGGCAGAATCATTAAAGTCCGGTCTTTCAATAGTAAGTAAGGCATTTAATCCTCTAGTGAAAAAGAAGGATGGCTGAAACACACCAAGTGCAAGTATGAGGCAGCTAAAGGTTGACTAGGGGCTTAGAGGTGAAAGCATTACTTGCGACATTCGAATAAATAGATTTATACAAATGGAAGACAATGAGGGTGGGATTCCGTTCAACACCCTTTTCATTTAAGGAAGAGTTTTTTCTTGTGCTCTCGTCGAAATAACTACCTACTCCTACTACGACCTCCACAGCTCTGGATTCTTCTGTTATAATGAAGGAAAAGTGTTACGAGACTTTTAAAGTCATTAATAAATAACGATTAAAGTCTAAGTCAGAAATATTGTTAGGTTTTTTTTTAAATAAGAATTGTTTTACTTTCCAAAACTCTTTAACTCTATACTAATACTGGAACCCAAACTGCATAGAAGGCAGCACACCAGCATAAACAAAACATTTTCTGCTATTGCATTCGATTTAGTTGCGGTGACTGAAAAAAAATGCCAAAGAAGAAAAATATTGCATTGAAATACTTACTTATATGAAAGAAATACATGAAGATAATATAAAATAAAATAATAAGTATATTGAATTAAATAAAGAAGAAATACAATTAAAAAAAACAACAAATAAATGTTCACGACAAATTATCTGCTAGCCTAGAGAAGTTGATAAGTAATTTGATCTGAATTTAAAATATTAATATTCAGGAGGAAACAAAAAAACGGTTAAATAACAATTAACAATCCGATTAATGCCACTCTGGCATCCTTAGGCGTTTTTAAAAATCTTTTAATTTTTTTTCTGGGGATTACCCAAACGGAGGAGGTGCTAATTTAAAGGATCATCTTAGCTAACAAAATGAGTAAAAAAAAAATATTTTACCAGACTATAAGAGAGTCTACATTGTGGAAATTCGAGGAAAGAAAACTAGAAAGTAGTAAGGAATCTTTTAATTTCTCTGGAAGTTAGTTTAGAAAAATTAGATGGGTCAGCGAAATTCATATCACATATTTTTACTTACTATTATTATAGTATTATGTAGTGACCTACCAACTCCGATTTTGATAATTTTTGGTATATTTATTCTACTGCTACTACTGAAAAAAATCAGAAATTCAAAATTTTTTATGTTTCTGGCTGCTGCTTTGGCTCTTATATTACATGTTCATACAAAACAAGCAATATCTCAAAAAGGCCTACAGTCCAAAATTAGTTAATGGTTTACTATGTTGGGAATTTGGAACCTTTGGTTGCACTAAAACAAAATTATGATTGTTTTCCACAAATCAAAACTACACTTTTTTGCACTCGACGCCCGTTTCGCTAACAACGTTAGCATCATCAGGAGACGATAAACAATCATTGTTTATGATGATGCTAACGTTGTTAGCGAAACGGGCGTCGAGTGCAAAAAAGTGTAGTTTTGGTTTGTGGAAAACAATCATAATTTTGTTTTAGTTAATGGTTTGTTTAAAAAGCCTTTCATAGACTTTTAACCCAACTAGCAATTTGTCGACGACTCAACGTTGTGCACCGCGACGTTTACTTTTACTCAAACACCACCCACTTTTGCACCAATTTAGTGGATGATTTTTTAGTTGAATCAACGTCGCGATCGCGACTACAGTTGAAGTAATAGTCCAATGGGTTTTGGAGTACAATTATTTGTTCAAAATATTATTCTTTACGTAAAATGGTAAATACACTATTCGACTACAAATTAAACTATTTCTAACACCATAATATTATTAAAATAAAATGATATTCTATGTCATATATCATGTTTTGCATCATCATAACATGCGAACCAAAGCCAAAATATATAAACAGACGGTAGTTTACTGTAAAATGTGCAGGTCGTAGCTCTAAAAAATAAGCGCGCCCTCAATTAAGAGGGTTTTATAAAATTAAAAAAAATCATGATTTAAAAATCGCTTCGAAACACTTCTGAAGATGTTGCTTAGGATTCCTAAAAACAAAATACTGATTTTTAAATGCTAAAAGAACTTAGTTTATTGTAGAGAAAAGTAAAAAAAATATTTTTAATGTTTGTTTACAAATTAGCAAACAAGGGTTTTTACAATCAATCATGACGGCACTTATTAGTTTCTATGACAACAACTGTGTTTTGAACGGATCCCCTAACCCTAACTTAAAAGACGCGAACATCTCTCAATTTTTACCCAACGTAAAATGTTTGAACACTCGTTAAGTGGAGGATAGAAGTCAATAAACGACATTTTTTAAATAAAAGCATATTTTTTAATTTAACATAAATTTATAAACAAAAAAACATTAATTAAAACATATCAAAGGTATAACCGAGTGGAAACTCATGGGGTCTTTGGGTGATCCTGGAATGCCACCTGCAGTAAGTCCTGCTAGTAGCGTGCTTAACGCTGGTGTATGTGGAATCTTGTTTCTACATGCTTAATCTGGTAGAAATTATTTCAGCCTTGGCCACATTTGTTGGGCGGTGGGATAGTTTCCAAATACAACAACTTCAGGATTATCCTCGGGCATGTCAGGTTCAGAATCTACATTATAATCATCATCATTATTACTATGGCTGTCTCTACTGTTGATCACCTAAAAAAATGGCAACTCTTACATTGACAGAATCACCTTCAGAATTACCACCAAATTTTCTGCCCTTTTTTATTTTTTATAAAAAATTATTTATGGACCAACATAACCCCAGGTAAGTACCTCTTACTAATGAAAATATGGATAAATTATTTTATCATCAGTACTCTACCAAAAACAGTCAGCGTCTGCCAAAAGCAGTTCAGCGTCTTCAGAAGATGACACATTTTCTCGAGCATTTTGATTCAGTACAGCTAATGCTGGCTAAAGCCTTCTGCGGCGATAAAACATCGAAGAATATTTATACAATTGGTTTCTTTTCATAGCGCAGAATATTCAAACAAAACTATTAGAAAGTTTACAAAATACTTTTTAGGTTCTTTTACTGGATGAATTGACCTTTGTATGACTGACAGCAGTGCTCCAAAATTGGTTTGCTGCAAGCATAACAGAAAAATTGGTAAGACAGGCGCGCCCGCGTCTCTAACAAACCGGCCAGAAAAGGTGAAGCAAATTGATCAATTTTGTTTTTTTTCAATATCTCAAAAAGTGTATTTTTAATTTTTTTTAAACAAATCTCTAAATTTAACTAGAGCGTTGCTAAGCTTCTCTCAAAAAATAAGAGTGGAGAAATTATGGCTTCATGTAAAAAAATATAGTGTCAATGGGCTGTTATACGAAACATAATATATTTAAAAAAAAGGTTCTTTTTAATATAGTAAACTCAAAAATATCAAAAGCTATTTGTTTAGTAGTTGTTGATAATTTTGAGTTTATTATATTAACAACTTTAAGAAAAATATATAATCTTTGAATAACAAACTTATTCAAACAAATTTTTTTGACATGAACAAGCCATAATTTCTTCATTCTAATTTTTTGTAAATAACTATACATCTTTTTCAAAAAATCAAAAATGGACTTGAGATATTTAAAAAACAAGACATTTTAAAATTTGCGTGTATCTGATCTTATTGTGGGACTGGAATTACGCCTGTTTGTAGCCCCAGGGAAAATTCCTCTGCTCCATTCTATGGAGTACTTTTTATTTGCTGACTGACTTCTTTGTTCCGAAAATATGCCGACAAAAAAACTCGATTGATATAGACAATCAAGAAATTTCTGAGTTATTAAAAAGCCGAGATGTATCTATTACGTAGTTGGAGAAAAGCAATCTTAAATCCAATGCATATAACTACATTTGTCGTGCTTTAAAACTGCAAGACATACCAAATAATCGGCATAAAATTTTTAAACATTGGCAGCGAGCCGAATAAAATAGAGATATTGCAAAAAATTGATGAGAAACGAGACGTTTCAATTGAAATTGAGGAGGAACAAGATATTTTAATTGAAAATGAAGGAGGGAAAATCTTGCAAAAATTTGACGTTTTAATTGAAAATAAGAAAGGACAATCCTTGCGAAAAATATATGAGAAAAGGGATGTGCTAGGTTCTAATAAAAACGAGGAAAAAAATATTACCAAAAAATGATGAAAACATGAACTAAATGAGAAAGAAGATATCTTGCAAGAAATTTACGAGAAAAGGGAAGTTTTAGATTTTATTGAAGACGAGAAGTCCAAATATCGTGTCGCATTTTCAATTCTCAGGCAATTTTATCCACAAACAAGTCACAAGGTATTATATTTAATATTCCCGAAAAAGGCTCACAGCCGAACCAACTTTTTTGAATACACACAAAGATCTTCTGAATTCAGGTAAACACATGACCTGAAAACGTCAAGATTGAACACTGCAGATTTTTTATTTTTTAAGTTTTTTTACTTTAGGGGTTGTTTTGAAGGCTCTCGAGGCCGTAGAAGAGTTGAATTATATATTTTTAAAATGCATGTTTTGGTTTTGTGGTTGTTTTCAGAGGTTTTGAAGCTGTAGGGTAGTTGAGTTATACATGTTAAAGAGGATACAAAAAGGTCTTTTGAACTCAATTGAACAAATGATCTGATACGTCAAGATTCTACTGAGTAATTTTAATATATAGTGAAGTGGCATATGTTAATAATTTCTATCCCGTGGTATTTTAAATGAAGGAGTTTTGTGACTATATGGGATTGATAGCTCTTTAGTCACACAGTCAAGTGTTACCGGCTGTTTTGTTCGCATCCGCGTAGCAGTGGTTGATATGACGTCATATTTCAAGATGGCGACCAAAAATCATAAAAAATTCAACTTTTTCAAGCGAGGCATGATTATACTCGATTCCGAAATGGTGACTTATAACCACATTTTATTTTATCCAATTTCGTAAGAAAACAAAAATGACAAGGTGGTCGTCAACTTATCACCGCTTACTATGAAAAAAAAGTTTGGTTAATGCATGAACTGTAAGGGTCGGAGATAAAATTAATATCCTAGCCATAAACAAACACTTCACTTTTAACCCCTCCCCCCCTAACCTTTTTCTTGATCTAGCGTCCCAGATGTTTATGCTATACACCGATAAAAAATCAACTACACGGATGCGAATAAAACACCCGGTGGCACATGAATGGGCGACTAAATAGCTGTTAAATCCTCATCCTTGAATTTTATTATAAATGTTAATAAACAAGTATAGTCATGCTCTACTGGCATATTTACTATTTTTTATGCTTGTTGACCGCCATTTTGAAAAATAGCATCTAAACCACCTGGTACAGTACATGGTAATGTATATCTAACTTATTCTAACTCTTAAAGGTAATTTAATTATGAGCACATAAAATTTACAGTTTCGAATCCTAATAAAAACGACAGGCATATAGGTCATTTTTACCGGGGTATATCTTGAACGCCAGTTCAAAAAATATGCTAGGGAGATATAAAACGAAATAATTAGTTATGGCCAAGATGTTAATTTCATCTCCGGCACTTCAAGTTTTTGGGTAGTTGCAAATTGGAAAAAATACTACAAAAAGCTGGTTTTTCACTAACATGGTATTTTCAAGCTCAATCAAGGTTATGCATCAACTAAACTTTTTCATAGTAAGCGGCAATAAGTTAACAAGAATTGATGGCCACCTTGTCATTTTTGCTTTTTTACGACATTGGATAAAATAAAATGTGCTAATAGGTCACCATTTTTATATATCAGCCGCCATATTGAAACGCGTTGTAGCTGAACAAAACTTTTTTTAAAAAATATTGTTGAACTTAACCATCTTATCTTTTTTACCAAATTTGGTCTTCTCCGTTTCAATAGTTGATGAATACCGCCCTTTAGTATGTTATTTTTGCAATATGTTAATGTTGCTGAGTTATTTTTCAAGGTCATGAAGATTCAAACTGCATCAAACTCTAAGGTTCGAATCTGGCATATATGCCTAATAGTTCGATGTACATTTCAAGTTGGTCCCACGGACTTGCCCCTTCACTAATATTTAAGGATTTTTTAGTCTAGGAGTTGTTTTGAGAGTTCTCGAAGCCGTCAGGTTATGAGTTACATATTGTTGAAAAGGGCATAAGAAGATCTTTTGAATTCAAATTTCCTGACAACGTCCAGATTGAAAACTGCAGTTGTAATTTTTAATCATTTTTTGGTTTACGGGTTGTTTTGAGAGTTCCCGAAGCCGTGCGGTAGTTACGGGTGTCACAAGATGAGTAACCTATTAGAATATTTTGGAAACTATACAATGGAAACTTTTCAAACTTTCTATTCTAACATAAGTCCATGTAAACTATCTTTATGAAAGACTTTCATATTTGCAGTGTTGCCATTTGCAGGAAAACTTGGCAACAACTTTCTTATTTTAAATTTAATACTTGATATTTTAGGTACATTTTATGTATAATGTCCTATACCTATGTTCAACTGTTTGTAAAATATTGACAGATGAAAATTGACATTTTTTAACTTTGACAGCCCGTAATATCGAAACAGTTAAGGATAGAGCAAAACGGTTTTTACATGCCTATCTTAGTTTTTCACAAGCTATCGTTTTATATCTAAACCCAGGGTTAAAATATCCCAACGTTAGTTTAACCCTGGGTTAAAAATAGTATAAAACGATTTTGCAGAATCCAAAAATGCAAAAAATATACATGGTGTTCAATTTAAAATAAGAAAGTTGTTGCAAAGTTTTCCTGCAAATGGCAACACTGTAAATATGAGAGAATTTTATAAAGATAGCCTACATGGACTTATGTTAGAATATAAAGTTTGAAAAGTTTCCATTGTATAATTTTCAAAATATTCTAATAGGTTACTCACCTTGGGACATCCGGTATATTGTTAAAAAGAGCACAAAGAGGTATTTTGAATTCAGTTGAACAAATGATCTGACCAGGTCACGATTGAAAACTGCAGAGTTTTAATTTTTTTGTTTAGTCTGGTAGTTGAGTTACATACTGTTAAAAAGAACACAAAAAGATCTTTTGAAGTTAGTTAAGCACATAACTTGACGACGTCAAAATCTAAAACTGCTGAATTATATACTTTTTTAGTCTAGGGGTTGTTTTGAGGGTTTTGAAAGCTGTAAAGTAGTTAAGTTATATGTTGTTAAAAAGGGCACAAAAGGCTTTTTCAAGATTAAAAAGTGCAAATTTTTTTTTTATGATTTTGAATGAATGAACAAACAAAAAAAACCCAAACAACTATATTAAAAAAAAAGCTCAGCCAACAAAACCTTCCTTACTCAAAGCCCACTCACTCATTTCAAAGCTGTAGATTTCATCAGTAGAGGTTGGTGAAAGCCAAGGTACAAGCAGAGTTAAGAGATCCGAACTCGCTGTTTAATATTTGAACGCAGCTAATATTTTGAAACTGACATTTCGATAGTGACAGAAATGTAAACATTATTTGAATTTAAGTTTTTTAATACATTTCATAAATAAAAACACCTTTTTGATAAATATGCAAATGCAAATTTTTTTTTTATGATTTTTTAGTTTAGGAGTTGTTTTGAGGATTCTCAAAGCCGTCGGGTAGTTGAGTTATACATTGTTAAAAAGGGCACAAAAGGATCTTTTAAATTATGTTGAACAAATGACCTGACAACGTCAAGATTGAAAACAGCAAAATTTTAATATTTTTAATCATTTTTTGTTTTAGGTGTTGTTTTAACGGTTTTCGAAGGCGTTGGGTAGTCGAATTATATATTTTTAAAAAGAGCACAAAAAGGTCTTTTGAATCCAGTTGAACAAATGATCTGATCATGTCAAGATTGAAAACTGCAGAATTTTACAGTGGCATCTAAAATAGTACCCCCCACAGGTCTAAATATTTACACCTGTGGGGGGTAGTACATTTTAAAACCAATTTTCAAAAAACACTTACCCATATAGAAAAAACATAAAGTTATTGATTATTTTTGTATTGTATCTTAAAATATATCATATTTTAGGAGCAAATGCCCTAAAACTAATTTTTTTGACAGGGTTAAAAATGGCAAATGGTGAATACGCCAAAAAATTTGGCACATAATAGCTTCATTATCTGTGTTTGAGGTTATAAAATTGGTGATTTTTTAAACCACCTCTTGGGGGTGGTTTAAATTTAGAGCCCCCAGAAAGGATTTTTTTGTGGCAATTGGTAATAAGTTCGTTCATAATTTCCCTAAGTAACCGTTTTTACAAGGATTAATTTACCTTTACTACGAGGCAAAATAAACATAAGTAAAGGTCACGAAAAATATAACAAACAAAAAAACCCCAAACAACTATATTAAAAAAAAAGCTCAGCCAACAAAACCTTCCTTACTCAAAGCCCACTCACTCATTTCAAAGCTGTAGATTTCATCAGTAGAGGTTGGTGAAAGCCAAGGTACAAGCAGAGTTAAGAGATCCGAACTCGCTGTTTAATATTTGAACGCAGCTAATATTTTGAAACTGACATTTCGACAGTGACAGAAATGTAAACATTATTTGAATTTAAGTTTTTTAATACATTTCATAAATAAAAACACCTTTTTGATAAATACAAAATTAATCTACTCCTTATTTTATTATTACCCATCTAAATCATTGTGCGAAATCAAGTATTAATTGGAAAATTTAATTAGCAAGGGTAAGTTTTATTTAGAATGACATATAACCCCAATTTTAATTTGTTCTACAGAGTGTTTATTATGTAAACCGCGCGTGGGTTTAGATTTTTTAATTTTCTTTTTCTGTAATTTAAAACTTTCTTCTTAAATCCAACAAAAGCTTATGTTAAGATGATTATTCAATAAACAAATTTATTAAAATTTTTCTTATAAATCAAAATGTCCAAAACTCAACGAGGGTTGGTAAAAATTGCTTAAAACCAAAACCAGCAACAACCAACAACCAAAAAAAATTACATTTAAACTTAGGACCGTTCGAAAACAGACTAAACTTTAAACTTTTTTTTTAGTTTAGGGGTATTTTGAGGGTTTCCAAAGTCGGTTAGTCGAGTTATATATTGTTACAAAAAGATCTTTTAAATTCAGTTGAACAGATGACCTAACAAGGTCAGGGTTGAAAACTGAAGAGTTTTCTTTTTTTTGTTTAGGGGTTGTTATGAGGGTTCTTGAAGCCTTCGGGTAGGTGAGTTAAATGTTAAAAAGAACACAAAAAGTTTTTTTGAATTCAGTTAAACAAATGACCTGACAACGTCAAAATTGAAAGCAACAGATTTTTATATTTTTTGAGTCTATCCCGCCAAAGAAACCGCATTAAACCTCATAAAAGACACCTGAGTTTTATCAGTTTTCATAAGGTTTGTACGAGGGGTGACTCGGTAGTCTTTTTGTGTACACCAAAAGGCATTTTTTACCAGATTTTGCCTCAAATACCCCCGAAATGCCTCGAAATAATGCGTCAAATTATCACAAATTGCCATGCGATGCCATCGGCGTGTACACCAAAGTGCATTACCGAGGGACCCCTCGGGTTTATAAGCTTTTGTGAGGCAAAATTTTAGGATTATAAAAGTTTGAAATAATTTATGTCTTTGATTTTGGTAAGAATTTATTTGGTTTCATATTTGTGTTTTTATCTGACTTATGAATATTTATAAAAATTGAAGTGCAGAGATTTTTTTAACATATTTTATGGTTTTATAAAAACACCATTTTCTAAGAAATTTTATTATCAAATCGACACATCAACTTTTGTAGGTTTATTTAATTACATTCTTTTTATTTTATAATGTATTATGGGATTATATAAACCGATGTTGTTATAAGTTTTCTGAGAGATTTTATAGTCAAAATAAATTTTATAGTTTTATATGATTCCACACTTGTCCTTTAATAATGTATTAAGAGTTTGTAAAAAACGTTTTTTCATGAGATTTTGAGATATGTTATGATCAGACCAACTCATACAAATTGACAGATTTCTATGCACATTTATAATTGGTTTAGTAAAACATTTTTTTTATAAGTCTTTAAATAGATTTTACTTACAACATTTTATAAATTTTTATGTGTCCACCCTGCCAAAATAACCTCATTAAATCTCATAAAAAGCATACCTGATTTTGATCAGTTTTTCAACCACCTGAAAACTAATTTAAAAAGCTAGTATAGTATATACTATATATAGTATACTTACTTCCTTCTACAAAAAAAATATTTAAACAAAGCCTCACAAAATCTCATAGAAACTTATCAAAGTAATAAGATTTTACCTGCTCTAACCTATATGGCCTTTAAAATATATTAAGTAATCACCCACCTGAACTTATAAAATCTTATAAAAAAAAACTATAATCACATCATCTGTCGTAAATACTTTTACAACAAAAAAATATTTTTTGGCTTATGAAATCTTGTAGGATTTTATAAACAATGCCTCAAACAATCTCATAAAAACATCTTTCCCACAGCTCCTAGCGACAAATAAGAACTTATACGAGAACTAATTTCTATTAGATATGTAGATATTGTGCAAGCACAAGGAGTATTATTATATTATAGTGGGTTAGGTCGTCGTAGTCTATAGTTTGGGTTAGGTTATAGTTTAGTTTGACTGTGTATCAATGTCTATTACAATACTTGTACTACTATTACTACTAGTACAACTGCTTAAGTTGTGCTGTTTATTTTAGAGTGTTACAAGTAGATCTTATAACATGTTTTAAACTTTTACGAGGAATTGTCATATTGAAAATCATAAAATATTCTAAACGTTTTTAAGCCAACTGGCTGGTGAAATATGATGAATCCTATGCGGGATTTGTGTTTCACTTTCACTAGTCAAAAGTTATAAAATATCCTAAATTTATGTGAGCATAGATCATGAAATTTTATAATGTTTATATGGTATTTTTTATAATCTTTTATGAGTTTTTTTTGGCAGGGTACGGGTTGTTTTGAGGGTGTTTAAAAAGAGCACAAAACGCTCTTTTGAATACAGTTGAACAAATAATCTGGCAACGTCAAGATTAAAAACCGCAGAATTTTCTTTTCTTTTAATGGTTATTTTGAGGGTTCTCAAAGCCGTCGGATAGAAGTTATATATTGTTTAAAAAGGCACCAAAAGATCTTTTAAATTCAGTTGAACAATTGACCCGAGCACGTCAAAATTGAAAACTACAGAATTTTAATTTTTTGGTTTAGGGTTGTTTTGAGTGTTTTTGAAGCCGTTGGGTAGTTGAATTATATATTTTTTACAAGAGCACAAAAAGGTCTTTTAAATTCAGCTGAACTAATGACCTGAGAACGTGAAGATTGAAAACTGCAGAATTTAAATGTTTTTATCATTTTTTTGTTTAGGGGTTGTTTTGAGGGTTTTCGAAGCCGTTGGCAGCGCATAAAAAAGTCTTTTAAATATATTTGGAAAAATTAACTGACAATTCCAGAAATTAAATTAATTTAATTTGTTTTAATAGGGGTTTTTTCAGAAATTTCTGATTAAATAGAGCTTAAAAGGCAATAATATAGGTTCACAAAGCACCGCAAATAATTTTTTTTGTAGAAGTCTAAATCTCAATCTTTTGCCAACTTCAGTAACGGGTCGCGGAACAAATATCGAAAAACCAATTATCGAAAACAAGATATCGAACGTTAAAATACCGAATTTAAAAAATATCGAAAACCAAATAACCGAATGAAAGAAATATCGAATAAAAAAAGTATCGAATGGTGGAAATATCGAAATTGAAATAATATCGGAAAACAAAAGATCGACACCAATTTGCGCGCATTGCTCGAAAACTGTTTCTTTTTGATATATTTTTTAATTCCAGTTTTTGGATTTAGTCGCATTTAAACAGTGGCCTGGACGTCATGCAAAAAGTACAGTACAGTACAAAAAGTTACAAATATTACACTATTTACAAATTATTTAAGAGGAAAAGCAGCTAATATTTAGTTTAAATTTGTTAACATATTATAGTAATAAAATTTTAAAACATTTAAAAAGTTTTTAGATTTTTTTTTTAATTGATATTTGTCAATTCTATATTTGTTTTGTTCGATATTTTTCCATTCGATATTTTGTTTTTTGAAATTTGTAACGTTAATTCTTTTCCGTTATTTTTTCCATTAGATTATTTGTTTTTCGATATTTTAACGTTCGATATCTTGTTTTAGATAATTTGTGTTTTGATATTTGTTCCGCAACTCTTCAGCCACATGCTAATCAGACTGTAAAAATGTGCATTTTTTTCAACTAACTCAAAACAAAATATTTTGAAAGTTTTTATATTCGGGCCTTTTTTGAAACATTTAGGAAGATTTTTGGTGAATTTCTTCTAATTTGACACAGACTTAGACATGGCTCCGGGGACCACCAAATAAATATAAATTTTGACGGCGACGGTGTACGTTAGGCGTCGCGACGCCCTAAACTTTTTAGGGCATAAGGTCACTTTTACAGCTGTATCTCAGTCAAGTATCAATATTTTAAAATATTGCGTAAACCTTTTTAAACATTATGAAATGGCAAAACATTTTTTTTTTAATTTCAAATAACTGTATAAAAAATTT
Source organism: Oxystoma pomonae (assembly GCA_963921995.1). NCBI lineage: Eukaryota > Metazoa > Arthropoda > Insecta > Coleoptera > Brentidae > Oxystoma > Oxystoma pomonae. Next base: position 27,769,775 of record OY998169.1, read on the forward strand.
TTTTCGGATTAAGATCATTTTGAGATTGTTATAAAAAGGTCTTAGGTATTCGCCAACATGAAAAAAGTGCAAATTTATGTCACGGGAAAATCACAAAAAATCGAAAATTGACGCATGTTCAGAAAATTTACAAAATTACCTTCAAATTTTTTAAATCTACATTTCCTTAACAGATCTGCCAAATATGCTTTTAAAATGCTATATAATACTCTAGAATTTTAAATTTAACAAGACACGATTGGCCCCCATGTTTTAATAAAATTAAACAACAAATATAAAAAAAGCTTTTTGCTAAAAACGTCAAAAATACCAAAAATTATGTAACGCTTCATATTTTGTCGTGTGTTTAGAAATATTTTTAGGGGATTCCTAAACTTTTTACATCCTCTTGAAGGCAATGAATTGTCCTTTTAAAAACGCCAAACTTAAATCTTGGACGCTTTCAGGATTTTTGTCTGTGAGCTGTCAAACATAGATGATATTTTATTTATGCTTATTTACACAATATACCAGACGAAAATTATTGTTTTTTCATATACTTATTGCCAATAGCACCAATATGTTCTTATTATATTCTATATAACAAAATAACCGTATAAATTTAAAGGAGAGTAAAGAGTATACATAGTTTAAAACAATTTAAAATATTTATATTTATTTTTAACTACAAAAAAAAGATATGTACAATTCTTACTTAGACTAAGTCACCTAGCTTAGCTCGAAGTGATATTCAAAACGGGTTATGTGACATCCATACTTTTTTTAGTCCAATAAACATTTGAATGGGCTGAAATTTGAATCAAAGGCACATCTTGTAGAAACTAAGACACGGTTCGGAGCACTTTTTTGATTTTTTGCCGAATAAGCAAGAATATTCTTTCTATGGCCACCATAAATATTTTGAATCGGTGCTTTTTTGGCAAAAAGTCAGTAGGGACTCGTAAGGTGAGGCGCCTCACCAACATTTTTGGAAAAACTGGTAAATTTATTTTTTGCGAAATTTTTTTGTATCATCATTTTTTTATGTTAATATTAGGGTGCTATTTCTTTTGTCATTCATTTCTTATTCTGCCTTGCTTTGTTTTGTATCTTCCATAATAGATGGATGAAGCACTTATTCCGGTCGCCTCGCTTCCCCACTCTGCAACGGTTTTGCTTCGGTCTTCTATCAACGCTCTCCGAGAGCCTGCCGAGAGCGCGCGGTGACTGGAATGGATCTTGTGTGCCGCATCACAGAGGAACTACCTACGGAAGTTAGTTCCTCTGTGGCCGCATCAAGCCTCGCAGGCCGCATTAAAATTTTGTCAATTAAAAAACGCGAAATCCCGTTTCTTTATTGCAATTTAAAATCTTATATTAAAAAGAGACAAGATATCTGGTCCAACGAAAACTCCTTGACAAATAATAACCAGTGTTTATTTACATATAAAATCACAACAAAACAAAGGTGAGATATATGGATTATTTTTCTATCCTCTTAAACGACGTTAGAAGGATAGGGACAGACAATTCTGTCTCAACCACTTTAGGTCGTGATTGTGGGTGGGGAAATGCGGCAGAGCGCAGACGATCGGATGATACTTTTATTGACATAAGCTTTTTCGTGTTAATTATTTTAAAAAATAACAAAAATTATGTAACGCTTCATATTTTGTCGCGTGTTTAGAACTATTTTCAGGGGATTCCTAAACTTTTTACATCTTCTTGAAGGCAATGAATTGTCCTTTTAAAAACGCCAAACTTAAATCTTGGACGCTTTCAGGATTTTTGTCTGTGAGCTGTCAAACATAGATGATATTTTATTTATGCTTATTTACACAATATACCAGACGAAAATTATTGTTTTTTCATATACCTATTGCCAATAGCACCAATATGTTCTTATTATATTCTATATAACAAAATAACCTTATAAATTTAAAGGAGAGTAAAGAGTATACATAGTTTAAAACAATTTAAAATATTTAAATTTATTTTTAACTACAAAAAAAAGATATGTACAATTCTTACTTAGACTAAGTCACCTAGCTTAGCTCGAAGTGATGTTCAAAACGGGTTATGTGACATCCATACTTTTTTTAGTCCAATAAACATTAGAATGGGCTGAAATTTGAATCAAAGGCACATCTTGTAGAAACTAAGACACGGTTCGGAGCACTTTTTTGATTTTTTGCCGAATAAGCAAAAATATTCTTTCTATGGCCACCATAAATATTTTGAATCGGTGCTTTTTTGGCAAAAAGTCAGTGGGGACTCGTAAGGTGAGCCTCACCAACATTTTTGGAAAAACTGGTAAATTTATTTTTTGCGAATTTTTTTTGTATCATCATTTTTTTATGTTAATATTAGGGTGCTATTTCTTTTGTCATTCATTTCTTATTCTGCCTTGCTTTGTTTTGTATCTTCCATAAAAGATGGATAAAGCACTTATTCCGGTCGCCTCGCTTCCCCACTCTGCAACGGTTTTGCTTCGGTCTTCTATCAACGCTGTCCGAGAGCCTGCCGAGAGCGCGCGGTGACTGGAATGGATCTTGTGTGCCGCATCACAGAGGAACTACCTACGGAAGTTAGTTCCTCTGTGGCCGCATCAAGCCTCGCTGGCCGCATTAAAATTTTGTCAATTAAAAAACGCGACATCCCGTTTCTTTATTGCAATTTAAAATCTTATATTAAAAAGAGACAAGATATCTGGTCCAACGAAAACTCCTTGACAAATAATAACCAGTGTTTATTTACATATAAAATCACAACAAAACAAAGGTGAGATATATGGATTATTTTTCTATCCTCTTAAACGACGTTAGAACGATAGGGACAGACAATTCTGTCTCAACCACTTTAGGTCGTGATTGTGGGTGGGGAAATGCGGCAGAGCGCAGACGATCGGATGATACTTTTATTGACATAAGCTTTTTCGTGTTAATTATTTTAAAATTTCAGGATGTTTTAAGTAGTTTATAAGTCGTTTTAAATCCACATTTTGTCAAAAAACGTTTAAAGTGTGTTCTTTTAGCAGTAGGAGAATAATATTTCAGTGCATTTAAAGTGATATTTTGAAACAAATCCTCTAATGTTCTGAAAACAAAGGGAGAGCAAGTGAAATCAGTCAGTGGCGGTACATGCCGGTAGGTACACAGAAAATAAAAAAAAAATATATGAAATATACTTAAATTAGTAGATC